>MU122094.1:764916-842328 GCA_014904905.1 Wilcoxina mikolae CBS 423.85
CTCTGCTCATTCTCACACAACTGCTCTCCTCAGACGCGGAGAAGATCGAAGAAGTTCATCGACGAGCCACACGACACTTACGAACACATAGGCTGCAGGAAACGGACGCCATTGCAGCATTCAAGGAGTCGTACGCTGTGTGAAGTGGGGACGGCCTTCGGACGTACGGCGGCGTCAGAATTGAAGAGCCTCAAGGAACGAAGGAACGATCAACAGCACCAGCGTTTGCCTGTTCACCATAGAAGCAAGACGGGTGCAGATACTCGTTGCTGCGTACAGGGAAAAGTGATTACCGGTCGTTTGGTCATAGTCGAGGAGGGTGTTTCTGTCTTTGATCCGCCCAAATTCTGGTGTTGCAGCGGCTCCTTTCCCTTTCTTTCTTTGTGATTTGTTCAGGAAAAGGGCGGGTGTGCATTTCATCGATCGCCATCTGCATCACCTGGACTGGCCTGTGCGAACGACTTTTCTCCTCTACAACACACACCACCTCCACAACCACCAATAACTGTAACGACCACCACGATCACGACCACGGCTCCGCTCCGCCAACTTGCGGTACCCCCTCCGCGACCGCGATATCATCCACATCCACCAGCGACAGCAGAGCTATCACTTCGAGCTTCGGCCCGTCCCTTCCATCACCGCACTCAGCAGACTTGACGGTGGAAAGTCTCGCGCTTTCCTCCGTCCCCCAAAAAGTCGCCAAAATCGGTCCAACACCGCCATCCCAGACTCCTCCTCCGACTCCGTCGTCGCGTATGACAACCTTCACCCCCTCTCACTCTCAGCACAAAAACCCTCCCCTTCCAGCTCCGTTGGATCAACCAACACCTCAATCTCCCCCTTCCTCCTTCATGTCAAACAGCCATGCCCATTCGAACACTATGACAGAAAAGTACAGCAATCACCAGTCATTACCGAACATGTCGACTCCCCCGAGCTCATTCGGGTCTCGGACAATTCAAACCACCATCACCGCGCCTACATCCCAGCTCACGCCGTCTAGTTCCGGTGCACCAAACTCCGCCACCGAAGATATCGAGATGGAGGACAGTTTTGGAGAGAGCAATCCCCACTCTAATAAGCGACGACGGACATATGGCTCCTTTGACGCAGAGCGTCGGTCCGTTCCACCTAATCTTCGACACATTGGCAATTCGACCGATGGTGGGGTCGTAAGCGCATCGCCTTCAATGCAGCAAATTCAGGAATTGATTTCTAATCCCGATTGTTCGCCGTACCACCTCGTCTGCCAGAAACGTTTGTTCCCTTCCCTCCCTTGCATTTTTTCCACTGGATCAAGGTGAGAAAGTAGGGTTAACAATGCACAGCGCATGAAAGATCATATCCGGATCCGAAGGAGAATCTTTTGCAACTTTATGGACTCCAAGCGATAGCTGAAAGGGTTGCACGGTTTGATGCTACAGGGAAGAAGAACAAGCTCCGGAAGAGTTACAAAGGGCATATAAGCGGAATATCGGGAAAGAATGAGGTGGTGGCGAAGCCAACGCAATTGGGACATCCAATGGAAGATCGAATTGACCCCGTGGAAAACAAGCTGCAACACCTGGCGTACTATCCGGCTGAAGAATGGCATCTTTCAAACGTTCTTGGGAAGGAATTACACAATGGGTTCGATATGGCAAAACTGAAGCGGGGGTTGGCGGGGATCACTAAGGGAGATATACCAGGGGTATGCTCCCCACCGATATCTCCAGATGTAGTGGTGGAAGTGGTAGCGCCGGTGGTCGGATGACTTTGCGTCGATAGGGACAGGCGCACGCAGCAAATTTTTTACTAACGATGCTTTAGTTTGACGCTTCGATACTTGGTCTCGACGATGAGCTCCCTCGCAAACGGCTGGAGAATGCGCGTTCACCGCCCATGACGGTCGGGACGCCCCAACTCAATGGGTCTACGCCAGGCAATGCCTCAACGATATCCGGAGGAGCAAATGGCGATGACCTAAGACCGAAGCGGCAGAAGAAGCGAAGGCGGTACGACGAAGGCAGCTATGAGGGGTATGAGGGATATGACGATGAAGATGCTGGAACAAATGCTGGCAATGGCCCAGGCGGCGGAAACTGGGATGGCGATCAAAACAAGAAGAAAAAGAAACGGAAGAAGGCATGATCTCTAATTTCTTTGGTGTCTGTTCAGCATGGCAAATCAGTCAACGTTGGCTTTGAATTGCGACATGAATGCTAACTTACTGGAAAAGCAGAACCCGGATTCCCCTGGAATGGACCTGGGACGTCACGGTGTACCAGTGCAGCAGAGCAGCATGATATACGGACGATGACCTCACGATTAATCCTCTTCAATTGTCGGTCGAGTTTGGGCGGAGAGGATGCGCTGGGTCCGTCGGCAATGATAATATACGAAAGCGCTTAATGAGTTCGGAAATACTTCGGGGAATCGAATCGATTCAAAACTTTGTCTGGGTTGCGATCTTTCTCTTTTTCACTGGGCCTTTGTTGGGATAGAGGGTGTTTATGCGTGGGAGACCATCGCCGGCTAAAGTAGAGTCAACCTTGCGACAATTGCACGCTTGCTTATCTTGGGTATGGGGTGATACAAGGCGCACTGGGGAAGCGCTGTTGTCATGCCCATCCCTCAATGCTTGGGAACTGGAATGGGCGGTCACTCTACATGTCAGGCGTAAGGAATTTGTATCACCTCTTTTTCTAGTACTCGAGGGCGGAAAGTCAACATCGGACCTGTAGCAAACATGGAAACATGATTGGCTGGCCCGCTCGTTCGAGTTTGGGGAATGGTGGCATCAGCAGCGTGAACGTGAGGCACTTTAGAATTGGGTGTGAATGATGGGGATGGCACTCTTTGTTTTGCCATTTTTTTCGATTGGGTGTTTTTGCTATCATAATTTTCCGTGTCTTGTTTCCTTTTTGTTCTGGGAGGTGTTTTTGCTTTCTTAGTCATTTCTTGTTTCTTCTTCGGCACCATCCATATCTACCCATGCCCGCCATGTTCTGATAAATGCCTCCTTGCAGATTTTTTGGAACCGATTGGTTTTCTTTTTCTTTTCTTTTCTTTCCCTGGGCGGGCAGAGGCCTTTAACGGGGCGACATAAAGCTATACCTGTACTCGAGTGTGCTGCGCGGTGTACGAGTTGCTGATCTGCTTGCTGGGTAATAGTAGTACTAGAGCTGGAGGCGGTGGAACACGATGGGGGCTTTCTTCGTGTGTTTATTTTTTTTTTATTTTTTTGGCTTCGTCGGGGGCAGGGTGTAACACCATGAATGAATGAGACGGGGTCGGTGGTGCAGTACGTGGTAGCTAGTACTTTGCATGTACTCTAGGTACTTGTACTCTCTCGATGGTGTCCAGCAGTACGTGGTAGCTAGTACTTTGCATGTACTCTAGGCACTTGTACTCTCGCGATAGTGTCCAGCAGCACGCAGCTGCGGTGCGTTGCATCAAAGTGCATGTCGCGCTCACTCGGCCTAGTCTTGGCGTTGCCCACCTGCGCAGCCAATCATTTGTCGCCAATCTCGGGTCATCGTTTTTTTAGCTGCGCGCTTGAAGAGGCAGAGTCTGAACACCCGTCGAGGCCAACCTCCAACGTCAACGAAACAACACCGCAACCCACATCCCCGCTGAAAACCCGCGGCCTTGAGAATTCGGCTGCTTTGTCTCTAAAGACGCCGCAATGACCAGATCCAAGTCCAAAAAGGAAAAAGCCGCTGCAGAACTACAATTGCAGGTGCGCGCTGGCAATAGTAATGTAAGGGATAGGGATAATGGCAATGAAAACGAGAAGGAGAAGGAGAAGGAGAGCAGCATTCCGCCGCAGCCGAGTAGTAGTGCGCTGATCATTTGCAGGAACAAGTACATTGTCCCCCTCTCTCTCTCTCCCCTCATTCTCCCCCCGTTGAAGCACAGTTAACATTGCATAGACACTGGCGCTACATCTCCTCCTTCCACGGTCCGTGGCTGCAACTTCCCCCGGAAGTCCTCGAGTCCCTCGCATACAGCAACTACTCGGCCCCGAGACCACGTCCCATCGACCCCGCCGTCTTCTTCGACCTCCTAAAGATCCGGCGCCACGTCGATGAAGCGACGACGCTCGCCGTCCGTGCCGCCTCCGGTGTCGCCTCATCGCTACCACAGAAGGACCACCACCTCCTACTCGGAATTGGCTCCTCGGGGCCTTCTCCGCGGCTGAGTAGAGAGCGGAAACACCGGATGCGAGAGCTAGCAACACAAAAACTAGCAAAAGCCTACAAGCTGGATGAGATCGCGGCGAGCGTCGCCACCATGCAAAGCGCAAGTTCATTGGAGGATGTCGCGCAGCTGGTGCTCCAACGGGAACAAGGGAATGCAGACGCCGAATACGTCCACTTCTTCCACGAAAAGATCCCGTCGCGTATGCTCGCCAAATGTACAAGTCTCACCCCACTCGACCATGTCATTGCGGAGCGCCCCGGCGAAGGCGCCCCATTACGCACCAGGGCTGTCACAAGGGTTTTCAAAGAGGACTTTTTGGGCGCCGCTGGGGATCTTACAAAGGCGCTGGGACTCGGGAGTCGCGGTGGCCGCCACGACGCAGGTGTGCTCGAGCGCGGAGGGACTATGCAGGACGAGGAAATGCCGAGCTCACTCGAGGGCCAACTACTTTTCCATCGCGCATGCACATACCTCAGCGTCGCCGTACAAAACATGGAAAAAGTCTTTTCCACCTCCTCTCCCCCCACCACCCCTATCGAAGACCGGATAATCAGCAAGGAAGAATCCGAGGCGCGCAAAGCCGTACGAACCTACGCCAAGCGTGCACTCCGCGATTACGGCCGCTTCCTAGGGTTTTTCGAATACACACCTGGCGATTCACCCGACGCCACCACCACCCCGCCACCACTCCTCCTCACCGACGGCTCCTCTTCCTCCTCCTCCTCCACATCCTCAACCTCCTCCCGCCATGGCCGAAACACAAACCTCCCCATCTTCCCCATCTCCACCCTCTTCTCTACCCCCGCCCCGATCCTCCCACCCCCCTCAGACACAGAATCACTAACCTACCACCCCCTCCTCACCGACGCCCTATACTCCACCCTGCTCTGCCACCTCCTCCTCGCCACACCCGGAAAGGAACTCGGCCGGCACGTAGGTATGGTCCAACGTCTCGCGCGGATCGCAGATGGGTATCCTGTCTTCCTTGCCGCGAGGAGTCCCGCAAGAGCAGACTGGGGGGAGGTGGTAAAGAAGTGTGGATTGGAGTTTGAGGATGATGTTGTGGGTGGGGGAGGAGGGGAGGGGAGGGCGGGGCAGGGGGAGTATCCGGTTTCGACGGAGAGGGCGGGGACGGTGGGACGGTGGGTTAGGGAGGGGTGGGGAGGGGTTGTGCCGGGGGGGAGGAAGAAGAAGAGGGGTGTTGTGGGGAAGGAGGAGGTGGGGGAGGAGGGGAGAAGTAGGGTTGAGGTTTTGGGGGTTGTTGCGTAGACGGGGGGGAAGGGTATATAAGAGTGTACGATGGATTTAATTAGGAATGGAAGTACATATGCATCGATGATATTTGTGTGTTGTATTTGTTTCTTTTGTAAGACGCCATGTTTTTTTGGTGGCGGATGCGGGAGGAGATGTATGTATTGGTGACAATGTGAACGGATATATACCCCCCCCCGGCTTGTCTGGTGTTTTTCCATGCTGATAGTGGGAGCCGCGGGGAAAGGAGTGAGTTTTGGTGATGCTCATGAAGCAAAGAAATGATTTGATACAGGTATCAAGAAGGATGGGAACTTCTGGAGATGGGTTTGGTTTTCCTTCTGGTTGGGAATTGTAAGTAAAGATGGGTGTCATGGGGTATCACTCAAATGGAGAGGTGGTGAGTTTTTTACATGGGAACGATATAGATGGTTTTGACTCTGGATATTAACCAGTACACTGAGAGTGTGTGTTCCAAAGATCCCGAATGCGGTTGATGGTCTGTCATGTTTTAAACACAGCGTTTGGAAGCAGTCCACTGCTTTCGCTCCAAAACTAGAGATTCTATTGAGAAATCTCCACCTCAAACTCTATGATCATGCCGACGGCTTAGCTTCGCCAGCTGTACCATTTTTCTCCGTCTTAATCCCATTCGATTGTCATACATACTAAGTAGTATCCGTAGTCTGAGTAGGTAGATTTGGAGAAACATCTCAGCTGCAGACATCGTTGGCCAGTAATTATAATAGTATTGAAAGCAGAAGAAAAAGGTGATGATGAGTAGCATGGCGAAATTCCTACACAAAAGCCCGCTCCTGAACATGAGTAGGCTAGTCAACTTGACGGTTCTCTTTATTTCAAAGAGCGTGTACAATGGTCACCAAGCATCCATGGCCGGACTTTCACCACCCATTTTGGGTTTCTGTGAACAGAAGATACTAGATGAGATCTTCGAGAGCCCAGGTATTCTTTATACTGTTCGAGATGGAAATAGCAACAGACGACATCTACTAGTGGGCTAACGACACATCTACCGTCGTGTAACTTCTCGTCGTCCCCTTTGATAGAGGGAGGGCAGGTGTGCCAAAGCTAGAAGGTTGGAACCTGCAGGCGTATGACGGAAGATACTCTCGCGAGCGTGCCAGACGTTCTCGCTTCGCTCTGGAGCTTGCAAGAAAATCTGGAGCAAGCGGGAGACTGGCTCTTTGTTTTAAGACCCTTTGTCGCACCGGACAGCGAGTATATAAGCACCAAGAGATAAAGCATTGCGGTTAAGGAACTTAGCAAAGAAATTGTCGATGGCATTCGCGTTAGTCACAGGCGGTCACTGGCAGTACATAAAAACAATACCTACCACATCTGTGACGGACACCACAACCACCTCCACCACGAAAACAACAACGATAACGAAAACAACAACAAGAACAACACATTTCCCACCAACGTCTCAAATTCTCACCACATCCCCTCCACCGCCTGTACCTTCCCTCTGTACCACCACCCTACCCCACCTGCATCCCCTCAGCACCATGTTCGATCCCACCCCTTCACCATCCCCCACCTGGGCGTCCACCCTCGCCTCCCTCCCCCCACCTCCAGACCTGGGCCCAACCACCCCCTGGTGGCAACTCCACCCGCGGCCCCGCTTCACCTCTCGCCTCCCCTCCATCCCACGCTCCCAACGTCGCCGCCGCCGGCGTAAATACCGCCCTCCGCTCCGCACCATCGACAACACCCCGCTGACCCTCCCGCGGGCGCTCACAACCATAAAGCTCCTCACGCTAGGACAGTACTCGGGCGCGTTCCCTCTTACCAACGCAGACTTCTTTCGGATCCAAGAGTTTCGGGATGTGGAGTCACGGGGGAGGTCGCCGATTCGACGGCCGTGGGGGTGGTTTGTAGATGGTGAGTGGAGGAAGCAGGAGATTGTGGGGACAAGGGAAAGGGAGGGGATGAATTCTTTGTTGAGATATTGGGGGTGGGATGGACGGGATGTGGAATGGAACTGGCAGTTTGCTGGTGTTGTGGAGGGGCTGGTGAAGATGCTTGATGAAGAGGGGGAAGAAAGTGGGAGTGAGGGGAGTGGGTATACTGGGTGTAGTGAGGAGCAGGGGGGGAAGGAAGGGGGGTTGTGGGGATGGGGGGATGGTGTTGATGAGGATGAGGATGAGGTTTATCCATTGTTTCCGGAGAGGTCGAAGGAGGGGTTTGCGGATGAAGAAGAGACACAAAGGGAGATAGAGGAGGAAGATGATGAAGATGATGGAGAACGGTATGTTTATCTTACCCCGGATCTGCGACCTGGACGATCTAGTCCTATCCGGAATTGGGAGCTGGAGACACCGCAGGTTGAGAGAGCGCGTACGATTGCGTCGGATGGGGAGGACCGTAGGTATCATAGTGAGCCGGATTTGTTTGGGTCGAGGGAGAGGGAGAGGGTGTGGTTTTTTGATGATGAAGTCGGGCCCGCCGCGGTTAGCACAGAAATTTAGGGTATCTGAACGTTATGATATTACTATATACAGTGGTCATACAGACTGCAGGAGTGTTACTTATATCTCCCCAATGAAAGTCGTAACTAACAAGATAAGCAAGCTATTACCATCGCACCTTCCATATCCAAACACTAGTATACGTTGATACATTATGAGCATTGAACCCTGGATTTCGTTTTGGTGGAGGCCGAAATTGAGATGGAGATGTTTTTGGCGAAGCAATGATGTAGATTAAAGAATGGAATGTTTCCACTTGCACAGACGCCGTGTTTTAAGCATGTCAGATCGTCAACCACACCCAAGATCTTTTGAAAACTCCCTGGTTTGGTTTGGTGTAGGTTGAGGAGTAAAGAAAAGTGACCGCGAGTGACTCCTGATGCTCCCACCTGCACACACGAGCACCATGCAGCAACTTCTTACGCTCGTCAGCGCCCCTTCTACCTCCTCCTCCGTCTCCCCGCCTTCGCCGCCGCCGCAACTCCCGATGAGGATTCACATCGTCGTCCTCACGCCTCCCTAAGACACCCACCCACTCTCTAGAGTACGCTTGCGCCACGCACAGCATATATGGGTAGTATGCCAATGCCGCGGATCGATTTATGCTGTCTATGCTACTCGCGGCTATAGCTATAATTACTACCGACATAGCTAGCCGCGCATGATCTAGCAAACTGGGCTTGGGTGCTGGAATTAGGAAGTTAAGTTGCAATACTAAGTAATTTATGGTGAGTCTCGATTCACCCAACCTGGCCAGCTGGGCAGGTAGTGAAGGATATTGAAGACCCCAGCTGGTCTGCGAGAATGTAGAGTACTATACATACATACAAGAGCCGATCGCCTACCGGCAGAACATGGTGTTATCCGCTTTATGTATTGATCGTCGAACCGCCCATATAATTGTCCAGAGGAGCCCAGTGCGTTGGTCACTGGGTTCTCAACAGAGCAGGTAGAGTACTTGTTTCCTGGAAAGTCAGTCCGAACTCCCCATTTCTGGAAATTAGTTTTGCTGTGCGACCTGAGGGGGCTCAATTTGCTGCGAATCTTTTCTTTCTTCTAGGAAGAAAGCACAGTACTAGTTCCCGCGTTTTGGCCGGTTCAGTGCTGGTGCATTGATGATTCCCAATTAGTTGGGGGTTTTTTTTTTTTTCAGAAATGGACTGACCTTTCAGGAACTGGGTACGGAACGCGCGGGGTTTTTAGAGTAGTCACGCGGCTGGTATCGATTTCAGTCGCTAAAATCCGTTCCGTAGAATCTGTCCGTGTATATTGCCGACTTCCATATCAGAATCAACCTCGGCAGGAGCACTCTAGAGTAGTAGATGACCGCAAATAGACGGACGCACTGGTGGCGATAAACGCTCGCGCACGTACTTAGGAGCGCGTTCGGCGGAAACTCCGTTTGCGATATACACAACCGAGGGAGGTAATTTAGCGCAAACGCATGGTGAGGGCTTTTTCTTATTTCGTTTTTTGAATTACTTTTTCAATGCCGGAGATTCCGCCGTTTCCGTTGTGCGTTGCCGACCTGAGCCAGGAAGCTTGGAGCTGAAAATCTGGGGTGCTCAATGTTGGTATTGAAGTCACTCGGCGAATCCGAATACGAATTCGCAAGCTCCAGACCGTGTACGAGTACTCTATCAGCTGCAGGATGGGATGGGATAATGATATGCTATTGAATTCATGAAGCTCGGTATATCCGAAGAAGCAAGCAAACCTTTGCTTTTTGTGATGGATGGCGTTTCGTGACGGAATTGGCCGGCTTCAATTAATTCTCTCGGTCACAAATATCAGGGCTATGGTATCGGGCAAAACACAAATGGATAATACCCGTGATATGGATTTATCAAAACTAAGTCGATAAGCAATTCTGAACTCTATTTCATCGCGCTTGAACGGATATATCCCACTTCTTTCCAAATCACTATCACTGTATGTACTCCAGAAAATGCGCTGTCATAAGTATACTGGTACACTTCAAAACCCCCCTCCTTCGCCTCAGAATATCCGCCTTCCCACTCCTCGTTATTGTCACTAAGGTTGCTCCTGAGAATTCTTGGATAGAATCAACTCTATGTAACTCCGTGGGTATATATTTTGCTGGGATCTTGTGGATTCGTGATATATTGTAGAATCCAAGGTGAAGAGTATCGAGGGCACAAACAAGCGTTGACGGGATTGGGTGGGAGATTGTCATGTCCTATTGGCTATAGTGGTAGCTAGAACTTAGGTACTTAGTAGGTATAGCTTGTACTCCAAGTTCATGTAAGGAGTTGGTATTGCGCTAAGTACGTCTACGTACGCGCTTGTATTGCCTAGTACCAGCTAGTGTACCTATATTTCATTATGTCAAACCCCCGTTAACGTCTATCATATCACGCCCGCGCGGTAACTATCTTTAACTACACTTCTTTCCCACGATTGGGAGCAACGCTTTCTGGGGGATGTCATTGAAAATCCGTATGCATATCTGATAATAGTAGAAACTAGATCTAGACAACGGATCTAGCTCCTCCCTCTTGCTTGGGACTTGAGAGGAAAGCAGGTGAAGGCACGTGGCCGTGCATGTACGTCTAAATTCGAATATTTGAGATTCTATCCTTCGGATCCAAATAGATCAGTCTTCACCGGATCCGGACCGGACACGGTGAACAACACTACAATCTGGAGTACGTACCTCAACCGGTAAACCAGAAACCCAGACAAAAAGAGCGCTTTTACGGGACATAGCGTTCGGTCCTATAATTCCCATCATCCCATGCATGCACAGACCTGAGGTTTTGATACAACTCCAAAGAAATCCCCCATCCTGATTGCGTGGGGTATCCTAGCAGCCAGCCCCTTACGGACTGCGTAAATTCTCTCAAATCTGAACCTTCCCATAGATATGGCAGATCTTCCGCTGCTGCTGCGGGTATATTAACGAGAATAAGGCCCAAGCGTTTACCGTATAGCGAGTACCTATACCTAGACCACACGCCACATTCTAGATTTCAGATGTCAGCGAGAAACCTATTTTTATTGCTCACTTGCTTAAAAAAGCTGAACTTTTCTTTACGCAATAAGCAAGCGGTGGCAACATGTCGATATAAAGAAGTTTAATCTATCTTTATCATCTAATTGGGTGGGTGTGGCGCTTTGACGTTTTGCTCGCACAAACTGTAGAGTATATATATACAGGAAGCATGTCCCCTGTAACTTAGATACTCTACTAAACTCCAAACTTATTGCTGTGACGATGGTCTGTGATAAAGTGGGACTTGTCACAGATACCATTCCTTTCCGCACACGTATCCCGGCTGAGCAAGGGATGGGATAAAAGATATCGATGGTTCATTGATATATACCCCAGTGATAAAAATGGGACTTAACAGCGGGGGGGCCTGTGGTGAAGTAGGGTTAAAAGACACAAGTTCGAATTTGACGTAGGAACTCGCTCGGCCGTGACGGGATCGATCATTCTTGGGGCCCGGTAGGTCTGATTTGAAATCTGCCGCGTTGGTGTACATAGAGTACTTGACGCCGCTGTATTACAGATTGTATGTATCACGTTACTCAAATATTCAAGTTGTTTGGTGAAACCAGAGAACAATGTTAATAATGGTCCATCGTGATGAATGTTAATAATGGAGATCTAGACTGGATGGCCGCACTTAGTATTTTCCCGGAAGAGAAGCACCGCAGCAGCGGGAAATCACCGCAGTACCCGAAATGTTTGCATCTATCATACTGATAGTTTGTATTCAAAGAGAGATCTAGAATGAACACCCCCGCAAGAAATCATGATTAAGTTATAACCTCCAACTTTGTATACCGTGAGCTCCGGCTACAGGTGGGTCTTTTCAGCAATCCACGTCAGGCAAAGTGAGATTCAACGATTTCACTGAATTCACGTTTGCATTTCAGTCTCTGCAGTATGATGGATGAGGCAGGCCTACTCGCGCTGATTTAGGTATGATTTGATGGGAACGAGCTTGAGCCTTGAAAAGGTCAATTGATGATCATCCGATCTCCCGACCCATGGCCAATCGAGCTGATATCGAATCCTATCCATCCAAGTCGGGGCCAAAAGGGATCAGACCATAACTAACCCTGAGAGCCATTTCACTGTGCATCATGGGAAGTTTCTTCAGAAAGAGGTATGTACTCTACACCAACAAAGTTATTGACAAGGCACCCAAACTATGAAACCTGCAATTGGAACCTTTCCCGTCCAGCAATACGGCGATGAAATTAGAAAAAATAAGTAAAGCAAACTGCATAATAAACTACTTGCAAGGTATGGACTCGACTTTGGAAAAGACAACTGGAACAATACAAAGAAACAGATATAAAGGTACTACATAAAGTACTAAATGGAAGACCCATATATCTGGCCCTCTACGTATACTTCAATCCCCATCACAACCCCCACCCGGTCCCCTCTCCGCCTATCGATTCACCCTGCCGTCCCGCCCCCATTCTTCTTCCCTTCCTTCCTGCTGATCCCCCTGGACATCCAACACCCTCGGGGACGTATTGGCATTCCCCGCGGGATAATAAGGACAGTTGACGGATGACTGTTGCTGTTATATTTACTGGCAGGACAAAGAGGGACGGATGGAATGGAAGACACTCTGCAGCTGAATAGTGATCCCCTCCCAAGACGATATCGGAAAAAGCAAGCCCCGCGGAGTACAGCTCGCTAGTTAAAAGCTTCGGTGAGAGAAAGGGCATCTGTAGTCGGTGATATAATAGTCTGACCTATCGGCGATTTATCTGCTACCTCGCAAATTTAAAGTCACAAGATAAGTCGTTTGATATACAGCTGCGCCCCAACGACACCCGGTGTATATGCGTAAAATACCCCAAAAGGTAAATTTGGTGTCTTCAAGGAAGAATCGGTGGACAAATCCTCTATAGAATTACTTTTATATTTACTCTAAGTCTAAAATAATCCAATAAGAATGCGAATTTGGGGGGGGGGGGGGGGGGAGGGGGGGAAAGCAATGGTGAAGCAAGAATCGCCGAGGAATGTTTGGGCTGGATAAAAGTCACTATATAGTTATATCCTACTTGCTATGAGCCATTCTATCAAGGACCGCTGCAAATTGCCAGTATACAAGTGATGATTTGTTCGCTAACTACCGCGTCAAACAATTGCTAACTCAAAGAATGTGGTGACTTCTGTTAATATACTGCTTCAACTGATTCAGGTGAAGTTTTCCCTATACCAAGTTCGATGCCTATCCAGTCCCACGCCCGTGTTGGATCTCAAAATCCATGGCTCTATTGATCTCTGAGGAACCTGGACAAGCAACCCCCGATCCGAAAGTGGGAAACGTTCAAATCGACACATAGGGCCTGCTTATGATACTCGCCAGGTATCTTTTACCGGCGATGCGCCTGCAGATAGACATCCCTTCACCCTGCGGAGCCAACAGAAGCGTATACATAGTAATTAAGTTCAACCCATAGTTAGATAACCAACCCCCTTCGAGCATCGACTTGAGCCAGCCAACATGTCAAACTCCGTGGACAGGGAACTGATAGCTCTTCATTTAGAAAACAATATCTTGTGCTGTAAGTTAGAGTCCAGCTCGATTAACAGGACCCACTTCCAACTCCCAGCTTGCCACCAATTCCCCTGGCTCATTCTACGGCCGATGATGCGACCCCAAACCGCATCCATGGAGCTCGGTGTGAGTCGCTGGTGCAACGTGTGACACAGATGGCCTATGTATCTGCGTTTCGATAATTGATCTAGTTATCAGATTGCTAGTCATTCAGTGGTGCTCGAACAGCAGGCCTAGCTAGCTAGGCATCCCATGAGCCAAGGATGCGGAACCGCAAGTATGAGCCTGAAAGATCCCTCACCGATCCAGACTCAAAATTCTAGATAGAGTAGATAATAATGCCCAACCTAGCCGCTTCCCTATATCAAAGGAATACGGCGATTGGGTCTTCCCAATTCCCCAGATCTTCTGCTTACTGCGAACACAAATTTACACCCATGCCAGCTGTCATTTTTGGCATGAAACAAGCCCGCAATAGTTTCTATGTACCTTTTTTCAATCATTGTATACGTACCGTACGCGTGGATTCGAAATTCGACTTCCTAAAAGGCCCCCGCTCCAGCCGCTTCAGACTGACAGATCCGTTAACCATAGACTCATGATGATCTTATCCCATTTCATTTTTGCATCATGTGTTCTGGTGTCAATGAAACTGCCGTTCCTCCTACCGTGCTGCAGAAAGAAAAAAAACCTGTTTCTTCATCAGCCGTCTCATCTCGATAGTGTATATCCAGCCAGTCGAGCCGCAAGTACAACTATACATACAGTATTAATCAATTGTTCCTTGCCCACAATGTCTTCTCACATGTGCGTATATACCCGTGCCAAACATTATACGGGCCGCAAGCTAAGAAGATAAGCCCTACCGCTGCACATGCACCACACCGGTGAAATAAATTGCTCCCCACATGTATACGTAATCTAGAACGTTCAGCCCTACCAGCCGTACGCGTATAAGAAATCACATTGACAATGTGCAAGTTTGCAAGGGAGGGGTACTGGGAACGAAACGCCCGTTCTACCCTGGTATCGGAGTTATGTACGGATCAACTCAAATCTCGGAGGTAAAAATGAGTAAGAAACCGCCATCCCCGACCGACCGCTCGCATACGCTGGGTAGCAGGTGCTCGAGTGAGTCGTGGTGATACAAAGTGGCAGAGTCGTAACTATGTACCATAACTCAACCCTTCATCCCATCTCAAAATCTTGGTAGGTTTGCGTACTTTAATTACATAGTTTCGTTCCAGAGTGTGAAATAAAAAAACGTGCGAATCCATATCGTCATGTCACCCCGCATCTTCCTTCCTAACAAGCCACTGTGGGTTAAAACGCCTTGTCACTAGCTCATAGGGTATGCGCTTCAACCAACCAGGGATGTGGTAGTTGTGGTGTTTTGCATCATAATGTGGTGGCCTTTTGCTGCAACACAGCCCCTCATGATATCATGTCATGAGGTTTGCATAATTGACGCAACCCCGCAACCAATCAGTTTTCTGGTACTATCTAGCCTATCCGACGACACCCTCCTTCGGTGGAGCTTCTAGAAGGAGTTGTTATGGCAGCCTACAGATATATGCAGGTATGCACACTTTCGTACTTATGCAGAACGCTTACAGAGCGCGTCATTAACCCATGTTCGTTTGGGTTTTGTCCCACTCGATGCTCATCTATCTCGACGTCAGCTCCGCCTCATAGGGCTGCATTTCATCTAATCATTTTCCATACGGTTTCTTGCAATCAGCTCGTGAATCGCAACATACTCAGCAAGCGGGCAACGGAGTAAGCTGAGTGTGAACTCAATCACTGAATCGTGTGGAATCAATACCTGTTTTCCCGTTATGGTAGTCACAATCCAGCTGAAAGAAAAGGGGAAAATTCGCATATGAAAAGAATGAAGACTGCAAACCGTCGATGAGCTTATCGTAACGCGTGGAGCAACAAACGCAATGGAAAAAGGATCTGCCGATTGGTAGCAGTGTACTGCGGTCAGAATCTAGTTATGCGAAGGAGGAAATCTACGCTGCGTCATATCGCCGGTGTAATCTCAACATTCCCATCCCATCACGCAGGCGAATCTAGAACCTCCCCCCCAAACTGGCATGCATACTGCCGAGGTTTGATAGATGGTCTTGAAGCACACCATCTCGCCCAAGATCGCGAGTCACAGCTGTCAAAAGTTCCCGTTGTTCAGCCCTATGACTTGACACTCTCACCTCAGCCAGATCGATCTTGTATCAGTTTGGTCGCGGGAACCCCCGCACAGTACATAGTATTAAGTACACAAAGGAATATCTGAGACAACTCCAACAAGCTGGTAGAGTAGAGTACATGTCACATATCATGGGGGTCGGGCGAACCATTTGGATGGATGACTTTTTCGGCAACTATTTACGGTTCTGTTGAATAATTCGTACATATACTCTATCTGTTTAGCGTTAGTTATATTTTCAGACAAAAAATACCCGCAAGCGGCACGGCGACACGAATATATTTTAATCTCCCGTCTCCACCAATCCCGCGACCGCATAGCCGTTCAGGTATGTATATAGTTACCTGCCCTCTTTGAAGTCTGAAATTGCGGAGAGGAGAGGGCATATACCCTCCCTCGGGATCTTCATACAGAAGAACTCCGCCACGATTCAGGCGCCCATCGCGTGTGGTGTTGAGTTTGGGCAATGTTTAGTATTTGGCTGGGAATTCCTTGTAAATTGTTTCCGGAGTTCCATGGAACCAAACTGGGATGCAGGCTAATTATCTTTCTACCGGCGCCATCATTGCCATGTCAATCAAATCAATCTACAACTTCCAGTGTCGCGAGTCGAGTCAGTACTCTAAACTCCAAAACAGCCCATCCTTAGATAGCCGAGAGCACCCAATGGGAAGGAGCGGAGACGTCTTATCATACCCTTATTATTATTTGTGGACTATCTACTTTTGGGCAACTTGCCGCGCCCAGCCCATCAAGGCTGAGCGGACATGTACTATACTGCAGAGTACTTCACAGAAAGTCTCCGCATCCACGGGAGCGCTGTCGGTCTGAAGCTTGTTCAATGGATTCGGTCATAACCAAGAAATTCTAGGCAGCAGCAGTTTTTTCTGCACTGTGTGTAGCCGACATCCCCTCCAGTTTAGTAGTAGATCGGAGCCGCAAGCATTCCATACCAAACAAGAGTCACGGTCAAACCCGATCTTTGTATCCGCTCTTTCCGTGTAGGAGGCCGGCGTAAGGCTGAACATCACGGGGTCGCTGGGTTTTAAATTAAAACACAAACGCGTTTGTGTTCCCCCCATGCCACCGGACACCCATGGGTTTCGTATACCATCGTCGTATCAAGAGAGTTTATCCAGACTATACAGCCAGATGTTGAAAATATGATCGCCTATCTTGGAGAATAGAATCATAATGATAATGATTATATATACCACAGGCTGTGTGACACCTTTTTTAGATTTAGCGCTGGGGGCAAAGAAAAGAAAACTCTCGAAATACTTTTTTTATGATTCCAAATAACTTCCCGGGAACTTTGCTACTGATTACATATGTATGTTCACTAACTGACTGTGCAAGCAACAAAGCACGTTGGTTTTCCTTACCTGATTTTTCCGAACCGGTGTTCCAAGCGAACGAACGAACGAACGTTTACTACCATGAGCGAGTCGCTGTCATCTGAAAACATACGTTCGCGAAGCGGGGATGCCTAGACGCCACGCCTGTGACTACAACATCGCAATATATCGCGGGCGAATATACTCGATTAGATACTAGGATAATTTCTCATTTGCTTGCTCTGCCCTCTTGACAAACAAAAAACACGACGAGAATCTAAATGCGAATCGACGATTGGGATCCGACGGTGGGTGGGATTCGATGGAAGTTCAGCTGCGCCAAAAAGAGAAGTGCGGAGCCGGTCGGGGGTCGGTGTAAAAATGTCGCTAGTTCGACACACAGCTCGTAAAGCCCGCGCAACACAAGCGTTGCATGGGTCTTTTCATAGCAGCAGCAGCAGCATGCAAGCATCATCGAGCAGCAGCAGGTGGTGTGTCTCTTTCTTTCTCAGTGTGTGTCTGTGACCCCAACCACACCACACTCACACTGCCCATCCACTGCTGCTACCTCTTCAAAATAATTCATCTGCTGCTGCTGCGCTGCAGAGCCAGGGATGGGCGGCCATGTAAGGTGCTTGGTCAGAGGCTTCCCCAGGCTTGCAGTGTCCAAATCTGGCACAACCTGCAGCAAATATGCAGGGTGGTGCAACCCACCAATCCACCGTCCACCAATCCACCCAACTGCATCCCAACCCGGTCACGACCGGGAAGACACCCACTAATTTGGGAGGAGTTGGTGTGGGTTCAGGCAGAGGAGGAAGAAGGAAGGAAGGAACAAGGAAGGTTGGGTGGAAGCCTTCGAAGCTTCCATGCGTCTTCCTTCCATGATCCGATCCCACCCATCCATCCATCCCTACTCTCGTCGGGGCTTTGCTTGTTTGGCGTGGGACACCACCATCACCCACATCCCCAAAAAAACTTACACTACTTAAGCCACCCCAGAAGACAGCGTTCCCTTACCTCCCTCAGCCCTTCCACAAATATCCACTGTAGATCCAAAGACGATAAATATCTACCCCTTCGTCCCCGTCAGATCGTATATCATCCGTCATCACCATCATCATCGTCCCGCCTATCTCCACACAACAAACAACTACTTATACCCGGCGCCTCTTCATCGTTCCAACTAGCACCGTTCCTCCACAGCATGAACCACCATCAATCACAATACCAATTTGCCGCCTCTCCAGTGATCGCCAGTATGCCCTCTGTTTCACACCACCACCATTACACGCACTCGCGCCCAACAGCTACACGGGTGTCCAGCACTACTGAATTCCGCGGTTCAACAAACCCCGATGAGGACTGGACCAAAATCAGTGATCTGGCCGAACGTCGCCGGATCCAAAACCGTATTGCGCAGCGCAATTACCGTTCGTCGCCTTTTCAAGTCATTCTCCCCACCTAGTGGCGGCTAACAATCTATAGGCAAGAAGCTGAAGCGTAGACTCGAGGATCTTGAACGCCGCGCTGCTTCTCGGTCCGTGTCTCCCAACGAGGACACCGATGGACGATCTACTCGCGAATCATCAGCAGAGCAGCCACTGCACTCGCCGCCGCCGAGCTCGGAACCACATCTCACCAACTCTCCCCCGTCACGCGACAGCTATCTGCCACCTGTTAGCAACGGCGCGTACACCACCTCAAGCAGCTACTCTCCACACTACCGCACTGCAGGTGGTGCGCACTCGCCTTCATACGCTCCCACATTTTCATCAGCGGAATCGAGTAACTACTACTACCCTCCGGTAACAGCGGGTGTCTCGGCATCATCACACCTGCCCGCTATCTCTGACCACCCGTCAAGTCAATCACACTACATCTACAGCTATTCGCAGCCCACACTGTCGTCAATAGTGGAAGCAACATGCGGATCAACAGTACCCACGACGTCGGGGGCAGAACAGCATACATCATATCTTCCCCTACCGTCTGCACGGCTCTCGGGATACACTGGAGTTAGTCCCGAGTACGCATTGCCAAAGACGGCGCCAGCGGTTTACGATACGGAGAATCCGTTCTATATTTCGTACGCCGGCCTAGCAGGTGAGCTTTCACAGCTGCCCTGGATATCTTTTCACTCTTTGAGCTCTGGCTGAGAAGTTTATCATAGAAACGCCCGATCCTAGCTACTTCTCAAGTAACTACTATCACCACCACCCACACGAAGATCATCACCACCACAGCTCTCCGTCAATAAAGCAAGAGAACTGATCGTTGTTTTTCCTTAACTATTTCATTGGGATGTTTTCTTTGTTTTTAGAATCGGAAAAGGCACTGTATCCATATATCTTGTTCATCAACGAAGTTTAGACGATTTCTTTTTTGATTGTGTGGTTCTTGTGTTCCCTTCCGTCTTTGTGTGGGTGTGGGTGTGTGTGCTCGGTTTGCTTTCTGGGTGGCAGCGTTTCGTTTTGATTTTACGAGGTCGTGGCCGGGGGTGGTGGGGAGAACATGCCGGCAAGGATTGGTGTATTTTTTTTTCCTTTTCCGAGGGGTTTTTCGGGGTGCACATTAGATGCGGGGCTACGGCGGAGGATACGGCGTGAGCGGGCCTTCATTTCGCTTTTATATTTTGCGTTGGGTGGGGTTTTTGGAGTATACACAAACAAATGGGATTTGTGTCCTTGGGTTTTCCAACTTGCATCAAATCTTTTCCGTCTACTCTACTCCAAACATGATTGGCTGGCTATAGACGGGGTTTCGCGAAAACTGCTTTTCAGCGAGTGTTTAGGATATGCAGAATTAGCTATATGCATCTCGCATAGAACATGAAATCTTGGTATCTTGAATTGGGATCGCACAAAACTCACCCAGTCATAATGGCTCTGGGCAAAAGCACCAGTTCGGCGGGCGCACCGCTAAATCGGTCGCCCGCAGGAACACTTTGACCCATCCATCCAGCTAGCCCATATTTCTGGGAGGTGGTGGTGTTGCTCGGCGAAACAACTGCGCCGCATGCCCTCTAGTTTTGAGAGACCCTTCTGGCCACAACCCCTCCCCTGGCTTGTGATGCAATCAGGATGGATGCCATGCATATGGCTGCAACCAAAAAAAGCAAAGAAAAGGAAATTCCAGTGCTCGGGTTTTGCGAGAAATAAGTTCACCACTTATTTTTTTCTTGTCTGTCCCTACCTGTGACAGCACAGCACAGGTACCCACAAAAAAAATAAAGCCGTCGCTGACCGCGCTTTCAGCCCTTCAGCCCTATATATGATCGATGCACTGTTGCAGCGAGATGGGATGCTGCTGTTTCTTTCAGCTCCAAGTGTTGCATGCATACGATTGGAAGGTTTATCATGGAGCTGAAGATCTGGCTGGCTATGGCCGGTCTTCCCACCGAGTTTTTGATTCCACCCGGTAGAGCTTGCTTGATGCCTACTATGTATCATTCGTTATAACACTCCCCCCTGCTAGGGTAGACTCTTCTCGCCGGAACCTAACCCAGGGATCAGGCATAGATAACCCGGAGGCGCGGGGTCGCGGGGAACGGGGAACGGGCAACGGGCAGCCGAAAAAAGCGATAATTTATATTGTTCTTCTTGGCTACTTCTCGGTACATGGGGTCCGCGAGAAGAGCTACCTATATAGAGGAGGACACCGAGCGAGCGAGCGAGCGAGCGCTTGGTGCTTATTATTGTATCGTTCGGCTACGTACGTGTCCCCGGGGGTAGAAGAAGAAAAGGGAAAACATCGAACTTTTTAAACAATCCGATTATTGTGGAAAATGTGCACTTTCTGTGTCGTGCGAGACTTTGCCCGAGTGCAACAGCATTTGCAATTTGTGAAACGCCATAGTAACTTCGTATTCTTGTGGTCACGAGGGACTTTTGTGACTCGAGCTCCGTCTCCCCGTACGCGTTTCGAACTTTCGGAATCACGGAATTACAGGGCAAATACGAAAAGTTGCATTCCTTTCAACATGCTATGTACTACTCTACTCATGTAACGATGTACGCGCGGCAGGCGGGCAAAAAGTGTGTTACGCACCAACAAATCGGTTCGGTGTTCTGCCGTATTGACGAAGAGAAGTGATTTGGATCCAATAAACGTAAACCTGTGGTTTTTTTTGTCCTTATAATTATCAGTACAACAGGACACAGTAATATCTATATAGAACGCTCCATCGCTCCCATCCGCATCTCAATTTGTTTTCTCGCACTGTCATGCATTGCAGGCACGCATTGGGCCCAAGGCTTTTTGACCAAAGAGGGTTCCCCGTCTAAATTTAACAAAAGCGGAGTTTTTTTTCTCTCGCATGGCACACACACACCACATGTGCATCCTGCGGCCGAACATTGTATTTTTCCTTCCAGAACTTGCCGCGCAGTGTTTATTCTTGCACTTGCGCATTCGACCGGTTTCACCACACCGGCGGCGGCGACGTATGGGTAACTTGGGGGCTTTTTGAAACATCAAGCAGTGCAGAGTGGTTTACAAATCGTATAATAACTTGCTATAAGTTATCGATTGGGATATATATGTCGCACCCCCTACGATAGATAGGTGGTATGCGCATGCTCTGCAGTACCCCAAAGGTTTACCGGTCGGTAATCGATACCCAATTCACAGCTCCGACACCCAGTTTCCTAAATTTTGCCGGGATGTGCGGGAGAAGTTGTATACACTTCAATCCGAAACAGCAATTCTCGTCCGGTGGGGTGGGGCAAACAAGATCACTATTTAAAATAAAACCAAGACTCCGAAGCGCAAACAACAGCAAACGAAGCAGTTTGAACCTGCGGGAGAATAATTACTCCGACTTTTGTTGTTGTTTTACGCCGCGTTACGTTTGTCCACTAGGGTTCCTGAGGAATGACGGTGGTGAATCCGTTAGAGTGCTTACTGACTGGACATTTCGGTGAGGTGAGCTGCATATGTACAAGTATCTACTATGTGATTCCGGGTCTCCGATCGCGATGGGAGACGTCTTACTCACTTAACCTAAACTTATAATTCGCCGTAGGCGGCGGCGGGAGTGGTTGTGAGACATATTTGTGGGTTTTACATACTCTACTCTACGTTATTTTTTCGACGTATCGCAATAAAAACCCTCACATAAACGCCACGAGAAATCGAACACTCCATGGAAAAGAGGGAGGGGGTCTTCTCCTACTGGTCATGGGCAGAAGGCTGGCAAAGAAAGGTCCGTCGGACCTTCAAGTATCCGGCGGAGATGGATCGTGGCTTCGGAGGAAACATCCATATCGGGGTAAATGACATCGATGCATGCTATCCCTCCCTCCCGGCCTTGCATCGGTTTTTGACGATAAACCTATGACATCGTGGGCCCCACATACTGTCGTCCCTTTGACTACTGGTTCATATTTTACGTACATAGTCAGGAACTCAGGGATACCGGGTTCCTTTGGAGAGTAGCATTCCTGCGGATAACATTTCCGGAGAAAAATTCTATTTATTATGGGGAGTCTATGCACCACAGCTTTTGTTACCAATCGACTATGATTCGACACAAATACATTTTCATTTGCAGAAGCGAGGCCCACGATGGGTAAGTTTACAAAATCCTCTGTTCCACTCAATATCCAGACCCACAGGAATAACTACTAAGCGAGAGGATAGGTAGACTCCCCACAAGAAATGATTCGGAGCGGGGGTGTGGTGGGGGCGAAACGGGAACCCCGTTCCCAATTTTCCAGAACCTCACTAGGCGCTGTACATGGTTTAATTGGTGGACAATTGTAGAGAGCCTCGGTGAGAACCTGTTGGTGTTCTGGCATGTCCGACATGAGCAACGTTTCGCTTCTTAAGCTTTCGTCCGATTCGCGAATTCGATATACTCCAACTGCTGGCTTCTGGCTTCCTGTGGTGAATTTCTAGCTTGGACAATGGTTAATATCAAGAGCTACTGAGTACGTACATATCTCATACTAAATCTTCGTTTAGGTGCCATTAAATAGCGTAGAGCAATAAGTACGAGCATAAATAGTTGTACTCATCAGACGTCACTCGATATGGTTTTTCGGTGTAACATGTCACGGATGAGCTTGAGATGCAATTGAAAGAGATGGCAAGCGGACTGGCTTTGGCACGCCCACACGGTACCAAGAGGAGATGAGAACCAGGCCCTGGTGTCTCTATATACATAGCTATATCTCATATCATCAACTACTGTTCTCAAGAAAGCGGACACCCATGCCAATACTATATAGTACTAGTGTTCCAGAGGAGCAGACCGGGAGGTGATATACTATGGCTTTCTGTACCAGGACATGAAGTTACAGTCCGCAGCGTCCCAATCAATAGTCCAGGGTTAAGTTGCTAACGTTGATCTGTGACTTGGATCCCACGTTCTGATGTGTCTAAAATATCTTATGACTGACTGGTTTAAGTTCGTAAGGTTCGTAGGAGGTTGCAATGTAACAAAGTAGAAGATGTGCAGATCTAGAGCGCTGAGCTACACATACATGTTGTCCTGTAATTGTGATAATGGCGAAGCGCGGGCCGCTGCAACTTAACATGATGAGCGAGTCAAACACCGTGTCGAAGAAGCCACCGAGCATAGTTTTGCGGTGCATATTTGCGTGTGCGTAGGCCTAAGATTTCCTTTTCCTGTTTAAGAGAAACTACGCCCGCCTTAGCAGAATGGTTGGTCCGCTAGGCAAGAAGCCTGCTCATGAGCTCATCACGCCTACATGCCGTGTGAGCAGTGTAATAACAACACATTTTTGTGCCCACTATGTCCTGAATCTATCTGGTCATCCTACTCCGATCACCTTTGTACCCCAGTCCCGCTACTGATCATGACTCCCCTTTGCTCTCAATTCGTTTCCTGTAGTAGGCAGCGCCTCGCGATCGTTGTCATCCAAACCGTGTTTGCTGGGTGGCTTAGGGTCACGGTCACAGTTGCTCAAGAAGCCGTTTTATCTGCAAGAATGGACTCAGGTTTAGATCTAGATGGTGACTTGATCCGGCCTTTCTTCTCAGGCTGCATGCCGGGGTGAATATCATAAGTGGAGCATCGATACCGTCATGCTCCTCGAATAACATCTGATTCTGCGTCATCGGTATTTCAACACGGGTGTGTGAATGGAAGTGATGACTGGAATCAGGTGCTGAGTATCAAGATGTTCAACCTACGAGAACAAAATTACCCGCCGCACCAAACATCACTCGTACCTACCGGATGTCCGCAGTAAGAGTCACCCCACTTCGGCTCATCCGCTGCATTCGGGCCTACCCGAACCTAAATTTTGCCCAATTTTTGGCGGCCGTTTCTCGGTATATATCTCTGATGCATATATGATATGTGACTGTTGTATGTTCCAAAACCTTGTCGGATGTACTTACTGTCTGCGTGGACTTTCTATTTTCTCTCTCCCCAAGGAAATGGAAAATATAACCTAGTAAAGGCACCCCCCGTAAGGCACACGTTATGAGGCACCTGCTTTCATGAATCATGGCCTGACAGTAAGTAATAAATCAGGTTAGGGTTTCTTTTGTATGTGGGGAAAAGATACGGAATTAAAGATCTGGTATGTGGCGCTGATATGAGGAAATGGCATGATGTAAGCTTCGAAAGGTTGCAGTAGAGGAAAGGCACAGGGAGAGAGGCGCACAGTGACAAGGCACGAAGAGACAAGGCATAAGGAGGGTATGGAGAGGAAGGTACAATGATAAAGTACTGTTAGAAATGGCATGGCTGTCCTGGAGCCTATGGTATTAAAGCATTCAGAAATTGCACTGGCCGCATATATCCGCAGTTTCATTAGAAAAGGAGCCTTGCACAGCCAACCTTCAATATATATGAAACTTGGAGCTTTGTTATGTTACAGGACTTTCAGAGGCGATGGCTTATGGTGTTAATAATGCGTCTGTGAACATCATGCCAAAATCGCAAGAACCGGTGAGAATATATATATATACAGATCGCCTAGAAATTGGAAATTGAGGGGGGAAGACTAACTTCGTGATTGACTTTGACTTTTGACAGTGGTTGACCTGTGAGGCAAAGATGAGCCAGGCACTATCTAAATAGCTATTTCTTTCTTGTGTATGGTAAAAGGGGTACCGGCCAGATAGTAATAGCTTCTAGATATTTCCCGTAGTGGCCGCGCTGTGAGCTCCCTTCATGCACGAGAACTGATTTCGTGCACGAGGGAACTTTTTGATGTCTGCGGAAAACAAGCCATGCGCAACTTTGACACCAATCCCGTTCTACTCGACGGTGACAGCGGTGCGTGGTTGATGAGGGTTTGGCTGTGTAAGAAACGGGGTGCCTTGCTGGTCGGCACTCCTGAGGGCTTTTTCGATTTAGGGTGGTGATGGAGAGAAAGAGGTGAGAGGCGGAGTATTGTGTAAAAGTCGGTGGGGATTTCTCGGATTCCACAGCTCCTCGAAGTAACAATCTCGAGGCATGCATAACACGTGAACGTTAACAGAGCTACTCTGTGTGAACACACGTACGAATGCCGCTCAATGACGCCGCGCCGGCGGAGGCCCTGAAAATAAGGCCTCTGTAGAGTTGGCTTCTCCGGCCTCTTCCCCCGCTCCCGAGAGTGGGCCCATCTCCGTGAGGTGTGACAATAAGCCATGGATTGTTTTGATTAATATAATACTTTATCTTTGTCTGGCGTTCCATTTCGAATCTCCATGCGTACCCCCGCCCGACAGAAGGGTAAGGTATCTCCTGGCTGGAAGAATGGAGGATGAAGAGGTGGGGGGGAGGGTGGTCGATTAGTGAAAATGACGTAAAAAGGAGAGGTTTCAGGCCTACAATTCGGGGAGCAGACTTAAGTAAGGTTGATCCATATCAACAACGGACACTTTCGCGTAGCAACAACGATGACTAAATTTCACCAACAGCAAGATTGCAGGCTCGTGAGTGCCAATGGAACGACCTAGCGATCATACAAGCCTAATAGAGTGCAAGTGACTGAGGGCCAATCCCTTTTAGCGGGTTTGGGCTTTTGATACCAGACTTTTCCAGCCATGATCGCTGCTCGGTCACGTTCATCGGGCATGGGCCAGTAAGCATTCTTTTGCCCTACAAGGCAGCTGCTCTGACGTTGGAAGTTGTACTCTAGGGTTAGTTAAGGCAATATGGTCCGTACCTGCGGGAACGCCTAATACTCTAATAAACCTGGTAGTAATCTAGGATCTCATAACACCATTGAATAAATAGTGCCACCTAGCTAAGTATATGCATGGTGCTATAATCACAAAGGTCACAGGCTCGAAACCTACGGTCACTGTTTTGCACTGATACATATTTCTTCACAGGGTTGTACGCTTTTGGAGTGGCTACATGCTTAGATCTACTCTAGATTCCTAAATTCACCCTTGTGCCAACTAGCCATGGATTGAGAGTTCAATGGTCCAGGAAATCCAGGGCAAATAAAGAGCTAAGCTTCCTAGCTGACTTCTTGGTTGATCATGGTGCTAAAACACCAAGATCATAGCTCGAAACCCATGGTGATCACTCTTTATCTGACGTCGGACAATTGTTGTGAACTGAGGAGCGACAATCCCATTTGTATTCATTGCCAGCTCTCAGAACTGTAATTTCGGATCAAGCTCTCTATTCCCTCCCTCTTTTTGCACAATTCTAGAAGAGAACAATATGCAGACGCGCTTAACGGCGGCAAACGCCTTGAACGATAGTTCGGAGGCGTGCCATACCAAAGGGGGATAAGCGCACCGAAC
The DNA here is from genome assembly GCA_014904905.1 of Wilcoxina mikolae CBS 423.85. NCBI lineage: Eukaryota > Fungi > Ascomycota > Pezizomycetes > Pezizales > Pyronemataceae > Wilcoxina > Wilcoxina mikolae. The sequence goes on from MU122094.1 coordinate 791,675, forward strand.
TGACAGAACGATCTGTTACTATTTTAAACCAGACCGTCACTTCACTATCCCGTTAACGTTGGAAGTTCGCCAATCCACGACGTATCTGTAGTATGACTTGCATCTACTATTTTGAGGAGCGATAGTGACAGCTGTTTACCATTCCGTCAGCTGAGATTCGGCGCCCCAAGATGACAGGCTCTTTATAATATTATCCTCGGACGATACAATAGTACTAGGACTAGGCAAATCAAGCTATGTCACTTTTCAAGTTCGTGGGGGGCGTGATTCAATGACGAACCTGTAGTGGTCCTTGGAAGTATTGGAGATAGGAGAGAGTGTAGTCTGCCAAACGGATTTTTTTCCGTGCTTTTTTTTTCCGCAAGGGGGGGCTATGCGCTACCTAGCGAAAAAAAAAAGGCCGTCTGACAGACTAGTAATTTAAGTATGTTATGCTCGTAAGCGGGAGAATACACAACGAACCTGTAGTGGTATTTTGATTAGATGCTAGCTAGTGATATTTTATGACCAAATTCTGAATTTTCTGCTGAACAAAAGCTAAGTACCAAAAATGATCTCGAAACTTTGCTTCCCAATGTCCAATACATGTACAGTGTTTGCGTTTAGCGAACCCACATCTACCACTTCCCAACCCTCTCCAAAAACCCCTTCAAAACCTCCACAACCTCCACCAAATGCGTCTCTAACAAAAAATGCCCCCCATCGAGCAGCACCACCTCCCCCCCAACCTTTCCAAACGCCTCCGCCCCCTCCCTCCCAAAAATCTTATCATTCCCACCCCAAACAGCCAGCACCGGCACCTTACTTTCCCTCATCCACCTCTGAAACTCCGGATACATCTCCACATTCCCTTCATAATCCCTCAACAACGCCAACTGCACCTCCTTCCCGCCCTCCCTTGACATCAACGCATAATCCAGCGTATACCCCTCTGGTTGAATCTGCTTCACCCGCTCCGCATCCGGAACCCCATCTTCATACTGCCACCTCGTCGCCTCAAGTGTCAATATTGCATTCGCTACTTTCTCCCGCTGCTCGGGGGTATCATAGGCCCACAAGGCTTTCACCGGATCCCAGAACGGCGTTAAGCCTGCTTCAAAAGCGTTGCCGTTCTACGAGATCACTGCGGTGACGGAGGATGGGCGGAGCAGCGCGAGACGGAGGCCAACGGGCGTGCCGTAGTCGAAGATGTAGATTCTGAATCGGGAGATGGAGAGGGTTGAGAGGAAGGAGAGGAGAGTGAGGGTGAGGGAGGCAAAGGTGTAGGTGTAGTCTGCGGGGACGGTGGTGAATCCGAAGCCTGGGAGGTCAGGGGCGATGACGTGGTGGGTGGTGGAGAGGAGGGGGAGGAGGTGGCGGTATTGGTGTGAGCTGGAGGGAAAGCCGTGGAGGAGGAGGAGGGTGGGAAGGTGAGGGGAGCCGGCAGTGCGGTAGAAGATGGTTTCGCCGGTGGAGAGGGAGAGGTGTGGATCCTGGTGGTCATTGTAGTGGTAGTGATGGTGTTGTGACGGAAGGAAGGCTGCAGCCGCTTTATGTTCCAACAATCTCGTGTTACGCGGTTCCTAAAAGTACGAGGTATCAATACAATGATTACAATCTGCCATGCGCTGCACTGTAATATCGAATCTCCATCACCACTATATGCGGGGATTACTGATCGGAATATTTTTTGAATGCCGTTTGTTTGTAATCCACCGCTGATGGCCATGCATGATATATTCAACTCTCCGTGTCGGCGACATTTCGAAATTCCCATTATCCCCAAAACCGATCAGCGCGTGTGCAGTGCTCTGGGATATTTCTCCGCCCCCAGTACCGCCGCGATCTGGACCTTCCCACTGTAAGAAACTCCTAGCCCCACAAGTGTCAAGATTACTTTAGCCAGCAGCAGATTCAGCAAGAGGTCATGAAATATCACTAGCGTAGAACGTTCGAACTTGAGAGAAGATCTACTGTGTCTCCGGACAATCGATTCTGTCAACCACTTTGTGCGAGTCAATTTTGATTGTCTCGGCAATTCAAGCCTGCGGGGTGTATTCGTGATTATGATATTCGATTTATTCGTAAGGGTCATTGAAAAAGCTTGGGTCTCGAGATCTCAGGATCGATCATGACAAATGTCCTGTTCTCAAAAGCTGCATGTCATACACTGCAGTGTTTTTCCTTGTTGCCACCATGATACCATTGATAGTCACTGAATACCGCGTATGGATTCCACTTTGAAATTTGCGGGGAAGGGGAGGGGGGGGGACTGTAGAGGTGTGAAGTGCGGTCATGACCTTAGGGCTAGGGCATGACGTAGTTGTCGATTCACTTTTCACTTGGATAGGCGTACCTACTTAGTATCTTCGTCTGTCTCTTAGTCTGACCACTAATTCGACAACGTTACACAAAATGGCTTACATACTTCACATACGTGACAGTACACTTGCATACGCTCAAGGATTAGGTACAACAGGATAAGGCGAGTATATTAAGCAGCTGGTGCCCCGGAAGACTCGGTCGATGCGGTTGAACCTCTCCTGCATCCCGCAACAAAATCCAGAAAAGCGAACAGCGAGCTAGATTCCTACACCGGCATTGCGAAGCGATGCTTGTAACCTTAGTGTACGTCGCGAATAACAATATGAAATCCTATAGGTCCGGTCTCAAGCCAATCCTTCCAGTGTGCCTTAGCTTAGTGTTGCACACGAAACGAGTCGTCCCAGGATTCGTGAAGAGACGGGACGGGACCGTGTTTGACGAGACGAGATTTCCCGGGCTTTTTTGCTTGATCTCCCAGGTTTGCTTGATCTCCCTGGTACTCGCGAGTGATGACATATGACGAATACCAGATTCAACGAGGAGATGACACCGCCGAATATGACATTAGCTGCGAAATTGATACTACTGCTGAATGCTAGGAAGACGATTATTATGAAGGTGAGAGTCTTTCCCGCTGCTTTCAGGGTGTTAGTGGGGTTGGAAAGGAAGTGTACTGATTATGTGCAGACGCTGTTGTAATTCTCGTTTGCGAAAACAACTCATTGAAAAGGGAGAATAAGGCATTGGAGAAGAGAAACTAGGATTTGGAAGAGAGAATGAAGGATATGGAAAGGGTGCTGAGAAAATTGCAGGAAGTTGAGAAGGAACGACACTGGGATCTACTCTAGTCCACTTGTTCGAGGTCACGTGCCACCGTCTATCAGTAAAATGATCATGAGAAGCGTACAAGCACCCCCAGGCGGTGCATTTCTTCGTTCTGTGCAGCGTTTTAAGGGTGCTACACACAAGATGGTTGTTATCCTGTGTCCACTGTGTAATGCAATCCAATGCAAAACGGACAACTGGTTGCCTTTATGGGGATCTTGACAATCGTTTGGGTTTGGGTTCTCTACGGTTGCTTGAGTAGGTAGTTAGCTTAGAGGTACTCTACAATAGAGACACGTCTCCTTCCAAGCAAATACCGTCAGTAATTCGGTATTAGTTACCCAGTTGGTGTAGTAAGTTAATCACGAAGTCTGGGCATGTGCGTGCGTTTACGGTTGGCCGCATACACGGAGACGCAACTAGCCACGGTTCTAGTCCTCTTCGGCGGAATGACTGCAACGGAGACCCGCGACAATCGTCAGAATCTGCCAATAGTTCGCCGCGTTATTGTTGTGCGACTGGTTAATATATCGGTACATGGGGTGCCAGAGGCTTTAGTTGCCTGTGGATCGCACAATTCGAACGAAGACAGTTTCATCACGGAGCTTCACGCCGCTGTATCGATTTTAACGACTCACGTACCCTATAGCTAGACGTACACAAAACAAGATGGCGACAGATCTTCAGCCTCGCAACTCTTCGGGTGACACTGATAGTATAAATTTAGAAGAGTCGCGTGCGATTCTACGCCGTCTCAAGGACGAGGCTCCCCTAACCGACAACGAGTACGTTCCTGAACATATCGCACCAACACCATCGGGTGCAGAAAATTCCAGCAACCGACCACAATCCCCCCAAATATCCGGTCCCGCATCGAGAAATGCCCCCCCTCCACCAAAATTGCCATGGCGTCTAGCGCGCCCCACCAAGATCGCGTCGAAGCCGCGTATGGGTCCTTACATTAGCTACACCAAACAAATTTCTGAGAAATTTCCTCAGCTAGCAGTTATATCTGCTGTGCCTGAGTATGAGAGCCCGTTGAACGTCAGGGTCATCGATATACTACCCAACAACCGCTTTAGATGCAAGACGTTCACGAACAATTGCAAACCAATGGTGGAGTGGAAGTCGAATTTCTCTGAAAAAGAGCTCGAATTGCTAGAATTTTTGCAGCAGGATATTGCGGAGGACGTCAGGTATAGACTTATACTCGTTGAGGATTTGTCACCTGGTGTTTTGGAAATTCTTGGAAGTACGCTCGAGGTTGATCCGGAGTTTTTGGCGGAGCACTTGCACGACTCAGGTTATTCCGAGGAACATAAAAACAGGCCGGCGAAAGAATGGAATACCAGAGGATGTAGGAAACAGTATGTGTCGATGCAGTGGAATCGCCCGGTCTGCCTCTCCAAGGGAGATTTGGCACATGCAAAGGATCAGAAGTTTGGTCAGATATCCCGTTCCTATCAAGAGCTTTTTGCAGTGCCTATTGAAGAGCAGATCGGGTCGGAAGGCTTGCCGAATATTGTGGGATGGGATGAGCGAGTGTCTGTGTGGGACTCGGAAGACAGATATTGCATTGGTAACTATACCCGCATCGAGCTTTGCCACTGAACATTCGATCTGACAACTAGAACAGTCCTCCTTGATCCTGTGCCAACGACAGTACAAACCGAAATCAAGATAACAAGGGTTCCCTTAACGCAAGAGGTAGTTGATGAATACGATAAGAAAAATGTTCCTCAAATCATGCGCAAGAAGTACGAAACGCGCAGGGAGAACATCTATCATCCAAATCCATTTTATCCCCTACCCTGCCGGCAAAGAAATGTCGCATCTGTTCTCCCAAAGTTCAGTGACTTTGACTTCGAATCCAGAAATGGCTCATTTGCGAAAGAGCTGCTCTCTCACAACCGCAAGTCGACAATGGAAATATTTCTCAAATGGATCGAGACGCCTCCATTTGCTGCTATGCCAACGAACCTTTCGGCGTATACTCACTGCCTATTATTTCTACTGATTATAATCCAACGTGATAAGACAGAACTCATCTACCAGATGGGAAAAGAAATAGAAATAATAAACAGTCAGTTACCGCTCGACTTTGTCGTGCAACGGAGAGTTTTCTACTGGCGCATGCTCTTGGTACTTTTCCGGGAGAGACTGCAGATCACGATGCGGATGGTGGACAGCTCGCTCACTATTCTTGAGAGTCTTCAAGCTGCGGAAACAGCGGAGGAAAATCCTTCCCCACAAATGGGGATACCGCGGATATCTAGTATTGGGATCAAAGCCACCGTTGGGTCTGTATCTAGTAGAATGCCTACGTTCCGTTCAACGACATCACCACGAATTGCAGGTGCCTTGCGAGAATTATCAGGCGAATTTACGGTCCTGGAGCAACAGACAATTTGGCTTAGCGAGCGCGTTGAGCAGACGTTACAGTCCCTGATGTCGACGTTATCGATCATTGAAAGCCAACGGGCCATTTCGGAAGCCGAAAGCGTCACAAAACTGACAGAGCTTGCGTTCTTCTTCATTCCGCTCAGTTTTTCCGCCACTCTTTTTGGCATGCAAATTAAGGTATGTATGTTCCCAATCTCTCCGTTTAGCCAATACCTGACCAAGCATGCAGGAATTCGAAAACAGAGTGCCGATAGCATTCTGGGTCGGCGTAGCCATCCTGATAACCGCCTCTTCATACGGCCTCCGATTTGCGACAAGGAGTTTCCTCATGTCACAGCTCAAACGGCGGCTCGTTGAGAGTGTGCGAAATCATGCCGGACTTCGGCGTGAAGAAGTGCGAATCCCAAACAGGGCGTTCTTTGTGTGGTTATTGAGTGTCCTAAAGCCACCCCCAGAGTTAATCTCAAGCTTTCTGGTCGGTGGTGGTGGCGGAATACTCTTGATCATCGTTATTTCATTGTTGTGGGTCAAAGGCGTGCTATTGAATACGACATTCAAAGTTGCACTTACAGTACTGCTGTTGGGAATGTTTACACTCGCTATGGCTGCAGTTTTAACCCCCAGGTTCATGTCTCTGTACCTCTCAGCACATATGAAAGTCCAGGGGGGTAGTAGTATTCGTAGCGGGGATGGATCTGAATCGCCCGCACAGTATCCGACGTACTTCATCCCAACACATATGAGACCCGCATTTTGGGACACCAACAGCACACTGCTGGTAGCAGAGGCTATTAGTTTGTTGGTTGCGGTGTTACCGAGTGTTCTGTTGTGGGTACTCGGAGCGTATTTGGCCATTGGACTGAAAGTCTGCTTTACACTGGTTTTTTGCACGCCTGCGATATTCCGGATTTTTCGTAGGCTCCAGCAGAGAAATATCGGGGTTGATCTGGAGGCCACTGGTAATCTGGTGAAGAAGAGATTACACTTTAAGAGATTACACTTTAATTTCCGGCCTTGGTTCACCAAGAAGAGTAAATTTATACTCGAAGTTGTGTTTATCGGGGTTACATTGCCAGTCGTGTCAACTGTCCTGATGTGGGTCCTGGGCGATTACTTAGATTTTGGTCTGAAAGTCGGCTTCTCGCTAGTAATCTGGACGCCTACGGTATTCTGGCTTGTCTGGAGGCTACTTCAGTTTCGGAATTACGAGGGATTCCTGTCGTATCTCGCAACCGACGATGTGCCAACTCGAGCTACAACTCCCAAGGTGACTGAAACTACAACTTCGGAGGTGACTGAAGCTACAACTCCGGAGCTGACTGAAACCGGCTCGGTGCCGAAGAGGTTAAACACGGGACCAAAGTTTAACTTGCGGACTTGGTTTACCAAGAAGCTCAACTTGCGAGCTTGGTCAGCCAAATGGCTCAAATTTATCCTCGAGGTAGTAGTTATCGGCGTGATATTGCCAGTAGTTCCGACTGTCCTGCTATGGGTCTTGGGTGGTTACTTGGCTTTGGGCCTGAAAGTTGGATTTTCGATGGTTATCTGGACGCCCACGGTGTTCTGGCTTGTCAGGAGGTGGATTCAGTTTCGGAATCACGAAGGCCCTCTGGCACATCTCGCAAACGACAAAGCACCAACTCGAGCCCCAACTCCGGTGGTGGCTCAAGCCTCCAACGCGAGTGCAACGAGCACCCCACAGATCGAGACCCTCGAAATTCGGTCTATTGAAGTCTGATTGACAGCTGCAGACCCCCTAGCTTTTCGAGATGTAGTGCAGCTGAAGGTGGAGGGTTTTAAGCATCAATGGCTCGACGAGCTCTTCACAAATTTACTAGATAGTGTGGCGTGCATGTGGGTGCATAAACGTTCATTGACAAGTTTTTCTAGCGTGCGGAGTGTTGGATGCGTGGGTACGGGTTTTATGTAGATCGTAGACGTTCAATACTTAATAGAAAGTCTAAGATATCTGTTCAGTGAACTTTGCGCTTTTGCAGCATCTTGTGCATGTGTGCCTTCTTGAGAACGAACTGACCTCGAGGTTTTTCGAGTGACTTGGTGTGACGACGCATTAATTTTAGTTGGCCGCCACCGTATATATGGGAACGTTTAAAGTTAAACGTATGTACAGTTTAGCTGACGGTTAACCTCTCTCGATTGTTTATTATATTAAGCTTAAGGTTAAACGTAATCCTATTTTTGACGTTAAAAAATCCATGGATCGGTTTAACTTTCAGATTGGCTAAAATACGGCTAGGGTGTTGAGATTTTCAGTCAATACCTGTGCCGCGCTCATGGTAGAAATTGAGGTCTCGGAAAGAGCGAACCTCGAAATAATTATTCCATTTGTACTCGTAGAATTCAAAAAGCTCTCAAGTTGTAGTCTGTTAGACGGCTTTGAAATTTGCTGGCGCTAGCTAGTTGGTGGCCGATGGCCTCAAACCCCAGCGCAGCGATTTAGGGTTTAGGGCCACGCTGGCCGATGAACGTTTGGTGCGAGACAAAGGCAACACAAGTTCCTTCTGTTCATCTCAAAGGTTGGCATCTCTACTACACTCCCACCTTACAACACGATGTCAACCATCATAGATCCCGCCGGTGATGTTACCATACGACTAATAACCACCGACTCCTCCGACTCTGAGCAGAAACTGACAACAGTCCAAGTATCCTCGAAATGTCTCTCCCTCGCATCCCCCGTCTTTGCCGCCATGCTCCGCCCAACCTTCCTCGAAGGCAGCCAACTCCACGACACCGGAAGCGTCACGATAGACCTCGAAGATGATCCCAAAGCAATGCTGATTATCCTCCAAGCGTTACATCTCCGCGGCCGTGAGGTTCCAGAAAAAACTCCGGACATCGACACACTCCTCAACATGGCGTTAATTGTCGACAAATACGACTTGAGGGCTGCTCTGTTATCCTGGATCGGTTCGTGGCTGTTGCAAGACCGTTACAATATGTACTTCCCGGAAAACACTGAGTGGCTCGCTATATCTTATTTGTTCGGGGATGAACGTGGCTTTAAAGTCATCACAGAAGCACTGATAAATACTTGCATGCTTGATGAGGAGGGAATGCTTGTTGGTTTTGACGGGAAGAGGCTCTTTAGTGAGGGTGTGCCTGATAGTGTCATGGGTGTTTTTGTTTGTTTGAATCATATTGTATTCGGCCCCGTAGGGGCCATGACAACTAAATAATCCTTTTCCCCAGTACATCCCAGTTCAACTGTTAGGTGTCCCTGCCAGTTTCCCCGAGCAAAGTCGTACCTTCCTGATCTCCTTGCCCCCATAAGTGTCATGGGTGTGTGCGGAGTGTGAATTGAGATTCAAATGTGGTGTGCTAATGATGGGATGTAGATGCATTGAAGAAGGAGCGCAAGCGTATGATCAAGAACTTCTACAACCACCTTCAGAGCCACATCAAAGTGCACGAAGAAAAGAAGGACAGAGGCTGCAGCATGACGCGCCTTCTACGCCATCACGATTTGACGACACTTATTAATTCGACGTGCGTCCGGGACTTGGTAAATCTAAGCTTTGTTGCTCATAGATGTTACCTTTGGAAGGCCGATAAAGGAAACTGTTTAAGTTTGTCTTGTCTCACAGGTGAGATAAATGGACTTGAGCTTTCGCAGTTTCAGAAACGCTGAGAGTTTCGTCTACCCTGGGGTCGGGTCAAAGGGACTTATGGTAAAAGGGTCGCTCCCATGCTGGGTGGAGTGTGGTTTGTCTCTTGTTTATTCGATTTGAGTGATTTCCTTGCAGATCAATCATATTGAAATTGAAGGCTATTGAATACATTCGATGCTCTCATCATTAACTGAAGTTTACAGACTATTCTGCTGTTGTTCGTGTAAAGCCACCAAAGACAACAAATGACGTACACACTACATCACACATCTACATCGGCTTGCGATATCTCGAGGATTATTGCAGGCAGTACATAAAAGTAGAGTGACAACTTCAGCACAGTAGATCACGTGATGCATATTTCCAATCCTAATATTCGAATGTACTTGTTGTTGTAACCATATTGCATTCGGCCGCTTGTGGCCATGGCATTAATTAAATACACTTTTCTCCCCAGCATTTCCACTGTAGACAAAAGCCCGTAGCTTCCAAGTCGTGCCTCCCCTTCCGCTATCCTTCATTCGAATGTACTTACTCAAGTAGTATTTAACTTCAAACCTATCATGGTCTGGTTGCCACAGGTCAGCTGACGTTTGGATACAGGGCTATGCGCAAAGCGGAAAATAGCCTTTTACAGTCTAATCGGTGCACTAGACTCGTCCATTATCTGTTATGTGATTTCAATCCATGTGTTAAAAATCGAAGACATCAGCAGATTGTACTGAATTAGGTTGCAGGGTCAGCCTAGCCTCAACATCACAAGTCCCTGCTTCAGCTGGACGCAGTTGTTATTAACGGAAAGCTATACGTAGATGACAGTATGTATTCGCAATGAAAAGAAAGCTAAAGACGTACATGGTTGCATACAGACGTAATATCCCAACCTCATGCATCAAAGACCGGAGAATAAGGAAGTATCAGGGCTCCTCGAAGTTTAAGGACTTTTTGTTTCGGATAATACATAAGATCCTCTTCAACTTACAGGGGGGGAAGCAGAAGATTCTATTTTATGGATTGAGATAAGGCAGAAAAAAAGAAATTGCCACAGCGGCATTGGAAAATAAGTTGACTAAATATACAATCATAACAATAAAACAGACACCCAAGTACCGGATCATCCTATTTACTGGTATTTTTCTCTCCCTCCTCATCCGCCGTTCTCCTGGCGTTTCCTCGTGATGCCCCTCCTCATAGTACCACGGCTTAAATATTGCCTGGTGTTGAAATGTGTTCGCTGTGCTTGTTGCTGCGCCAGTTGAAACCAATCCATCAATTCTGCATTTTTGGCTTCGAAAGTAGAAGCAGAGATAGGTAGCCAGCAATTAAGCCAGCCAACAAAAGCACGCCGGCGCCACGAAGAAGTTTTATGACCTTGATCATGTTAAATGCTGACCATAGGAAAGTAATACTACCTAGAACTTACCCACGGGCTGCGGATGTCTTCGAAGTGGACCGTGTTCGATAGATACAAAAGCTCCCTGATTAATTCGGCTTTGCTGTTGGTCCATCTTCATGTCTACTTTTTTGGTAACAAGCGAAGCTGCATCCACACCGGCATCGGTGGAGAAGCTCCACCAAGTTGCTAAAATCCACCTTCCGTCGTTGTCGGCATGGATGATATGATTTATGGATTATATGATGTCTGGATCCCCACACTCCGAACATACGAAGAAATTCCAAGTTCTTCTTCCGTTTATTGTTACCGCAAGGCGAGACTGGTTGTGGTGGTGCTGAATAGCGGAAGCCGGTTGCCCTAGATTGGTGTGCGGGGCGGCGGAGGGATTCAGGCAAGTCGGCGACGAGCCCGAGCTCGTGCCAGGCCACCACAGGTTTTCGACGAGATCACATCGACTAGAAGTAGTCTCAGCAGGAAACCAAGCATCGGGGAGTCGTAGGTATTCCTACCGTGTTGTCGTCGGTCTTGAGGATAATTAAGTTCGAAGTCACGATGGTTTCCACCGTTCTTGCAAAGATGTACACAATATTCGAAGCCTTTACCACGGAGGTATACCGTATACGCCATTATATCGAGATATCGGTGATAGTCATGAGTCTTTCCATACCGTTTCCGCCCTGGCTTCTTTCATTTGCCCGAACCATAAACAGCGCACTATCGCTTTGGAGATTCGTTCGTCCTCTGGCGGGCAAGTAAGAAAGAAGAGAGAAATACTATCAGCAGTTTGCGATCATTGATAAGCCCCCACCCTAAACCCTAATCTCGGAAATCAGACTAACGCCTTGGCGGCAATTCTATCATTCTCATATCCCTCCTAACAAATTTCCCGCCTTCCCACCAGTAAAACTATGCTTCGTCTTTTTCTCGTAAACCAGATTCAAAAAATCCGAGCCCAAGAGAAACTGCGATGGCTTAGGAGGATAGAACAAAGTGACTTTATCTTGCTACATAAGCGCCACCATGAATGATGAGGGGTCTGTTTCCATGCCCGAGATATGACGTTCCCATGGATCACGCACACCCTCAACGGTTCCCACCAAGTACCGGTCTATTTATAACAATCCTAGCCGTAAATGCAACCCCATCGCAGTATATACCCGTCCCTAGTCTTCCATCTTCCTCCTCCACCAACGTCCCCCCTCTACAACCCTACCCCGACCCCCATATCTCCTCCTCCGCAAACAACCTAACCTGCAACTTCCCAAAGCACCCCTTCACAAACCCCTGCGAAATCTGCGTCTCCCACATCCTCCTCGCCTCATCCGACAACGTCACATCCTCCATTCCACACGGCCTTCCCTCCGGTCCAGGTTTTACACACGTCGCAATGAGTTCTGGGATCGATGCAATAACCACTACGTAACCACCAATTAACAATTAAAGCTCACTCACATGGGGGGTAGGGACTTACGTTTCCCCTCACTCTCCCTCACAAAAGCATACCGAATCTTAACATCCGCCGCATTAACATTATATAAACTCGGCACAGCGCTCACAAACACAGTCCACGACTTTGTGTCTCTCGCATTTTCCAGCACACTCTGAAGAATCGTCATCTTCTCGCCCCGTCGTTTTTCAGACCACTCATTGAATCGGTGGTAATAATCATAAGTTCTGAACTTCCCGATTCCCCATACCTGTAGGATATTCACCGGATTACATTGTCCAAAGATTTTAACCACGATTTCTGGATACTCGTGGAAATCACCCGTGCCAGTATTGGCGAGACACCAGATGAACTGGATTAGTGCTGCGGCGGCGGGGCGTGGGTGTGCGAAGTTGAAGGGGACGTGGATGGGAACTGCGTGGCCTTCGAAGCCGTTGGTGCTGCTGGGGACGGGGAAGCAGATGACTGCTGAGGAGACGGAGTTTGGGGATGCGGGACCGAACGGGTGGGGGATGATTGGCATGAAGTCGCCAGTGTGTGCGGAGAGGTCGAGTGGGGGGAGGGCGAGGGTTGATAGTGCTAAGGATTGTACGGTGAGGATGTCGGGGTAGGTGGTAGGGGGGGAAAGGATGGAACGTGGAGGGAGGAGGAGACCATGTGGTTGGAATGTGGGTAGGTTAACGATGATGAGTTTTTCGATTGTGATGTGATTTGGGATCGCGGAGAGGATGTGTTGGACGCAGGCACGGGTGAGGTTCGGGTTGCTACTGAGGTTTAGTTCTTTGATTGTGTATCCCTGCACGAAGCCGTCCCAACTGCCGGCAAAGAAGCTTTTGAGGACTGATGCGATGTGTTTTGCGGTCATGGTGCTGAACGGGAGGGTGGACATGTTGAGGATGTCGATACGTTGGTGTTTGTGGAGAGCGTTGAATGCGAAGGAGACGAGTTTAGCCGCTGATGATGACTTCCGCATCACATCGATTCCCTTTTCTCCCTGCGTGATAACGTGTGAAAATATTGCCGGCGGCAGATCAGGGAAGATGTCCAAGTCGCGGCAATTCAACCAAGAATTGTCGTCCTGTTCGAACGAACTTGAGACGAGGCGCTTTACCGAGAGTTCTCTCAGACTCTGCACTTCGCCTGTTGTTGACGTTGTGGAGCCACCCTGATTAGCATCATCTCGACGGCCTGTTTCGCCAGCAAGAAAGGAACCCCCTATGCGAGTGTGTGACGAAGGCCAGATCTCGCAAATCGTTGCTTCCGTCATCACGGGCACGTCGTCGAGACACAGCAGAGAGGGCTCGGGTATTTCGCCGTACATATTCGCGTACTGCTTAGCTGAGAGAACTTCGTCGCCATTTTCGCCCATCCAGAGAAAACAATAGGCAGGAGCAGTGGGGTCCGTGATGTCCAGGACGGTGAAGCCATCGTTATTATCGCCTAATCCCCATCAGTTATCATGCTACCCTAAAAGAAGGCGAGGTGCTTACTCAGGCAGTAATGAACCCATGGTGGGTGAAACCTAGTGCATTGCGAAAGGTAGCCCGACTCTGGGTTCCAGGAAGCGGCAGCAGATACCAATGCTGCGGTTATGGGACAGAGAATTTCTTCTGTAGCTTCTCTATGTTGATCCCACACATCGCTTCCGTAGTCCTTCCACGAGACTGGGTCTAGGGTACCCAATTCCGCCGCGACAGCTGGTGCATTGGCTCTAATAGAAGTGATGAGCCTGTAGCACACCTTGAGCGCCGTTGATCCGTAGAGCCACTGGTGGTGGAGTCCAAAGACGCAACGGTACTCTGGTCTTTTGGAAATTGGAAACTTTGTTGTTGTTCTTGCTGTGGGGCTTTGCTGGGATTCTCGGGCCGGTTCGGCGGCTGAGGCATGTTGAGAGGTACATGAAACATCGTGGAACGTTGATTCAGCAGCACCTGCGTTGTTATCGCAGTGCTGTGGTTGGACAGACTCGATCGCAGGCGGTGGAACACGAGAGGTACTCTTTCGAGGAGAAATACGAGCGACGACAAAGATCTGATGGCGCTGACCCATGATGGCAGGTGCAGGGAAGATGGAGATATAAGATATTGGATATGGGGGAGACGCGATACGTGCAGCAACCGACGTCACGCGATAGAAACCCACACCTAACCCTCGTTCGTTATAAATGAGCTTCGCTCTGTTCAGCACAGTTGTTAAGACCTGAGTTTACACAGGTCTAAGGTGATGGTTTTGTATTCCGTGGCAGCGGTCAGGTTGGGTAAGTCGAGAGTGAAGAGAAAGAGGAAGAAGAAAAGGAAGAAGAGCGTGAAGGGATCAGCCGTACAACACAGTCGAACAAAGAAAAAAAAAATCAGACGAAGGAGATCTTCTTATTGGCTCCCAGCAAAGCATGCACCGCACACGCAGCAATCTCATGTCGCTGGCATCGTGAGTGAGTGTCCATGAAATCAAACAAGCTAGGCTGCAAGAGGAAGGCATGACGCAATACCCTAACCCTTGTACAGCGACGCAGGATTGACTCCAAGCCATGAGGTATATAAAAACATCAAGCCAATGATGAGATGATCATATCAAACTCAACGCTAAGGGAAGAATATATATGTCATTGGTTTCAGGGTTCCCCGCAAACTGCATAATCTGAGCGCATAACTGGGCTAGGACGTAGGTAAAAATGGTATCTTCCATTCGATCATGAACAGCTAGCTAGCAGTCGCATTGTCAGATGCAACAAAATAAGGTTTGCTCTCGAACTCTTCCTTAGGAACCAGCGATACAAAATAAGCCCTAGCTGCAATTCCCTCCACAACATGACCGAATATCACTTCCCAATGCTTACACCAAGAACTCGGCGTCAAGAACGTCCTCGGGTTTCCGAATAAGGTGGAATTATAGCAAGGATGACGGCCCAAGAATAGGACATATCAATAGAAGGTTCGTTTCCATACTGCATATTACCGGTCAGCACCTGATAACTTGGTGGATTGAATTTCAATACATACACCTATATTCATGAACGCAGCCTCTTTATTCTTGGGAGAGTTCAGCCAGCATATAGCTGTGTAGTCGATGAGGCTTCCAGCAGCCCCACTACGGATGATAGTCTACATCTGTATAAGTAATATCCAGTGATAAAGTCGCGCTCCACGAGTTCTCACCTGTAAGTACTCTTCCTCAGTGAGATATCCTTCATGCGAAAGCTCAGTGAACCTTCTACCCAAACCCATCTCTCTTGTCGATTCGCGACAATTGTGCGGGTCGAAATTTGGCCAGACTTCCTCTAGCTCGACCTCCCATCCTATAACTGTCCTCCGACGTTTCAACGCCTCAAAACGTTTCTCAAAACTCTCCAGTTCCTCCTCATGCTCCACTCTACCATCATTTTCGTAGTATGTGAGTTTCAACTTATCAGTATCTCTCTCCCGGAAGGACTTTATACAACGCTCCATTTCCTTTTTCTCCCAACCGTCTCTCCAAAGTGCATCATACAGTGGACGAACACTGACAGGGATCGAAAGATTGGACAATGCGGAATATACGGCAGCATCAACACCCTTGAGAGCCGCTGGAAGATGTTTATGCCCTTCTTTGTCGTGATGAGCGTAGCGGTGGTCGCAGCACATGCCTAGAACCCCACCTTGAGGCATGAAGCTGGAGCTTAAAAAAAGGTCTCTGACTTGCGAAAAGAGCGGGAGGGATTCCACCGTGAAAAGTGGTGTGCGGGGAATGGTGTCCAGAAGACGGTCGGCGTCAAAGTAGAGATTATAGCTACCCATGGTGTTAATAAAGTATAAGAAGTTACATGTGTAAACACCAGTAGTGTAATTTACGTTATTGTGCACCGATAACCAGCTGTCACTTGTCGCACCTCGTGCTCACAGTCGCTGTAGAAGGCAGCCCACTGTATAGCGCTAGGATTTTCTCCTCCCCAGTTAAACTCTACGCTCCGGCCATTGTGTCGGACGACCAATTCACCGCCTAGGCTCATTGTTAGCTGTTGCCAAGTTGTTTTTTTGAGTAAAAAAGGGAATTTCGAGTCTATCTACCTTCATGAGAACAAGGGAAACAAATAACCAGACTTCCGAACTGGTTTTGAGACCTTGGAGTATCCACATGCGCCTTGAACATGTCGGATGGTCCGGCGTAGATCTGAGGCGGAGAAACACTCGTCAGCATGAGGAAAATGAATTGGGGACACAGAGGAGACTGACGTTCAATTTGTATAGCTCCGTAACAATGTAAGGCTTCTGCCCAGTGCTATGCGTATAGACACTAGGCAAAAGCATTTGCTGAATCGCATTGACAATGCCATGGTCATAAGGATGAAACCCGGTCACAAATTTGTCATTGTCCAACTTCAATGCTGAGCGGTAACTCTTATCCAGCACAGCCTCTCCCTTGAAACCAAAGCTGGCGGGATCACACGCTTGGGCAAGCAGTGCAATGGATGACTCCATATTCTCTGGTGGGAATTTAAGTGCATGCATGGTGGCTGCGTCGGTTGAATCCCTGAATGCGACAGCAACGCTGTGTCCATCTATGGCGCCACCGCATGCAAATGTTGCAGCTGCCTTTTCACCCTCGATAGACGCTTTGATCTCAAGAAGGAGCTCATGTTCTAGTTTTGGTTCTGGTTTGCGGGGGACATTGCCGGTAAGGTGTGGCTTTGGCAACGACTCTGCAATAAGTTCGTTGATCTCATTCAGAAACACGTCCGGCTCATCCGATCCAACCGACTCCATTTGTTTCTTCAGGTGTTTCATCCGTTCGCGGACCTTTTCCCCCAGTTCTTTCCAGTGATCGAAGAAGTCTCCTTCCAAACCCAAGTCGGATAGAAACTGTTCGCGCGCTTCCTGTGCTTCAGGAGAGCGGAGGCTGAGAGTTTTGAATTTGTACTGCTTTTTAAACTGCCAAAAAGTCATTTCTGCAGGTGTCATGTTCCCTGGTGGCGGGATTTCTAACTCGTCGACCATAAAATAATGGTTGTGGAATCCAATCTTCTTTAAGCGGTTGATGAAGACGTCGGTGGCAGCATGGAATCGTGTGTCCTATCGCAACGTCAGAGAAGGCAAACAAGATGCAAGCGTTCTGCTCAGCTACTCGGAGAAATTGAATCTTGATTAGTTCCGCAAGTTCTTCATCCGAGTATGGCGGAACGGAGGAGGTCGACGTCTCTTCGGCATTGGTGGAATCCGGATTGACAGTGTTCTTCACGGGCTGGAAGAGTAGATGGTTTGGGCAGTTCGGGTATGTTATGCGGGTGAAATCAATTGGAGAAAAGTTCTTGATGAGTTCCTCAAGTTCTTTGCTCGTGTATGGCGAGATGGAGGAGGAGGAAGCCTCTTCCACATTAGTAGAATCCGGGTTGGGATCGTTCTCCATGGTCAAGTATAGTTATCCAAAGTGCGGGCGGAGGAACTGGAGTGGATACTGGGCAGCAGTTAAGTGCCTATTTACTTCACTTAGTTGTACGCGTCCCAGTACGTTTTAGGTATATCCCGCCTTGGGTTCCGACTCACTCAAGAACAGGTATGTGCTCAAGTATGCCTGCAAGCCCTTTCATGCATGCAACAGCATGTTCCCGCGCCCGTTCTCTTTAAAAAGTAATGGATGTGTGTGGGTTGATTTGTGGATTCTCTCTTGCACCATCCCCTCCCTTACCCGCGGTTTGCCATCACATTGCGCACAATGTGGAGGGAGACCAGCTCGAATTTTCACAGCTTGTAGCAATCTTCTCATGCGTTTTCTGGTAACCGCGTCGAGGCATTACTGTGTTAGTTCATTCCACCATCCCCGCAAGACGTGACATGGCGTTTCACCAAGCACCCTGCACGCGTCCTGCCGTGTGTGCGTCGCGACGCGTCGATGGATGTGCATGTGGAGTGAGTCAGAGCATTGTTATAACGGGGGTGAGTCAGAGTATGATCGATCTGTTGGCTGTTGCATGCAGCACTTCCCAGGTCTGATCACTTTCAGCTATGATTGCTTCCTTATAGAAAGGGTAGCCCAATGTAGAGACTCTTCCCGAGTGATGGGATATGCGTTGTATGTATCGTGATGCGAAAGTTAGACTTTAGTTACCTACCTAGGTACTTATACTTCTCTGTATATCACTAAGTTTGCATCCTTCATGGTTTCGTACGTTCGAAAGTCCTCGTCCAACCACAGCGTCCTTCGCAGAGCCCACCTCAAATGTATGCGTTATTCTTGCAACTGGATCTTGGATGGATCCATGGAAGGCTTCTACCCCTTGCGTGGTGGTGCTCTCCAGTGGCATGGCACTAATTTGTGCTAGCTCTGGCTTCGTAGCTTTAGCGCCCTACCCGCACACGGTACTTACGGCTAGCGCTTCACTGGTGCCAGAAGGATTCTCATAATGGCGCCTAAGAGTGCATAACAACTTTAGAAATCCGAAAAACATAATTGTAACTTAGGAACTTTACTTGTTGCCATGAGTTTTAATTGCACCAACTCCAGGGCTGTACCAAGTCAGTGAGTTCTATTTACTCTTTACATAATGTGTGATACCGGTAGTCTAGAGTAAAATGAAAGCATATGAACTCGAAACGAAACGAAGTAAAGCGGCCACGCGCGGGCGCGGGGGAAACGAAACGACAAAAACGAAATTACCAAAAATACGAAACTTTCTCGGCACAGAACTGCTCTACTCCAGACATCTGCTAATAGAGTAATAGATAAAAACCGAACTGAAACGAGGAACAGAACTGAAACGAGGAACCAAAATAAGGGAACAACGAATCGAAAAACTTCTAAACACGAAGCAGTTGGCATTTGAACCAATTGACGACCGTTTAAAATACTTATAAACCCCCAGTAACCTTAGATATGCTCTTTCCGGTTCTCGCCCGCCATTTGGATCGAAATCAGATAGGTCATATACAAGAGCGTATGATAGAAAAGTTTGAAACTCATATTCAAGCTCGTACAACCATCTCTCGACTAGGACCAGCATTGCTCTCTTGTTGCAAAGCTTTCTGATAGATACTTCTACATGCACCGTGATCAATAACTAGTTGCTTCGGAATTGTGGTTGGCACATGCGATTTCTTCAAGAGAAGTAGGAGAGGCTCCGTAAAGTTTGCGAAATTTTTGTTCAACATTCTTCTTTTCCAGCTGCTTCTCGAGCTCCCGTTTATTCTTCTTCCACACCGGCTTCTCATCAAACACACCCTTCACCACAATTGATTCTGCATCGTCCTCAATCGTCCTCTTCCCCCCACAGAGCCCAAACCGTAAACAGTTGACAGCGAAGGTCAGGCTCGTGTGCAGCAACATTACCCACAGTCATTGGTACATGTCCCGATCTTGATTCAATATCTCGTAGAATCCAAGCCTATGTTAGAAATCTGCCCAACCCCACGCCCGGTAACTGGTGGCTGCAGACACGGCTAACCTGGGCATGTCGTCGTGTTTAACAGAGACTAGTAGATAGAAGAGACGTTATCGCTTCTTGACTTTCCAACGTGCGCAAACCGTATAGATGTCGATGTCTTCTCGCAAGTAGCTGTTTGTCCCTTCTTGCTTTTCATTTTCATGGTCCGTTCCTCAAGTTCAGACAATCGCTGAAACAAGATTTCGCCGTCTCGGTTCGAATGTTCGTGTAGCACCTGTGTTGCCCGATTCCCCACCGTAGACCGTTAATCCTGCAGAACAGCGCCATTCTGACACGTTGTGATTCGATTGTTGGGTCGCTGCATACTGGGACCTGACGTCATGACAGAGCATGATGCCGGTGGCGTGTGAGCTCAAGAGGAAGTTCGGTCGGAAGGTTGGTGAGATTCTCTCGTGTTTAGATTTCTAGCCTCAGTCGCAAGCTCGGGTCGGCCGCAAAAATGTATTTGTCGCAGTCTGGGTACGAGACAATTGGTGAGACAAGGACGGAGTTGATCAACGTAAGGTTCTAAGGTTCCAAGGACTCACTGACATCAAATTAAGGTTGGCTTGGCTGTGGAAGTGGGAAGTTCTAACTAAGATCAGCTCCAGTATCGGTCAACCAGAGCATGTCATCGAGCGGTGAGTCGAAACGTCGACACTACCGTCATAGTGATCGATCACATACATGTTGCATACAAAGGTGCACTTGCACTTTGTGACTGCTTGCTGCTCCCCCACACACAGTGTAGATAGTCTCGAGGTTCTCACTCCTCTCTCGTCTGTACACTACAATATACGCACACGGTTCCTCCCATAAAGTAGCACCACAGAAATTTAATATTACGAGTGACAATATATGATCCTCCCAGTCCCACTTGTCGGATTTTCAAGTTTCCGGACACCCTTGTCATTGATTAGATATATGACTCTGATAAGATTAGATTAAAATCCATGTATCCCGAGTTCTTGTTGTTATTCAACTTTGATGTGTAGTCACGGTAATTTTGATGAGTAGTCACTGCAAATTGATGTGTCTCCCAGGGCGCTTATAATAAGGTGTTCGCAGCGTTCGAAAATCCGACGAGTGCTCTACTCTACTTACCACCCACCTCCAACTTCATCTTCTTTCTCGTGCATTGCACCATTCTCGCATTTCTCTTCCGCGCACCTGTTTTCCTTCTTCAACATTTTAAAGCTCAAAAGAAAACAGCCGTTTGACATTACTCCAAATACGAATTACTGAACATCTGTACCGTGAATATCGACGGATACGTAGAGTATCCTCCTAAAGCAAACGATCCTTCCACCACGATTCTGGATACACCCTCCCAGCACGCTTACCTACGCCCACATAACAAAAAACAGAAGTCTGAAAGACAAACCATCCAACGCAATGAAAACGATGAAAACGAACAAAATGCACGATAAATTGGAAAGACCTCGATGCAAGGATAGGAAACAACTGCACGACACAACTGCTCCACCACAGAAAAATCATAATTCATATATCCGCAACGTGCAACATCAACATCAAACATCGATATCAGTACGAAAAACATTCTTTTCTCAATCCCCAACTCTTATGAGCGTTCATCCCGAAACCTCCAAACGGACCTTATTCTAATAAATTTGAATGGGCTTCCGCGAAGCTCCCAGTTGTCGACTCGTCAGCCTTAATATCTAAGTGCTGTTCCAGAAGACGTACAGTATCCGTATGACCGCCGGCCGTTGCAAGAGACAGGGCTGTGTCTCCAGCGTTGTCCTTGGAGTTCGGATCGGTATCGCTCCGCTCCAGGAGAAAGCGTACGACGTCTTGATGTCCACTCCTTGCCGCGAGAATAAGTGGTGTCTTTCCTTGTATATGACATTTTGTGTCGATGTCGTTTCGTTCCAAGAGAAGGCGCACCTCTTCAGTATGACCATACCTTGCCGCAATAATTAGAGGGGTCTTTCCCAGTATGGTGCAGTTGACATGGATGTCATCTCGGGCTAGGAGAAGGCGTGCCACATTCTCATATCCCTTCTCCGCCGTCAAATGTAGAGCTGTCCTTCCAATTCCGTCTTTGGTGTTCACATCTATATCATCTCGCTCCAAGAGCCGGCGCACAACATCGTCGTAGCCTGTCTCCGCTGCGGAATGTAGAGCTTTTTTTTCCGGCCAGTAGTGCCGAGAGTTCACATCAATATCTTTTCGCTCCAATAGTAGACGCACCAGAGCTTTGTAGCCCTTCTGGACCGCAAGATGTAAAGTTGAATTTGGTACGTCGACGTCTTTTCGATTTAAGAGTAGACTCGCCATATGGCACAGGTTATTGCTATTACTACTCATGATTGCGCCGGTTAGAGGTGTGAATCCAAAGTGGCTCTTAGCGTTCACATTGACATCTTCCCGCTCTAATACCACGTCCTTATGGCTACATCGTACCGCATAATATAAAGCGGTCTTACCACAGTTATCCTTAGAGTTCACATCGATACCCTCTCGATCCAGTAATCGGCGCACAATATCCTTATGGCCCCGCTCAATCATCCGAGAAATTAACGCAGTCCGCCCTTCCTGGTCTTTAGAGTTCACATCCACATCTTCTCGCGCCAATAGTAGGCACACGATATGTTCATGGGTATTTTTCACCGCCCAATGTAATGCGGTCCGCCCATACTGGTCTTTAGAATTCACATCGATACCCTCTCGCGCCAACAATAGGCGCACCACATGTTTTTCGCTAAGTAATGTAAAGCAGTCCTTCTCTCGTCATCCTTAGGATTTACGTCGACATCTTCTCGCGCCAATAGTAGCAGCGCGACATCATTATATGTGTTTTTCGCCACCCAAAGTAATGCAGTTGTACCCTGATCATCCTTAGAGTTCACATCGATATCCTCTCGCGCCAACAATAGGCACATCAGATGTTCCCAGCCATTTTTAGCCGTGTAATGCAAAGCAGTTCTTCCATTGTTGTCCTTAGAATTCACGTCGACATCTTCTCGCGCCAATAATAAGAGCACGACATGTGCATGGCCATTTTTCACCGCCCAATGTAAAGCATCCATACCTCCGTCATCTTTAGAGTTCACGTCGACATCCTTCCGCTCTAAAAGAAGACGCACCACAAGATTTTGTTTGGCTGCAACCACGACAACTAGAGGTGTTCCCAACGCACACCTGGAATTCGAATTGGAGTCTTGCAGCAAAACACGGATGATCGTTTCCATCCCAAAGAATGCTGCTAGGTGAAGCGGGCACGAGATGTTGACGTCGACTTGAATTTCATTGATCCCTTTACTTTCGAATAAAGAACATTTAGCCTTACCGCCACTGTGGTCGCGTTTCAAATTTCCCACTCGAGATGGACAATTCAGTAGACTTATGGCCAATTTTTCTGCAGCCTCGTCCGTGTGCTGAGCAGCATGGAAGCCCCAGTACTTGAAAGCATAGTGAAAGAGTGGAAGTGTATCTTTCCCCGCCTCGGAACTATTTGTACCCAACAGCCGCTCAAAGCGTCTATCGTCTTGTTGGTGAGGTAATGAGTCGTGGTAACGCCTATTATCTTCGTCCGCTTGCATCCTAGTCACAATACTTCCACGCAACGGAAGTTTAGGTATGTGATGCAAACTTTAGCGATATCGCAATGGCCATTGGCAAATATGGCATCACTTTGCAGATATTCTTTCAGAGAAAAGTGTACAAGTCGTACCAAAGAGCCCCCTTTATCAATGACAATCAAGCCAATGCAGCATTCCACCAGCGAGTTTCGTGAAGGCTTATTTTCGTGATCAAAATCTGGATCACCCAGTTTCACCACGAGAGCATGCTGTAATTCCGCGAGGCGAAGCGGCCTGAAGGCCAAAACTATCCAATGGAGAACTCTCATAGCCTGGTCTCCCCGGTTGCCCGGCTGTTGCTGAATTCTGCGTATGACACCCCTGTATGCATCATGGAGCCCCATTGGTATTCTTTTCAGAGCCTTTCGCCTCAGTGTAATTGTGGTTTGGTCCAAGACTTCTTTAATCTGAAAAGCTGGCAGTAGGAACTTTTATACGAGTCAGAAGTAGTCCCTTTAGCTTAGGGTGTGGAGTGTGAACATGCATTCCCTGGGAAGCAGCAACCACGGACTCAACAATTTCCTGCTCAAGTTTGTTGCTCATAGCTTCCGGCTCGTGGGCCTTATTCTCTTCGATTTTGGAGGTTACATACTTAGCGATGTCGTCATCGCTCGCCGTTATCTCGATAGTCATTAGAGACATAGAGTTGATGCCTAGACAGCTTGTAATATCGTTCTCGACATGTGGCCGACTTGTAAGAAATGAGCGAGTAGAAGACCGGATGATTTTCCCAAGATGTTGCAAGAATACCCGTCTGTGGTGTCCTTCACACTCATCGATAGCGTCGATGCAGATATATACCCGGTCAAATGCCCGAATAACCAGATCTAGCAAGGTAACAGCCTGAACAATCTCTAGCGTACAACCTGAAGCTCGATGATCGCGATAAATCTCGAATATATCGTCAGGCACTGCTGGAGTTACTAGTACAAGCTGTTTCAAAAGACTGGCTATCATGTTTACCGGGGTTTGATCCTTCTGGTCTTGGTAGTCACAATACAAGTAAATGACGGCCACTTTCGCCTTCCCTTCCGAAACTGAACAATCGTGAGATAATTGATCAATGACATTCGAACTAAAGAACTCTGCAGTTAGAAACCGGTCTATAGTGGAAGGGCCCGCACAGCACTTGCATCATGATGGTCTTTCCCGCTCCAGGTATCCCGTAGCATGCGAGGATCTTCGGACATTCACTATCCGCGTCGTCCGAACCATACCAAGTTTGATAAGTCTCGTGACTGAATAGCCATCCGCCTGTATTCTGCAATCGACGAGATCGGAAAGTCTGGTGCCCTTTCTGGGGCTCGAGTGGAGACAGCCACTTCACCACTTCTTCGAATTCCAGATCCCGTGACTTTTGCTGCAGATTTTGGATTCCAAGGAAATTTTCTGAAATTCAACCGGTGATTGGGTCCTACGTCAATTGCCGCTGTAATTGTATCGAGCTTTTCTTTTAGGTCCTCCGGACATTGACCCAGAACCGCTATTAGAGTATTAATGGACCCTGCACCTTTTGACGGTCCTCCTGAAGCGAAACGGCCGTTTTGGTCAGCAATACGCTGTTAAAGTTAGACAGGCCCATAGAAGGCAAAGGAGGACACGTAGATACCAGTTGCTAATCGTGAGAGAAAAGTGGAAAGTCTGAACGCAGCTACGCAACGTTTCGATGACTTGCCGACATTCGGTTTGTTCGAACGGCCATTTTGCGCTATCCATGAGTCTTTGGAATCTATTATTCGAGTCACCCACCCACAATCTCGCGAGTTTCTGGTAAATCCCTTGGATGTCGCGCTGACAGATTGCTATAACGGACTGGAGAACGGATGTCTGATCAAAATTGCCAAGATTCTTTTTCGCATCATCAATCCTGAGAAATGAGACCAGTTGATTCAGCACTGCATCGAGAGCAGATATCTCCTTGAGAAGTTCCTGTGCTTGCTTCGGAGCCTCGTTAACCCCGCTGATGTATCCGCCCAACAGCTTTGTAATCTCGATCGTAAGGCTAAGAAGACCAGCCATGCCAGTTGATACAGTAAAAGGAACCATGACTTAGCTTCAATATAGTGTAATTGTTTAGAACCTCTCGTCGAGCTTCCGTCAATATTTCTCCTGAAAAAATCCGCTCTTTCAAATGTGTCGGCTATTTGGTGGGGCGGGAGCCTAGCGTTTCCTAACTGCAAAATTCACACACGTAAAAAAAAGACTTAAGTATAAGAAACCCGATAGATGGTTAGATAATGTAGTTAAATGGAAGCTGGTGTGTTCTTGGGTCTCTCTGAATCATGGTGGCAGTGGCGGCGATGTCCACGAGTCCTTTGACGGATTGTTCGAAGCTTAAGGGAGCTGATGACAATGATGGAGTCATCAGAGATAGACGATGTAGATGGGATTAGATATCTAGATAGATTAGATAGCGGATAAGATTCAATGGGCATCACGTGACCCGAGGCTCGATGTGAGATGCTCTCGTGCCCAGAAATTTCCAACTCGCTCGGAGTTCTCGAGATCTCACGTAGCGAAAAAAATAATGTCTGGTATACGAGAGCAGATGTGAGAGTTGCCAGACTAAATTGTTTATTTTATGGTGTGGATATAGCTCTTGACACCGTCCTTCAGCTCGCTACTCGAGTAGAGGAAGGTGGATAGGACAGGACTCGATTCGCATGGTGGTTGAGGGGTAAACGCAGAACGGTCGTTAACGGTAAACGGTAAACGCAAACGTACGTTCCTACCCAAACAGTCCCTAAAAGATGCATCGGTGCTAACATCTGTACCAATCGTAAAGGGAGTGTCAATCACAAGAATACGTGCCCAAGAAGCCGTCCGAAAAGAATTTATTTGTAGATTTAGTTCACTCTTTGGCATTCATTGCAATTGATCATGGTATCATGATCGAAAGAAAAAAGACACGCCGAAAACAAGTTCGTCCTAACCACCACTCTCCGTACAGCACACATTCCCAAAGAAACCCCCAAAGAGAGCCCATTTTTCCCTCGTAAAGAAGCTTCGAAGACCCTGACAATACCATGAAACAAAGCACCGCCAACCTAAGCTATATGACTCCAGATGTCGACATGTCCAGATCCATAACCTCCCTCAATTATTCTGACGACGACGAACCATCGGAATCGGAACCCTTTTGCTTCTTCTCCTTAGTCTTCTTCTTCTTCTCCTTCTTCTTCTTCTTGCTCTTGTCCTTTCCCTTTCCCTTTCCCTTGTCCTTTTTCGCCTTGGCATCGCTAGAATCGGAGGATGATTCGTTGGAGGAGGAATCTTCATCGGAGGACGAAGAATCGTTGTTAAAAAGAGCTCCACTCTTTGATTTTGTGGGTGCTGGCGGGTGGTGTGCTCTATCCGCGCGAAGCATATCGTGGTGGGCACGATCGGCCTCGGTATTGCCGTAGATATCTTTCAAGTACTCCTCGAATTCCTTTGATGCATTTATAACCTTTTTAAAATCCTGCTTCCCAATGACTGGTGGGGAAGGCACGTCATATTCAGGCGCATCTTCAGGGTTCTTTGAGCGGAATTCAGCCAAAGCCAAAGCCGTCTGGACAGCATTCCGAATCTGTCTACCGTTCCACTCTAACTCCGTGTATTTTTTTTT
This sequence comes from Wilcoxina mikolae CBS 423.85, assembly GCA_014904905.1. Lineage (NCBI taxonomy): Eukaryota > Fungi > Ascomycota > Pezizomycetes > Pezizales > Pyronemataceae > Wilcoxina > Wilcoxina mikolae. The sequence goes on from MU122094.1 coordinate 818,284, forward strand.
GGCGTAACTCATTACAGCCTTTTCTTCGACTTTGATACCTGGTCTCAGGTGCTGTATCCGACGGAGGTTCATCTCCCAGATTTTAAGATATGCTTTCTTGCCCAACTCCGGATAATAAAGGCTCATATGGATCCTCGATTTGAAAGCCTCATCAAAGGTTCCGACCCGGTTTGTTGTAAGAAAAAGGATCCCTGAATAATACTCGAGAACCCTCAAGAAAACTTGCCAGGGTATCAGCCACGGTGTGTGTACAATGCATGGTAGTGGGCCTCGTAGGTCAAAATCTTACCTGACACAAGACTGTTACGCTTCAGGTCCGTCCTATCTCGTCTGGCCAAGAAGACGTCGGCTTCATCAAGCAGCAACACACAGTCCCATCTATGTGCAAGCCTGAAATTGTCCTCAAGATTTCTCGCAACTTCTTGAGGTTCGTATCCAATATCACCTGGAGATTTTCAGCAAGTACACAAGTACGCTTATACACAACCTAAATGACACCCACCACAGGTAATTGGAAACAAAGGCTTTTCTGCGTATTCAGCCACGCATTCTGGACGACGTCAGCACACAGGAATAGATATCAGTATTAGGGGCTCGAGCTTACCAGCGGTACTAGTCTTTCCTACACCTGGAGCTCCGTGCAGAAGGACAATTAAACCCTTTCCTGCGATGTGTTAGCTTACATATTATTGGTATGAATAGCTAAAACTGCAAGAATTGAGAAAGGGATGGAGGGGGTGGGCGTGCCCTTTCCCCTGACCAGATCCAACTGGAATTTCTGCTCTGTTGCTGGAGCCGACGTCTTGGGGTTTTGGGAATGCATCTGAACTAATGCTTTCACCAGTTCTTTATGCCCCTCTGGCAAAACAAGAGAGTCAAATCCCTCTTTTTCCATAGGTATATCACCAACATCATCAATATTAACAGAAACTAGATCGAATTAGTCCATGCATCTTCGTTTGTTGGACTGGAAGTCTGTTATTTGGCGTACCCCATGTACGGTTTCGCAGCACAAATGCGAGGGCTCTGATATGAGTGATATGCTTGATCGGTTTAACTGCCTCGGCTGCGTCCCAAATTGATCCTGAGCACTGTTCTCGAATCCGCATACACTGGTCCAGAAAAAAGCGTTTGTTGCGAATGTCAGCCCAGCTTCCTGCAAAGCCATGATAATTATTCTGTATGCTAGAAAATCTGCTGTCGCCCGACCTGACCCACAAGCATCTCATATTCGGTGCTTCACCGATATCATATTTGCTTTTCAGCACCACCCACTCTGGGTTTTGCTGTAAGGCGAAGGCGTGATCAAGGATGACTGGACTATCCACCTACATCAAGATTGTCAACACCCACGCTGAAACGGCGGGAGACGTACAGAAAGAGACATACCTGGTCCTTGGACCCTCTAATTACATTCAAGCTTACTCCTGCGCAGTATTTATGCAGTCCCCGGCCATCCGCCTGTCCGAGTGCATATTCCAAAAACTTCCCCCCACGATCGTCCAAGGTTTTCCTTTCCTTAGGACTAAGGAAATTCACTGGGAAAACTCTCAAGCTCCTGATCGGAAGCACGCCATCATAGTCCCGAATATCTATCATCTCATGGATTGCCGAGAAGTGATTTCCATCAAAGTCGAGATAAAAGAGGTATATTTCAAATGGCTTCTTTGATGTAGTTTGTTCAGTATTTCTCTTCTCGGCATTTAGGATTTCGGAAGGCTTCAAAAAATCCTTGCCTCCACCACATACACCAGTTACCTGGTAGGCACGGAGTACACCGTCGAAATAGCCCGCAACAGAAGCACTCGGCAGCAATCGAAAGAGATTATGAAGGTCATCAAATGCCACTTCAGTAGCTTCTCCGGACTGGAACATTCTCTGCTTTTCCAGGTCCTCTCTGAGATTTTCCTTCACAAACCGGATAAAGAATTCCAAGTCGTTAATTTCGAACTCGCCGTCTGGTTCGTGCGTTGTACCGGTAAACCCTGCAACAGTGGCTATTGTTGAGTCTGCCTGGTGACTCTTTTGCCCTGTAAGACTTAAATTAACAGTCAAGCTCTGCACTAGCACTGGTCATAGATTATACCGTTGATTATCGAGACTGAGCCGAAAGAGCTTTCTTTTTCGGAAGTTGAACTAATTACAGATTCTTCAGTATTTTCTGTTTCTGCGCAATATGCAATAGTGGGCAGCCATGCAGCAACAAAAGATGCTTACTTCTCTAGTGCAACCTGTGATCTCTGCGCTACTAGTTCCTCCAAGTAGCCTTCCAAGCACTCAACATTTTCGACCAAGAAAGGAAAGGGTTTCCAAAAGACCAATGGTATATTGATCTTGAATGTTTCGAATGGTAGGTTAGAACCTACCGCTTTGATCAACCACTTCAAAACCCAACACGAATTGATCCGAATGGCGTCAAATTTGGCTTCTGGCATATTGGGCTCCTCTAGCTCGACAGTTTTTTCAGACTCGGGACATCTTAAGTCAAGAATATGTGTTCGTAGCAACAGTTTTTCCCCAGCCTCTCCAAAGTCGCTTGTGTTCATGGCCAGTAGCTTCCGCGTCATGTATTTCATTTCCGGATGGTTCCCATCGTACCTTTTCTGTATATTGATGTTAGTAGCTCACAAACCTGTGAAATACAACCCCCAACATACCGGTTCCTTTTCTTTTTCTACCGGCTTTCCCTTCTTGCCACCCTCGTCTGCTGTTTTAGCATTGTGGTCGAGTGAGGTGGTTATTTCCTTTTTGTCTTCACCGTCTGGAGAGATGCCAGAGGTTGTTAGCAAAACGGGAGTTACTAATTGACTTGATTCCGACGGTGCGTTATCTTTGCTGTCTGAAGAGTCGGAGGTCGTTGGCAAAACGGGAATTATCGATTGATTTGACTCCGTAGGTACGTTTTCCTGCGACATATGTATGTAAATGTGAACCGTTTAATGCAACGTCGAGCAGTCGCCGTTGGGTTAACACGTACGTCTGTGTCTCCCACAACCTCTAGAGTCAGGGGTTGGGTTTCTGTGGTGCTAGCCATCTTGACCCCAACTTCAGCTGTCATCTATCTCGAAGATTGATATCTGTATGCTGACTTGGGATAAAATAGGTAAAGTGGTTGAAAGACAAACAGAGGACACGCTTCCGAGAGGGCATATACGTATACGTATTGACTCCTCAAGAGTAGGGAGAGCATGCGCACGATTCAAATATATATACAAACAGAAAGGGATTAAATGTGCTCGGTGCCGCAGTGGTTGTGCTTTGCAATTTGTGGTGGGTAAAGAGCTTGAGCCGCAACTTGTAAACAGCAATACATCAGTGTAAGCATCTCATGGAAACCAGCTAGCCAGTAATGATTTTCCGACTGGTTCACACATGCACATGCACAGACAACCTATGACGCGCGTACGTAGTACCTCATTAAGTACCTAATGCAGATTGCGTTTCCTATTTGCCTAACGAAAACCTCAGCTCCCACCGATGTTGTGACTTTTTATAACTAATCACAAAGTCGGTTGTTATCTGGCTGTATACATGTAAAACACGTTTGTAAAAAACTGCCGTGTAATATTTGTTTAGATTAGCGATTTTTGCACTTGAAAAATCCATTACCAATGATCTAATAAACTGGATTCCGTATCATCGTCAAGCTGCATGATTTGAATGGGATGAATGTGATAAGTGGATTCGTTTTCCAGTTGCCGCGTACATGAAACCCTTGGCTTGCATACAGAAGCACAAGTTTAAGACCTGCAGTTCATGCATCGTCTGTTTTGCTTCAACAAAACATGTAAGTGGGAGCATCTTATGCTACACATTTTGCTACCATTGGGTACTGAGAACGGAAGCGCTGAGATAAATCCCTCAACTACAACAAGGTCCCTGCGTACTCATCGCGTCCGATCGATGTGGTTGATCGATCGGTGTTCACTGGGCCTAAACGATTCGTATACCCAGGCGCCAGCTCTGAGGCTCTGGTTGTACGTGCTGCACTGCAGATGAATACATTTTGTAGCAACTCGGGCTCCAAGTTTTGATCGATTTGTGTCATAAGCTCAACATCGCTATCTACTATAAACACAGCTACTAGGAACAATATCAAATGATTCCCCAGCAACCAGTTCTGACGAACCCCGCCGCCGAGTTTATTCAAAACCACCTCGACAAAGAATTTGATCCAGCTTTTGACCAACGGGGGATCCAATATCAACCTGCAAAACATAAATTTGTGCGCCAGGCGGATGACTCTGATGATCCGCCACAAGGGCACGTAAAATCCTGGTCGTTCTATGGATCTAGCCGGCCCTAATGGTGTCTTTTTACACAGTAGCAAGTCATTTACGCTTTCTGCCATCTACATTTCAGCAGCGGAAGCAAAAAAGGATTTTCTCGCGAAAGTATTGAAACGTCCTACCACAGAACCAGAGGAGGCGATACCGATCAATTCTTGGGAAGATGTTTTGGACCTGGTCGACAAAGCCGTGGCAAAGTATTGCGAGCCAGGGAAGCTCCGAAATGGCATGAGAAAAATCGGCGAAAATGCACCAGCCATACAAGCTTGGATGGGACTATTTCCAAGTACATCCTACTCCTCAACGTTATGCGCGGGAGTCAAAATGGTGCTTGATGTTTGTATCCTCCCAGAATGAATTGTCATAAACGCAACTAACCATAGTCTTCTGTTGCAAGGTTGCCACCAAGATCGATAAAGTGCGGGCAGATGTCTTGGGGATGCTCAGCGAAATTCCCTATCACTTAGGAAAAGCGAACATCTATAACGAGCTGCACAAGGACGTGGGTAGTGAGAGAGTTCATGAACAGAGCTCCAAGCTTTACGTTGTACTCTTGAAAGCTATTGAACTTATGCTGGAATGGTTAAAGCAGAAACGTAGGTTAACATGTTACTTAAGGAATCTTACAAGCTAACATCTAATAGCACTAAAAAGATTCGGAAAGGCCTTATTGAAGGGCGCAGTCAATTACGGCAAAGAAATTCAAGACATAGTGACTGACATCGAAATGATAGCTGGGCGTGTCGCTGAGGAGGCGGTGATATGTTGCCAACACAAGATCAACCAAGTTCATGACAATGTTAAAGATCAAAACCAGCTCATCAAAACCACAGGGACAAGCTTCCACAACAGACTTGGTGAGGTTGGCGATCAGATAAAGCATGCTGTCGCTCAATTGGGCGTGGACGTCATAAATGCAATGCATGACTATCTCGCCGGAAATCCGAAAATCCCCACTGAAGGACAATCACCCAGGCCAGTGGCATCAAGAAAGAGTATGGTTCACCTTATCTCTTTTTATGCCTGAACACATAGATACTGACCGAAACTCTTCAGCGTTTGCTCAGGAAGTTTTCGATTTCATCGAATTCTCGCCAGAAACGGTGTCCGAAGATTTACGTATCTGCTTTCGGGAAGGTCAAGCATCCGACGTCATGGCAAAGGACCGCGTCAACATGGTTCTGAAATCACCTGAATTTGTAGGGTGGCTCACAAAACCGACCTCCTCAATTCTTCTCATCAACGGACACACGGAAAATGCCTTTATTTCGCCCATGTCCCATCTTTGCGCCTTTTTTGGCAAAGCTTTAAACTCGGATGAACGACGGGTTCTCAATGGCATCTACTTCTGCGGGCTTCGGGGTAAAAACAGATCTTGCGGTGCTTCAGATCTGATCAAGAGTTTGATAGGACAGCTGATGTCACGGTTCGACTTTGACTTCTCGTTCCTAAAAGGGAAGAAGCGCAAAAACCTCAACACGCCAAAGGAACTGTGTCGTCTGCTCCGCAAACTGCTTGACAAACTTCCCACAGATACAGTGCTATTTTGGATTGTTGATGGAGTGTCGTGGTTTGAGAGCAGTGAGCGGGCGGAGGTTACGCGAACTGTGTTCAGCAAGTTACTGCGGATGACGAAGAAGTGTGAGAATGTTGTTGTGAAGCTGCTGATCACTAGTCCAAATAGGAGTCGAGTGGTGTCCCTGTTGTGTAAGGATGAGACGGTGTTGAACGTGCCGGAGTTTGTTGATGGGGAGAAACAGGGCACGTTAGCTGTAAAATTGGAGGATGCTGTGGGGAGGGTAGCTATAGGGAAATTGGGATAAGAATGATCTATGTTAGGAGGTAGTGAAGTAGTTCGGAGGATGGAGGCACCTTGAATGGATTATCTTATTGATTGTTTTTTCCTATTGATAGTTGTGACTCTTCGACCAAACGAGGGCACTTAATTCATCATTCTTATTTTGGAAAATCAATACTGGATGGTGTTTTTTTCGAACCAGCACCTGGGCGCCCGATCACAACCGAGCGAGCCAGTGCCCGACTACTCCTTAGTATTACTTCTTTGGGTAGGTTTCAGCCAGTCAAATATTTTAGATTAATTGCCAAGCCCTTCTTTTAATTCTCAATTATTACCCAATAAAGAAATTACCACAACACACCTACTGTAGCGAGCACGATGCTTCGGACGTAGCGCGTAACAGGGCCTCGTTTTTGTTACAGTCAGAGAGGCCGTATGATAGCCCTATGGTCCGAAAGCGTCACATAACGCAGCTAATCTCACCTCCCTAAGGGCTAGATTGTTCAAAAGTACCAGAACTCACCAAAAGCACTGGTATGAAACGCCTCCAAATCCGCATAATGGGCCCTCAGAAGTGAGAAAAGAAGGTGTCACGGGAGCTTGGTCAGTAAAAAAGTCGCGTAACATTTCTGAGGTCGTATGAAGCATCGTGCTCGCTACAGTATTCGGTTCTCATCCTTCTATCATACAACTCACCGCAACCCGCCGGTCTTTCAATACACCCTACCAAACTGTCACTCACCTCCTAATTCTGTGCTTTGCGCAAGCCTCCATCTAATCTACCAAAATGCATACCACAATAAAACATCACAACGAATAAAATATGGGCTAGCCTTTCTTTGGACCAGCTCCCTAGGCGTTCACGGTGCAGCAGCTACAGGTTTCAACACCCCGAACTAGACTTCCAAACGAGTCTCGAACCGAGTGCGGAGAGAACCTTCCTAATCGCTCATTAGTCCGTCCTGCTACTCCCAATCCTACGAGTGGCCCCAACTAATCGTTCATGTCCCGCAGAGAACGACTTCATCATCCAGTACGATACGTCGGATCTAACACACCGCACCACGAGTTCAAACCCGCAACCTGGAATTCATCCAGCATATTTGGTTCGTACAGCGTCTCTCTCTCTCTTCTTGTCGTGTCTGTTTCACTCTCGGCGACTATATGGCTGCAAAGTATGCGTCTGCTGCGGAAGTTTTTCCATAATCAGCTATTTGACTTAACTCTGACGGTTGGAAATACACAGCTGACGGCCAAGTCACAGACAAGATACAATCTCGCTAATCGCAAAGTCGTAGAGCAATTGAGTGTGACTCAAATGGGCTTTTCTCCGTTCTTTATTACGCAAAAATTTCCCGTCGATTTTTGGAAGACAGAAATTCACAATTCCTTCCCACAGCAAGCGAAGAAGGTCAAATCACCAGTTTATGCAAGCTGGAGTTTCCAGAATACCCAAACAACCATTGACCCCACACCCCAACCAAACCCACAAACCTCCCAATCTCCCTACCACCCTTGGCCATCCTCTCACTTCCATACCGTCCACCACGCCTCCTTACACCCAACAATACATCGCCGCTTCATGGGGCATTTACAAACCCCGCACCACCTCTTCCCACACAGTTTACACTTCCCTCCTTCGATGGCGCCTCCACATTCACAGTATTTCCCATCTCTCTTGACCAATGAACTCGTGTAGACTTCCCGAGCGCGATTGCGAGAGACTGAGGGGAGTAGGTACATTTTCTATTGGCGTAAGGAGGTGGAATATGGAGTCCGCAGGCTGGAAAGGAGTAGTGCTGTCTTATGCTGGGCGCACTTTCGATTTGTTTCCACACGTACGGGGGATCGTGGTACTGGTTACTGGAGGCCGAGTGTAAGTATAGGCTGTTTTTGGTTGCAGTTGCGGAGTAGAGGTGCCGGTAGAGTGGCGGATTTGGGATGTCGATGAGAGGGGTTTAACGGGTAGGGCTCAACATTTAATGTTCAGGACACGGTTTTGTGATTGACGACGCGGGGCGTTTTGTTGAACTTTAGCGGCCATGGTAGTCATTCCAAGGTGTTGGGGTGTGTTTAGGTTTAGATTTAGGTTGTTATGTCGTGAGGGTCTGAAGGTTTTGCGCTGAAGAGAGTGGTGGAGTGCGAGGTGGTGGGAGTTTAAGTTTGATGGCTGGTGCCTGCGACTGGATTGGAGGCTCGGCTGTATTAACTCCGAGTCTGGCTTAAGGTTAAGCTTAAATTGCTTCAGTAAATAGAAATCTGGAATGTTTGGTTGAGATGTTGTGATGCGAGCGGGAATGGAATCGTCGTCGTCGTCGTCGTCGATCCGTAAACTGTAGATACAATATACACACTTTATCGTAGTAACCACCGCCATCTGGGTATCCACTTTCCAACAGCCCCATCAGCACCCACACCTACCACTACCCTCCCCCAATCTCCACTCCCCTTGCCCCATCATCGAAACCACCAATTAACGCTCCCCGCGACGCCCTCCCCAACCCCCTTCACAGCATGCCACCACTCCTTCGGAATAAACACTGCATCCCCGGGTCCAACCTCAACCTCCCACCCCCTTATCCCTCCCACCCCCCACACAATCTCTTCCACCCTCCTCCTCCCCTCTCCCACCATCATCTCCTCCTCCTCCCTAAACCTCCTTTCTCCCCCCCACGCCGCCGGCTCAAAGATCCTAACCCTCTTCCTCCCCGCCAGCTGCACAAACAAGTTCGGATTCGGGTCTTTATGCAACGGTGTATTGATTGTGCTCGAGTATCCCAGCCACACGTTAGTCGCGTAAACATCACCCCGCCCTGTTTCAGTTACCAAGTCAGGGGTTGGGAGGGAGGCGCGCAGGGCGGGGAGGGTGTCGAGGAGTGGCGTTTGCGCGAGGTAGAGACATGGGAGACCTGGTGGCGGGGAGGGGCGAGAGAGGTAGTAGAGGAGGAGAGAGAACGGGATGTTGATGCGTTCAAAGGTTGTTGGGGTTGTGGATTCGACGGTGAGGAAGGTTGAGAGCTGGGGTGGGGTGAGGACGGTGTTGAAAAAGGTTGTGTTGAGGGTGGATTGGGGGGTGAACCAAGATGTGATTGCGGGGAGGAGAGGGGAGAAGTAGGACTGTGGGAGGCGGCAGGGGGTCTTCGGGGTGAAGAAGAGGGTGCGGAAGGAGTGGGTGGTGACTGGGCGGAGGACGGGCAGCGCCTGCATGCTGTGAGGTGAGGTGTAGGGTGACAAGGGTTTTTTCGGTGGCGCTAGTCGCTTTTGGTGTGCGGGGAACTTTAATTTAACATCGAGCGCTGGAGGATGCGGCTTCAAGTTCTATGTCTAACCCGGCGGCGATAAATTTCAGTTTCTCTGTTGCCCACGATCGACTGTCATCTTTTAACCCACCACTCCTAGTAACTACCTCAAGAAAACAAAGGGAACAATACCACATGTTGATGCTAAGTTCAGTGAATATTCCTCCACCGCGACAACGCAATCAGCGTCTCACAAGCAACGATAATATCATATCTCCCGCTCGGAATACTAGCAGGTACACCTCTCCTACTATCTCTCAACCCCACCAACCTAACATCATCTGAGAACTCTCTTTTCTGAAAAACATCAACCCACGGCTGTAAAAGATCATTATTCGCCCCCCCATCTTCATACTTGACGCCCCGTCTGCTCATAGCCTCCCTCATTTCCTTCGGTAAATACGCCTGCACTGGCTCAGCCATACCCGTGTTGGGTGCGTCCAACACCGTCCTCCTCATCACACGAATATCATGATCGAGCATCGCCAACTCCGCCTGGGAGAGCTGTAGTAGATGCGATAGACTAGCCCCACCGATAGTCGCTTCGACGGGTATCTTATGTTCCACCGCAGTGCCAGCAGGAACCCGAGACAACTCTGCCGACAGCCTGGATATTTCTTCGGTTAATCGAGTCGCCTCGTTATCCTTCCGCGCCGCTTCCTGTGTGACCCTTTCAACCTCGCGTCTTAACCGCCGCATCTCGGCCGAGTGTCCGTTTCTACCGTGGTCGTAGGGTATCTCTCGCTCCATGTCCGTGTTCGTGACTGTATCTTCGCCGCCAGAGTAAGATGGAGAATAATCCCCGCGAGGTATAACGTTATTCGAAGCCATCGTGTCGATGTGAAATAATCTCTTGCTGTGTCGTTCGTGGGAGTGTTAGATGTAACCCCGTTGGAATGTAATGAAGATGGAGACGGAAGGGTTACAAGCGAGATATATACCTCGCATGTGCTTGCTGGGTTAGGTTTTAGTCTTCAGTTCCGGATGTGGTATGCGCGCCTCATTTGATGCTTATCATACACGCACACGGCCATGGTGCGCGCGCGGTAGGGGCTTCTTGGATGTCAGTTTTTTTTTAGACAGGACCAAGTGGCAGACTACTCGCAACAAGTCGTATCTAATTAATCCATCTCATCGATCTATCGAATCTCTCTCCTCATCCTCAACGACATCCTTTCGATGCTTAGTCAGTCGCAACGCGAATTTTTTGTATCAGGGGTCTTGAGATAGTCAAGGTATCGTCCTTTCATAAGGAGGCTGTCAAATCGGGTGATCGCCCTGGTACCAGTTACCAACCATTGGACTGATATGATTCTATCTCAACAAGTATAGAACAGCTAGTTGTTTTCTATGTTACGAACCCGATGATCAAGAGGATAAAGTTGAGGAAGATGGTGACGAAGATGAACAGAACCGTATGTTCCAAATGTCTAGTAAAGTTTCGATCTTCTCTAACATATGTGTAGCCGTCCTTCACTATGGGATAACTGCGGGGCATGTCCTCGGCGACGAAGGATGTTTCAATTCAATTAGATGAACAGAATAAGTGTCCACCACCGTTTAAGCGTGCCGGGGATGTTCCTCGGTGCCTCACTCCTCTCAACACAATCTCACCCACCCCAACTCACCACACCAAAAATCATCTGAAGCATGTATATATTGTATCTAAAATTTACAAATCGACGATGAAGATTCCATTCTTTCTTGTATCTCGAAACAACAAATCTCCAAAAACATATCCCATTCCCGCCTACCTCATCCCGAAACAAAAAGAAAAGGGAAAGTTTTTGTCTCGATGGGTTTCACATGGTCTACCGCCGTGCAGGCAGGCGGGCGGGCCATTTTCAACACTTCTCCAAACCCTTTCTCTGTACAGCTCTATTCTTTCCCTAGTCTGCTGCTCCGCCATCTCCATTTCCCTTTTTAGCTGCAACTCAGCCAAGATATCGTTTCTATCGCGTGTTTCGAGCTCCGCGTCCGTGCTCGCAACTGTGTTTTCGGCGCTAGAATGTGATGGAGAGTAGTCTCTGGTTGCAACTGTGTTTTCGCGATCGGCGCCAGGGTGGGATGTGGAGTTGTCCCCGGTGGGTGCAGAGGTATTCAAAGTCATCGTGCCGGAGTGTAAAGATGAATTTTCTTGCTCGGTCGTGAGTGGGAGATTTTAGAAGCTATGTGACAGATAAAGAAGATGGAGACGGAGGGTTGCATAGGGGATATATATACCTTCTGCGTGCTTGCGGGTTAAGTTTGTTTGGAATCTTAAGCTTCCGTCCCAACAGAACTGTAAGACGTGACTTAAGCTTAACTCTAGTTACGATTCATGCTTTCTGGAGACTCATCATGAGGAGGAAAAGATCCCGTGCCTTGTTTAAACGAGTAAATTCACTTCGGAAACCTTTTGATCGTGTTTTTTGAAGGATAGGTGAACATCGGAACTCTCGAGCTCAAACGCAATCTGCGCTTTGTGTCTCCGGTGTCGCTTGTTTCGGCGCTTAAGGTTAACGCTACCAGCCTTGGCAGCGGAGGGACAACCATCCCACAACTTCACACTTCCCCATCCTCTCGCTCCCCTCAACACAACCTTCACCCACCCCAACCGATCTCTGCTTCTCGCCACACTAAGAATCATCTAGATCTTCCCCCGCTAGTTCAAAAGGAGTGGAATAACACCACCCAACGATTCAATTCCCTCCAGCTGTGGTTCTCTTGTTCTTCCTCATCAATGTTACGACCTCGCTTTAGGCCTTGACCCCTTCGCCGAGATCTTGTCGATAATCCTAACTCTACCACAAAAATGGAAGCAAAGCGAAGGGAGTTATTAGGAATCATCCGGAGGATCTGGCTGTTGGACAAACCTTAATCCTTGATAAACGGCTCTTGTTGGAGAGACTGCGGGATTAAAGTTACAGACAGGTTCGGGACGCCGCTCTCGGGGAGTATGTGGGTTGCTAATGGGTGTTGTAGTCGAGCTACTACCCACTTCTATGCTCTCTCAGCCAAGAAACATTGTAGTAGCATCAGCCTTCATATATCATTACTCTAGAGCTTCTCAAAAACCGTTCCGGGTTATTTCGTTTTATGGTCAAAGATGAAAAGACGGCGGGGTTAAAGTTACAGGTTTGGGACGTCGATCGAAGGGAGTTGATGGCTTGTTAATGGGTGTTGTAGTTGACCTACTCATTATCTCAATACTCTCTCGGCCCATAACATAGCGTGCAACCTGAACAACCGTCCCGGGATATCTCGTCTTATATTTCAAACAGAAACTGGGATAAGCGTACCACCGCCATTTAAGCGTGCTGGGGGTGCTCGCCGGTTCAATATCGGTGACGATGTCAGGTGCTTACAAGGCCCCCCAAATATTCACATATGGTGTAATTTGGGTGATCTCAATACTGGGTATCTTGCCGAGATTCCCGGAGAACTGAGAGAGCGGAAGTCCTTATATTCGAGCTGGACACATGCATAACAAAAAAAAAGAAGGGGATGAGGGGGGGTCACATCGAAATGGATTCCGAGAACATATCTTCCATGGGCAACAAGAGCTGCACATACGGTTTCCAAGGATTCGAGTAGCAAAACAAGCTTATCACACAATTAATGAAAGGAGAGCACTGGAAGCAGGCCGCATACATGGGCCCCACAGCCATAAAGATTGGAACACCTACTGGAGAAACCGGAGGAACCTGGAAAACAGTGACTAACGATAAATCGGCCACGGTATAGGTTAAAGGATGGAGACAATTTTGGCGTCGCCCAATTTACAAACCCGCAGTCGCCATTCGCCACTCAGGGCTACTGTTGTTCCTCTGGGTATACACCGTTGCTCCGTAGAGGGCTACAGTTATTTTACTTTCATAGGCGGTGTAGTGGTGGCGATGAAGAGGGAGTTTCGCACTGGCCGGGAGAGTTATGATGGCACCCAGTGAGGAGCTGAATGTGTAGGAAGAGGGAGAATTCCCTCCTTACTCCCATGGAATGCCGGGGGAGTGGAGGGAGGAGTGGAGGGAGGAGTGGAACATTTAGATCATTTTTTTATTTTTTTATTTTTGCAATTACACATCAATCTATTGCTTTTCACTCTTCGAATTCGTTCTTAGATACTCTATAACACTACCAACACTACCCTCTAACATCACTCATGATCATTCTCAAACCAAACAGCTTGTGTCAATACAGTCAGTCGACAAAAGACTTGAACGACTATTTTGATGTGTTTATAATTGGGAGTGATCGACGACACATCAAAATCCAATGATGAGTGTCATCTTAACAAGAAAATCACCCATCACATCATACTGGTATGTTTTCAGTGCAATATATATCCACAAAATACAACGCAAACCCAATCCAGGACATTGCAAGACTGTGAATATAACAACACTAGGTGCTAGAGGAAATATTTAGTGCCCTGGGACATTTGATCGTTGCTTTTTCTGTCTTTTGCGTTAATGTTTTTTGTCGCCTGACTGTATAATGCTGTGGCGTTAAATAATTACATCTAGCATCATGAACATATCACACCAAGTTCGAACGCTCAAAGTCTCCGTTCGAACATCAGTTACAAAACGACGCTTACATTCGTCAGTACAGCAAACGCTTTGACCACAAACCGTCGTACACACGCAAGCAGTGTGAGATGCAGGCCTATATGGACACAAGCTATTTGGGTTGAGAATGAGTGATGTTGGAGGGTGGTGTTGGCAGTGTCATACAGTATCAAAGAACGAATTCGAAGAGAGACAGAGAGAGACAAGCAATCAAATTGATTCAAGATAACAAAAAAAAAAGAAAAAAAGAAATAATTTAAACATTTTACTCCTCCTCCCTCCACCCCCCCCGGAATTCCATGGGGGTAAGGAGGGAACTCTCCCTCCTCTACCCCCTCCTCCCCCTCCCCCAGCTCCTCACTGAGGATCATCATGACCCTCCCGTCTGCCCCCAAACTAGTGGGGTTACCACTTCCCCTTCTACCAGTTGGTTTCCACACCTTCAACTTCCCATCCTTGTACAGCTCTCTCTCGAGCTGGATAACTCTCCTCACCAACCACTTCAACTGCTTATTCCTCTCCTCCAGCTCAAGTTTGAGCTTATTCGCCGCAGCGAATTCAATGCGCTTGTGGAGGTCCTGATCTTCTTCAAGAGACACGCGGACGAGCGTGGCGTAGCGGGCGATTTCGGTTTCTTCCGCAGTGGGAGGAAGGATCGAGAGTGCAGTGAGAGCGGTTTTGACGGTGCTTTTGACCGTGTGTTTGAGCCGTGCTAGGATTGTGCGACGGCGAGGAGCGATGGGTGGTGATGGGGATGGGATGCGCATTCTTTGGCGCTTGGTGGAGGTTGCAGGACGACGGAGTTTTTTGTCGTCGGAGCTTGAGGCGCGAGACTTGCGGAAGTGGTCGGTACGGCCCATTGTTGTGGTTGTTATGATATCGATGAAGATGTGCGTATATCGTGATGTTGTGTATGGCGGAACAGATAATCGATATGTAGATCGGAGGGAAAGAAAGGTCGGGAGGAAGTGGGAATATAATGGGTTGATGCAATGTGGAGCAAGCCTGGAGACGCTATTCAATCCAGGGTCAATCGCCCACACGTTGCTATTCAGCGTGCCCTGGGTTAGGTACATTCATGAGAGATCACTCGACTAATAAAACGTTCGGCAAGACTGGAAAGCGGCTATCACACACTCTCTATCCTTCGGAGCGAAATGGGCGAAAATGTAGTCCAAGTTTTTGGTATCCATCCAGTATGCCGCTTGGTCGTAGTTCCCAGCTATAGAGTAGGAAGTTGGCAAAGTTTATATCATCGTGACTTGTTTCTCATCCTGTTCGCATCCTTGGTGATGATGTCGCCCGGCTGCACGCGAGATGCGTAATCGATTCCGTCCGCCTGATTATCAATAACCGTAATATTCCAAGTCGACCATCCTCCATACATCCGGTACCAACGGTAGTCCCCAACATTGGCGTCTCCGAGCCACGATCTCGCCTCAACTATATCAGAACATCCACAAAATACCAAGATTTCCATACAAGGAGGTACTCCAGTGTAACACGCCTAAGATAGCCAGCATCCTCAAGATTTTGCGCTGGTCAGAATAGAACTCCCACCGGAAGTGTTATCTACTTACTGAAGCCTAATGCCAAATCGCTCCCCCCCCTCTCCCACGCCCACGCCCTGACAAAACACCAAACATAACCCTGCCACCATACTCTCCTCCAGAAACATTCACATAGGCTCCGGCTCCCAACAGCATATCTATCACCATCTTGCACCCTCCTACTGCTGCTCTGCCAATTGCAAGGCATTCTTGTAACGCTTCGCCAGGGCACCCCGCACCAATGATTTATGACGGGAATGGGCCTTCATGGCATCCGCATATGGGTTAATAGTATTAATTTCCGCCCCCCTATCTACGAGCAACTCTACTATCGCCTTATGGTCTTTGGCTGCTGCTAGCACCACTGCGCTGCTGCGTCCATTGTAGGTACCAATATTAATGTCCGCTCCCCCGTCTAAGAGCAACTCTACTATCTCCTTATGGCCTTTGTCTGCTGCCTCCTGCAGTGCGCTGCCGTATTCATCGCTTTCAGCATTTACATCCGCTCCATTGTCCAGAAGCCTCCTCACAAAACAAGAGAATCCAGAAGAAGCAGCGATCTCCAGTGCTGTTGCTTCTCCCCCGAAGTTCTTCCAAGGCCACCTTGAAATATAGAATATTTGATGAGCAAGCTCCATTCTGGACGTGAATTGTGCTAATCTCCAAAAAGAACGCCATAAATCAAGGTTCTCCTGGTCTGTTTGCCTGACGTGCTGTGGCCAGTATATAGCAGCATACTTTAGGAAAGGGTGGCTTCGAAACAGGTATTCGAAAGTTTTATCAAAACCATTTACGTAACATTGGAAATCTGTGAGTTTCAGTGGACCGTCTTTGAATTCGTTGAATGAAAGGTAAGTTAGACAGGAAACCGCGAGCTGAAGATTGGATTCAGTTGGGCAAACATAGAAATCCGAAAGGGAGCCGTCACGAGAGAAATTTCCACCTTGAGAGTTACCTTCTTTCAAACTAGTGCTGCTGAGGAAATCTTTTGCCGACTGATGGATCAGATGAACAGTGTTATCTCCTGCTTCTATTCTAAGCAGAGGTCCAAATAAAGATTGAAGAGCACTCTGTATGTTTGTTTCCATTTCATCCCGGATTAAAGACATAGATTCATCGTCGGGCTGTACAGCAATTGCTATCGTGAGTTCTTGCAGTGTCAGAGGTCGTATGGCACAAACTATCCATTGAAGGATTGTTTTGGCCGCCCTTTGATCTTCAACCTTGATTCTTCTTAAAATATTTTTGTATACTTCGGGGAGTGATTTAGGCAATGCCTTAATCTTCTCCCGAATAACCCGCCGTTTCGTGGTTGTAGAGTTTTTGAGGTCATCCAAAATCAGAGAAACCCAGAGAAACATTCCATCTGAACCATTTATAAGGACTCGTTGTACTTCCTTAGCCAGGTCGCTATCAGCAGAAACGCAGGGCAGCTTCGGAACCTCAGTAGTGACGAATTCCGTGATATCTCTATTCAAGATACTGGCGTTGAGAGATATTTGTATAACATTGGGCAAATATGATGCGATTGGTATGTGTGGACGGCTTGTGATGTTAACTCTAACGTGCATCTTAATACAGAGATCTTTCCAAAGATGTTTTAGTCGGACTAGAAGCTTCTCCCGGGACTCTTCCTCGCACTCATCTAACATCTGTGAGCTGGATACACACCCTGAACTGGTAGGAACAATATGACATTACCAAGAGCATCGATGATGAGATATATGGGTCCACAATTATCATTCTTTACAATCCTATCAAAGACGCGCCATAGCATGCCGAGGTTCCATGACTTCTTTTCTTTATTCATGGCGTATTGTCGCTTGGCCAAAAAGTGCACAAAAGCGTTTGGCACCTGTATTAAAACTTGGGCTAGTAAATTCGCTATGATTGCATCAGCAGTCCTCAACCGCTCATCTTTGTCGTCACAAAAGAAGTAGGCCACCGGGAAGACATTCCCAAAACTGGAGTTTTCGTCGCCAGAGGGGTTTTTCGACAGGAATGACGATAAGACACTCTTGCCACAGCCTGGCCCTCCGCGGACCCAGAGAATCCCACCCCTTTCAATCCAATTCTGATATTTTTTCTCGGAAAAAATACATGTACAAGTGTTGTCATGTCTTTTGAGAAAGATTTCATCGCGATAACTTTCAACGTCGAATGACTTGAGACTTCTAAGACACTTGTTCACGTCCGCGGAGCCTATTCCCAAAGTATTACTTAGCACACTCAAACATTTGCCATGGATAACTAGATGATAATGACTTCTCATTGGGGATTT
Organism: Wilcoxina mikolae CBS 423.85; assembly: GCA_014904905.1. Taxonomy (NCBI): domain Eukaryota; kingdom Fungi; phylum Ascomycota; class Pezizomycetes; order Pezizales; family Pyronemataceae; genus Wilcoxina; species Wilcoxina mikolae. The sequence goes on from MU122094.1 coordinate 836,051, forward strand.
GCGGGCGGGAGTTTTAACTCTAGAAATAGACATACAGATATCGTTAAGTGTTTTCTTTTCATTTTCTGTTGCCATCCGCCTACCGGTTAACATTTCCATTTTAAATACTCCTAGCGCGGGAATATCCATTACATACCAAGTCCAGTAACACAATCTTTTATGTGACAGAGTACTGTCTGGTAGGTTGAATCCGTGCTTGCAATGAATTTAACCATGTCCGTATGGTTATGTTCGACTGGGATACGATGCTCATTGGGCAGAAACAACTGAGCAGAGTTCCTTTTGACCATCTCCACCGCGTCACCGTCTCTCCTGTAGTCACCCATGGCAGACTAAGCTAGGTCAGCACACCGCTATCAAGTTTGACCGGCGCCCCATGACTAGTGTTAGATCCAGGGCTCATCTACATATAGAAGAAGTGGAATTTAGTAGCCGGCGCTACCGACACCAGCCCCTCGGAACTCCCATACGCCGCCGCCAGTGAAAGTAAAATAAAAAAATAAAAAGTCTTCTTAGCTCACCTTTTTAACCGTTGGCGTCTCTACCGTCTCATAAAAGCTGACAATTTTACGTCCACTCCCGATGTCGACAAGTCCATCCCGATGAGTTTCAAGGAAGTCGGAGTTCTCCCGCAGCTGACGTACAGTTACTAAGCAAAAGTCTTGGTGATTTTGTCCGTGCGTACTTGCTCAAAAGATCGAGCGGTGACTTTGCGAACTCCGTACTACAACCACAATGCCTCTAACAACACGTCGCGAACTCACGCTTGCTGAGAAGGGTGCAATTATCGTTCTCTTTTACTTGAATTATACCTTTGCTGCGATTAGCGAAATTGTAGGCCGACCATGGTCAACAGTTCGAAATTTTGTAGCGCGTGCTACTGATAGGCAATCCCTTGCAAACCTTCCACGCAGCGGTAGACCGAAAATTTTAACGCGACGGCAACGAAGGGCGATATTACGCGCAGTTAAAAAGGACCGAAAGATGACACGTACTCAACTACGCGATCTATATACACCTAATGTATCCTTATCGACAATCGATCGCTATCTTCGGGAAAACAACTATCGCAAGTGGCTAGCCAGGAAGCGACCGAAACTAGAAGCTGAACATGTGAGAAAACGATTGGCATGGGCATTAGAGCACAGGGATTGGACAGATGAAGAGTGGGAAGGTGTTATTTGGAGTGATGAATGCTCAGTGGAAAAGAGTGATGGTGGTCGACAAGTTTGGGTGTTTCGTACACCTCCTGAAAAGTGGTTCAAAGACTGCATTGCACCAAAACGCAAGGGAAATGGGATTTCCTTGATGGTATGAGGATGTTTTTGGGGCAAAAATCGTGGTACATTTTGTCCTCTGATTGTTAAATCAGTCAACAAACATGTTTACATCAAGCTACTTGAATACCTTCTTCTACCAGTCATTTATCGTATTCACAACACCATTGGCGATCCAATCTTTCAGCAAGATAATGCACCAGTACACAAAGCTGGTATAGTTCTTGAATTTCTTGATGCACACAATATTCAAGTTAAAGACTGGCCACCTTATTCACCTGATCTTAATCCTATCGAACATGTTTGGATTGAATTAAAACGGCGACTCAGTAAAAAGTATCCGAATATCGAAAACACGAAGGGAGGCCCAGATAAAGTTCGCGCGAAGCTGGCTGAAGTTCTACTGGAGATCTGGGAGGAAATACCTGAAGCGTTCTTTGAAAAGCTGTGGAAAAGTATGCCCGACCGTGTTGCAGCTGTAATTGATGCCAAAGGATGGTATACCAGATACTAGAGCATGCATTTCCTTTTAATTATTTTTTTTCTTACTAGAATATCATTATAACTATCTAGACACTTTGTAGTTTTAGTTTGGTGACTGTAGGAGTTATGGTTGTGGAGTAGTAGACAATTTTGTACCTTGAGAATAGAGTCCGTGAGGGGGTGTGCAGACGAAATCACCAAGACTTTTGCTTAGTAACTGTAAAAGATTTAGCCTTGAACATTGGCTGAGTGATACGTCCTCGACCATTGCTTCCAGTTCTGCCGTCTGAAGGCCCTGATGTGGGGTTCCGAAAAAGAGTATAGCACTTGCTGAATTTAGGATATGACCATGAAGCGCGATATTTTTGGACTGTAATAGTACCTGGTAGTCACATATAAGTCTTTGGGGTCATAGAATAAATGAATTATTTGAATCGCACCTGCAATATCAGGATACCCCCTAGGCTATGCCCGAGAAAGATAATTGGGCGATTTTTCTCCTGTCAAAGATCAGTATCTCCTAACACATGATATAAAACTCAATTATTGCGGCAACACGACTGTAGGAGTTACCTCCGAAGACCCTCTAACTTTTTCCAGCTCCTGGATCATATGCTTTACATAATCCAACATCGTAAGATTTGTCGTTTTTCCGATGAGGTTGGTGTTGTAACCGTAGGTCATGATGCGGATGTTCTTAATATCATGCGGTAGAAAGTCTTGAAGCCACATCTTACAGCTCTCATGATTTCTCCATGACCCAAATGCGTGTCCAGCAAGACCAGTGACAGCGATGACACTGCACAAAGTAAGCATTAAAACTAACCAGAACAAGCCGTCCATTTATGAGAATTAGAACGACTTACTCGGCGAAAATATCTCCCTCCGGGGCATTCAATGGTGTGAAATCGTAGAAATGGGAGTCTGTTGAAAGAACGACTTCCCTACCAGAGCCCCTACCGTACGGTTGTAAGTACTTAATAACATCTGGTTTGATATGTTGAAAGAATTCGGGGCACTCCGTCAAATTCAGCAGCGCTATTTGGTCGGAACCATAACAAACCCGATAGAGTGATATCCGGACGTTGCTGATCGTCAGATGCTCAAGAGATTTGTCAAGGCTTCGAAGAACGCTGAGGAGGTCATGATCACTCCATACCAGCGGCACACCTGATATTCTGAAACACTTCGGCTTCAGTTCAGACGTACCGCTAACGTTGGGTCCCGGGGCGCTAATGATGGCAGAGGGCAAACTCTCATTTGCGATATGTGAGTGCAACTCCAGGTTTGAATGAGTGTCGATCTTTCCTGAGTTTTTTATACGTTTGTTCGAGCCGGTCGACTTTGAACTTGGATTTGGTTTACGCTTGCAGTTGGCCCTTGTTCGAGGCATTTCGAATTTCGTTCAGCCGTATTTCTTGCGTGAAAGTCTTGCGGGGAAGTTACTAAGTATGTAAAGGCCCACAGAAGAAGTGTAGCACTAGTAATGGAAAGAAGTTCAAGATTGGCATGCAAGCATCGAAGGTATATGGTTCCTTCGCTGAGCCTGCAACGTTGGGCTTTGGCAGTGCGACGCGCATTCCTTGCAGCAACATGCATCATTTGGCCACGAGACCACGATCGCAAACCACTCGGCCTCCCAGGTAGAAAAAGCAAACCTACCTACTGTTGAGAGAAAGAGGGGCTTTTATAAACGTGCTCTATCCGTATTAAAGTGCTATCAATTTTACAAACGTTTTTGGTTTGTTTTTGAATGGTACTCGCTGTGTATTCTGACAGAATGGATGGCACTTTAACACATATTTTCTAGAAAACGTTGAAAAGAAACCCCATTTTTTTACAACTGCACTTAGTAGAAATCAACGTATCATGTACTCGTACTTCTGTAGGTACTTGGTACCTACTACCTAGACGTACTTTGATCTGATTCGACAAGCTCAGGCTCACTGCTCAACCACACAACCACACCAGCATTTTCCACCATCTTCTCCCGTAATCGTCTGTGCAGCAACTGGGCAGTTACCGATCGAAAGAAGCAATTTTCCCAGGCAAAACTTCATTACCAGGAACTCATCAAGTCAAGTCTGGTACTTCTGCTGCCTCACTTCCTTCCTGGCGTATAAACTTCAAGACTCTAACGTTGATACCGGTGTTTAATCATAGAAAGTTATTCTACATGTCCGTCAACGCAAGTAGGATAATCCGCCTCTACCGTCCTTTGCCTCTACTTGCCAATCGATCCCTACCAATGCCATATATATGGCCGGTTATCCACGCCGTTGAGGTGTCTCCAGACGCTTTCAGCATCTCACCTTGAACCCTAAGCTCCAACCCTACAGGGGCTGGTACACGAGTTTACTTGAATCTAGCAGATAAATTGTTATCGGAGGACTACCAGAAAGCAGCACAAGACTTTACGACTATTGCTCCTGCAGAAGTATCAAGGACTCCATGACGATTCTCTTTCCGTATTTCTTTTCTTTCACCCCGAATACTCCTCATCTTATTACTCACTGGACATCGTCCCATGTGGCTCGGCTAGCTTCAGTATACGCGCGTTTCTGCGCTTGGTAGCGCTATAACTAGCCAAGATCCAAACGCTCTGTCCGACTCCGAAACTGATCGAGACCCTCGGCAACCTCCAAGGGACCATTGCGGACAATCGCAAAGACCTTCTTGATCGGCAGAGGAACATGTTCCTCGAGCATCTGAAATCTCTACACCGGATATCGATCCTCTTTGTCGGCGGTTGGAGCTTTCTATATATCCACCTCTTCAAAGGAATTATCCGGGATCCCAAACTTTTCTCCACGGCACTGCAACATTCGCAGATACAGACTTCAAGAGCTATAGAATTTAATGGAATACTTACCTGAAGACTCTGGTCCTAGCTCCAGACTGCTTGACGACGATCAACCGCAAAAAATGCATTTTAGGATCTGATATTCTACCCCTCTCCCAGATTTGAGATCCGAGAGTTTCTCAAAAATTTCCGAATCTCTTAGATCTTGGATCTAAAGGGTCTCTAGACCTTGTGGGAAGTATTCACTATGCCGTTGATCATGTACCAAAACACTTTACTTTAAGGCGTGTTACATTTCAGATATCGTTTCCCTCCGCCGTGTACATCTCACGACAGTTTACACAACCCAACAAGCTTAACCCCACAACAAAAAGGAACCTCTCCAACCTCTCTACCTTGGCGCCGCAGCTTCCACTCCCGGCTCGCCGAATTGGCTGGGCAATGATTAGTGATGAGGGACGAGACGGTCTCACCCCATCCCGAGACTCATTTTACCGAAGTGGAGCACTAAACACGAGATGTTCTCCCGTCCTCTTACTCCACCATCCGATTACTTCCCAGGTAGTATCTTATTGGTGGAATCCCATCCCCACCGGGGTATAGAGTAGGGTATATTACCCCGAGGATCCCGTCCCGTATGATGACACGGAAGACGGCTCGTGTTAAGCCTTGAGCTCTTGCTTGATTTCCGAAAAGCTGTCAGTGTTGGTTTACCGGGCGGGACGAGAGTTAGGACCACACCACGCTGGCGCGGGGGCCTTTAGGCATCACAGCTCCAGGAGAATTCAAACGCAAACAGCAGTAGACTCTCCAGTACGTAAGTAATCCCTCAAAACCAGTTACTGACATCCTGTCTCTGTGGTCCTACTCTCCACATCCCCGCCGCTCACTAGCAACCGGGCCGTCTGCTGGCTTAGATGTATTTATCGTGTAGGCACTCAACCGCCTTGTATGAAAATCCCACAAGCTCGGAAAATGTGGATGTGCGGCCGCGGGTGAGAAGGTAAGCTCTCTTCATAGGTACTTGTCAATATTCTTTTGAATACGATATCGATGACGATCACTTCATTTTCTCGGTACGAATTGTTTCCTGCTTCCTGCTTCCTCTCCCCCCGCACATGACAGAATGACGACGTATGTAAGCGTGGACGAACCGCACATTAAAGACCCCGGGCACTTTCTACCGGATAAGCCTAGATAGAAGTATATTACGGAAGATGAGGGCTACCGGATGAGTCTAGATGCTGAAAATGAGGCTCCGAGGACAGGAATAAGTTTCCCGAGGTCGTTGGCGGAGATAGCGGAGTAGTATAAAATGACCCCCTCATACATACTCGGTTCGGTACATCTATCATTCTGACCCGGGGCCCGAAATGATCCATTTCTATGTAGCAAAAAAATATGAAATTATGCTGCTGAGTAGTTATGGTAAAATCTCGGTTTGCATCATATATCACTCACTCAAATATCTCCAGGACATCTCTTCCATGTTCCAGTTTATGGCCCTCTCTCTCGCAATCGTGAACATCGAATACGTATACGAAAATCCATAATATTTTCTCTCCTCTTCTCTACATTCACCATTCACCTTCCCCCCCCTCCCCTTCCCCTCATACTCAAAACCCACTTTCGTTCGCTAAACATCATCCTATCTTTCCCATACCCACCATGCAACTATCACTATCAACTATCACTAACTATATCACTTACTATCA
>MU122094.1:842428-859346 GCA_014904905.1 Wilcoxina mikolae CBS 423.85
AAAAAAAAAAAAGCGAGAGAATAATCGACCAATCCTCCCTTAATCCGCCCACCTCCTCTCCCTCCCACCCCCCTCTACTCTCCGCCCCTCAACAACCTTCCTCCAATCCCTCCACTCATTCGCAATCTCCTCCAAGACCCCTCCCATAACCAACGCACTCGCCATGAGTCCATGTCCCTCCGTCGGCAACACACGAACCTCACACCTCCTCATCGTTTTCCCTAGCCACTTCACATTCTCCACCGGTACCCTTGTATCCCTCATCCCGTGATGAATCACCACTTCGCGGACGATGTCTACATACCGGAATCCTACTGGTCTATTTCGTTCTAGGCAGACGAGGAGGTCGACGGCGGGGTTAGCGTTGCGGGTTGATAACGTCCAGATAGCGGAGGTGAGACGCTCGTCGTATGAAGACTGTCGTTCCTTTTCCTGGGCAGCGGAAATAGCGGCAAGGAGGAGGGAGGCTTCGATTTGTTCCTGGGTAGATTCTGCAGGTGGGGGTTGTTCGTCTGTTGTTGTTGTAGGGGGGTGATTTGTAGTTAGTGTTGGGCGGTCCTTTGGGCCTACGCCTGCAGGTTGTGGGGCGGGGGTTGCAGAGCGACGTTTAGTTCTTCTCGCGTTTGTTCTTGGGAGGGAGGTAGTTAAGGAGGAGGAGGTAGCGGACATGAAAGATGAGTTTGCAGCTTTTAGGATAGGGGTTGGTAGGGCGCGAAGGATACGTTGGGATGTTGGGATAGAGCCTGCTTTTTCGCCTTTATTGTCGCCTGTTGAGACTACAGATTCCATTTGGGATGGGGGGATCCAAGGGGCTAGGAGGTGGATTTTTCCACGGATGTGACCGGGCATGCGGAGGGCTGTTGCGAGGGCGTAGATTGCGCCTGCAGAGTGGGCGAGGATGCTGAATTTGGTGATTTTGAGGGATTGGCAGATGTATAGCACGTCGTCGGGCCAGTTTAGGACTGCGCGTTCGGATTCGTCGATTGGGTCGCTTTCGCCTACGCCGGGTCGGTCAGGGGTGATGAGGCGGAGACCGAGGGTTAGTGCGAGTTCGTCGTAGAAGGCAGTGACGTAGCGGGTAAGTCCCATTCCTACGCATACGAATACGGCAAACCCCTGGGGGTCGCCGACTTCGGAGAAGGAGATGCTACGCCCGGTGGTTGGCATTCGGATTTTCTGGCTTAGTCGTGGGGAGCACAGGTATGCGTCTACCGCGTCGTCGATGGAGTCCGCGGATCCGGGTCGTTCGTGGGATGTGTCTGCGGCGGAGCTCTGGAAGGAAGGACGGTTTGGAGAGGTAGCCTGGTGGATATAACTGCTTGGGGCCTCTGCGCTGTGTCTCCGGGTGGTTCCACGATTCTGGGCAGGTAAAGATTCCGAACGTTTCGGATAACCTCTTGAACGTCTTTTTCTAACAGCAGGATCCCTATTTCTCGGTAGATCGGGTGCGGGGGCGGCACCACCACCGCCCCCATCCTCCTCCTCGGTCAGATTATTATTCGGCGCAAAACTCGGGGATCCAATCGGGGTTGTATACAGCGGTTTACTGGTGGTCACAATAGGTTCCGGGTAGTGCTTCCTCGTCGGACTGCGACTGCCTTTTCCATAGCTGCTCGACCTCTGCGGAATCTCCTTCCCTCCGGGAATCCCCGTGCTGGCCCGTTCCTTCTCCCTCGCCCGCCTCTCCATCCGCATCCGCTCCCTCGACGAGGCATAGCTCAGCCTCCCACTCCCCGCACCCACAGACACCGACGAGTCCCGCGACAGCCTCCGCTCATGTTCCGGGGGCCGATTCATATACGTTCTCACATAGCTCGGGATATCAACACCCACCCCAAGACCCGAGTGAAGACTACTCCTCCTACTATGCGTAAGACTATCCGCCTTAGTATGGCTCGAGTAACCGCTTGGAGGCTTGCTAGTGCGGACGACTGGAGCCATAGCCGCGTCGTCAGGGTGTAGATAATCGATCCCCTCTCCATCCGAAATCGGTTCTGCGTCATTTCCTGGGGGTGCCAGGGATCCGTAAAGGAAAGGGTTATGCAGCGGGCTAGGCTGCAGCTTTGACAGCTGGTCGACCAGGGAGTTTATTACTTCTGGCGACGCGGCGGTGGTTGAGGATAGCATATTCGCATGTGCTGGCGCGCTCTTGCGACGCGAAGGGGTTTCTGAGCGACGCGAATGACGGTTCGACGCATGTTGGTGCGAGTGACGGTATCGCTGGTAGTGGTGCGGAGGGGTTTCGGGGGTCAACATTGATGCTGGGGCGGGCGGCGGAGAGGAGGGGAGGTGTGGAGGGGGTGGTGATAAGGTGTCCATTGCGGGCGCCATGATGCGGTCAAGCTGGCCTGGGAAAGAATATTGCAGTTAGAAAGTCGCGTAGCCAATAAATGCAAGGTCGTCGTTTCGTTTCGTGGAGCAGAATCCAAGGCTCTCGGTGTTAATATGCGAACCTCTCACCTCAGCTCGCCAGCAGCATTCAGGGGCTGGCAAAGGGGTCGAGAAGGGTGTGGGCTGCAGATGGTGTGGGTGAGCGAGAAACAACTGGTGTTTCCAGCGTTTCGTTCCTGCAGCTGTGTCGCGTTCGCTTCGCTTCACGTTTCGCTTCAGTCTGAAGAGGTTCGAAGAGTTTCGGAAGCAAAGAACGAGAAATCTTCCACCAGAAGTGATTTACTTTACTCTAAGGCAGCCCTTTGGTGCTCTCGCCGCCACTTTACGTGCAGTGTGCAGCAATTAATCAATTTTTAATTTCCCACATGGAGCGCACAGACCTTCGCCATCGCCATCCGCCGGAGCTCCGTGTGATTGGCTCTCTCGGGGGGAGGCACTAGCATCTCGGACTGCGCGATGGGTAAGCAGCAGCATTTGTTGGATCGATCACCAGACAGGACCAGGACGCGAGCAGCCTTGCTTTGCTTTACTGGACATGCCTTGCCCCGTTCCCGTCCAACAGCATTCTCGGATAGAGTGCTGTCCAGACCGCCAAATCCCGAGAACTTCTATCGCTCCCCCCAGCATCCACCACTAGATTGAACCAACGCAGATCAATGCCTGCACTCCAACACGGTAGAAACTGCAAAAAAAAGAAAACAAAACACCAAGACGCACAGATATCCTCATTAATAAGTCCATATCACACCCAACCATCCCATCCGTCACGAAGTGCACAGCGCCAAACATGCGTCCACAGCTGCTCCAACCCTGCGCCCATGTCAGTCCATCGGAGTTGGATATATGCAGTGGAAGACTCACTGTCCCTCTTTCATGTTCACCACATCGCAAATGACGTCCCTGTCCAGATCGGGAAACATGCGCCGCAACGTCTCCACCACGTGCTCGTATTCCATCCTGCCGATCCGTGCCGCCTCCTCCGCTTCCGCACTAGCCTGTCGCGCTGCTGCCTCTTCCGCCGAGAGCCGAGCAGTAGCACCGCTGCTCCCGTCCGGCCGCTTCTTAATGCTCGGCTGGTGCCGCCGCCCACCAACCGCAGTGAGCAGTGGGTCGTCGCTGTCGGCGGGGTGAGGCGAGTGTCGAGGCGTGTTTCCCGGCTGCGGCGTCAGCGCGGGCCCTGCTGCTGACGATCCTTCGTCTCCAAAGATGCGTCCGATTGTGCTGAGCGGCTTCTGGAGGAAAGGAAGCAATCCCGCAACCGCGGCCTTTTCCTCGCCGCCTTCCGGTGATTCGGTAGACGATACCGCAATCCTAGGCTGGTCTGTAGACCGTCGGGGCTTTGGAGGCGGGGAAGGTGGAGAAGGAGGTGGTGGTCGTTCTGCGATTGCTGCTACCGCCGCTTCAACGTTCGCTTCAAATTCTTCCGGGGTGATGGTCAGAGATGAGCGGTCGAGATTCTCTATAAATTGGATTGCGCCCATCTTGAAGTTCCGTCAGTGTGACATCTATTCGGGGCGTGAAAGGCGGACGTACCAGAGAACTGAGATAGTATCCCGCCTCCCCCGAGAGCTTATCAGGATTTCGGAAACGCAGAATATACTGCACATTGCTGACCAGATGTTCCGGGTTTGCTCGGAGAACGACAAAGATCAAGAGAGGCACAAACTTATCGGCGCTCTCATCGCTTTTGCAGTGTCGTAATAATCCTTCAACCTGTCAGTACGTCACGCCCACCAATGTGTACCATCGACCACAAACCAAAAATAACCTTGCAACAATTGAGAACGCATATCACTTTATCCCGCGGCGCCCTGTAGCTGCCAATCTTCAACATCTCCTTCATAGCCAGATCCAGGAACCGTCTCCCTCCATCCCCACTAACAGTATCTCCAATATCCAAGTGCTCTTCCCGTATCCACGAATATATCCGCACCTTCTGCGTCAACACCTCGTCGCGTTCCACATCCTCCTGATGCTGGCCACGTCTCCCCGGAAACCGTTCGTCGACCCGTGATCTTCCGTCGTGAGGCGGAATAGCTGGCGAGAATGTCTGCGTATATAACCGGTTCATGACGAGCTTCTCCATTCCCTCCATAGCATTATCCATTTCCCCATCTCCCACCTCACGCCAGACCTCGCACAGATCCATCTTGGCATATATAAATGTCAGGAAATCCCGTACTATTTTGACTTGCTCGTGCACCATCCACTGCTTCTTTGCAAACTCGTGCAAGAAGCTCCTCAGAAACTTGGCCACCGGATCTGCAGAACGGTGTCGAAGCTGGGAGAGGAAGCGGTGGAAGTCGAACGGTAGATCTTCATCGGGAATAGGAGGCCGGTGCGGTGTAACCGGCATCACAGGTGTGTTATCGGCAGGTTGAGTCGATAAAATCGGTGTAGGCAGCGGCTTCTCGGTAAGTTGGGGGGATGTATGCGTTTCCACGTCTATTAGTTGGGAAGAGGAGGTAGGTTCGGTGGCGGGTTCTCCTATCAGTGACGAACTTCTTGGAGGGTGTAGATTAGGCGATGCCATTAAGGGAGATCCTATTGACGAAGTAGAGGGGATGCGCTGTAGCTGCTCTCCGACGATTGAAGCACGGTGACTCTTTTGGAACAGGTCGTGAATCACGGAACTAGTGCCATCGTTTTCGTCGTCAGATGAAGGCTGCGATTTGCTGGCAGCGCGAGTGTTTGGCGTGAGTGATTGCAAAGGCGAGCTTGGTCTACTTGGGACGGGCGTGACAGGTGGGTGTTCAAGGTAGAGTCGGCCGTTTGGAGAAGCTATGGGGCTCCTTGATGGTATATCTTTGGGAGGTAAATCCTTTGGCGGGACATCCTTCGGGGGTGGAGATGGCGGAGGTGGAGACGAAACAGCTGGTGATGAAGTAGTAGTATCCTTCACTGGGGTCGATGGCCGCTTTTCGTTGATACCGTTCGAATTGAGGGGAGCGACGGCGAGATTCAAGGTCAAGGCCGCCAACTCGGCGTCGGCCTTAGCTTGCAGGGCCGGAGTGGAGATGGAATCGCCGATATCGGGAGACAGCAAATCGTGGTTGGGCTGGGCCGACGGGCTGTCAACCGTATTCGGTTCTTCCGACGGTGTTTCAGATCGTTGAAGCTTGTTGGGTGCCAGTGGAGCCAGGTCCGGTGCATTGCTCACCAAGACATCCGCCTTCAGGTCGTGATTCGATCTCGCATCATCTTCTGTGGGTTTGGTCGCCACCAGGTCGTCGGGGTTGGTGTTGGAGGGGAGCTGATGCGACTGGACGACCATGTTCTCCACAGCTCGGGCGACGTCACTACGAACGCCTCGGGAGATGGGATTCGGCACACGAGAAAGTTAAGATGCTCGGCGGAGCTTCGGGGTGGTGTGAAGAGCGAGATGAGTCGTGGTGCACCGCTTCAAGAGTCTCGATGGAGGAGATGTGTGCGTGGATCGGTCCAATTCAAAGGCCAGCCAAGTAAAGCTGTCAAGACGCAGCGGTGGATGCTCAGCCGCCTCCAACCAGGATTGGCGACCATGCATGGCACGTGCAGCGCCCGAACCGGAACTTGCCATGACGTGTTTCTGTTGAACAAGATGTTGAACCACCAGTCTCTTCGACAGCTGCGCTCACACAGGTCGGTCTACTGCGAAACCCGCCGACTGCTGCTGTCGAAAGTTTGCACCGATGCCCGATCACTTCGCCATCTCATCCGCCCGGTTAAAGCTTAACGGATTTCGTCCTCAGCACAAATTAATCCCCAAGGCTTATCCACAAGGCTTATCCACGACTCTCGACCACATACAGAGGATGCTAGCTCTAGAAATATCGCGCACAAGGACCATCCCCAAGGCGATCTGTCATGTCGCCAGGATTACGCTTGACGTTTTGTACTAGTACAAGGGTACTTAGGAATCGTGAACCCCAGTTTTTCTTATCGTTGAGCTTACTATTTAATGCTCTTCCTTCTGACAATGGGGTTGGGAAGCTACACGCATTCAAAACTGTCGTGATCGACTGCTGTTAAGGAATACTTAGTAAGTCGGAATTGAGTGCACCATAAAACGAACCGGATCGGCCTCGCACGAACGACTTGGACAGGTCGTGGTTTGCAATTGCTTGTATTATCTTTTCTCGTGCCCAGACTTGGCAGATTTACTCCCTCCGCGTGCGAGGAACGGGGGAGAGGCTGGGCACGAGAAAATGTATTATCAGGTTGAAGATACACCAAGTACTTACAGTAGCGGACACTGCATCGGGACCGACGAAGGTAGCCTTAGATGGCGATGTACGTACCTATCAGACTTCCGACACCTCGTGGAGGTTCTCTGGGGTGAGAGGATACCTGACGGATTGTGGGTAGGTAATGGCGAGTAGCAGTATCCGCAGCCTGGGATATTCGAAATCGGGAGAGTTTTATGGGAAACCTTACAGCATGCCTCAAACTTAGATATTTGGACTCTGGAGAATCTCCTTTTTCATTGCGGGGAAAACGATGAGCGAGTGTGGGCGCGAGGCAACTGGCAGGCGTTGCTGTGCTAAGATTTGTTTCGTCACCGCTAGACACGAGAGAATGAAAAATGTGAATAGGGATCTACGCCACATGTGAGTGCATATCACTTTTTTGGACGGTGTAGAAGGGCATGTGAACGTTATTGGAAAACACGGATGTCTTATAAATTCATCCATCAGACCCATCTATCAGACCTCTCCCTCACCACAAAGACTCTCAGGCCGGCAACAATTTTTCCTGGCCAATTTCGCTCCGTACCGTTTATCAGTTCTCGGCACACATTGCATCTCAGAGGGGTTAACACAACCCCGGGAATCTGGCACTGTTTGTCGCCGAGGAGATTGTTTTCATCTACAACCACCACTATGAGATCGCCCTGAACGGGACTGAGAAAAACAAAGTGAGAGTTACCACTAGTCAATGGAATGGATTTGACGACGAAGATATTTCTGTGTCAACGCCTTGGGAAACGGACATAGGTATTATGCAGACTAACTACAATCCTTCTTCACTCGGCGCTGTCGTCTTGGGAAATACCTATCCAAATCACTACGAAGCTAGGATCAAACCATTCATCTCGAAGCCGATAGTAACGTTAAACGCTGTTGGAGTAGAGTTGTTGCCATTTCCTAAATGATTTGTAGTAACGAAAATTCACAATTTATGCCAAACTGATTCAATCCTAATCATCATCATCATCATCATCATCATAAAATCTTCCCAAAACACGTCAAAATCCAAAAATCCGCACCCAAAAACCCGAATAAACTCCATAAACATCCCCACATACGTAAAATCCCAAATCATGAAACCCCAAAAGAAACCATGCCAACATACAACCCATAAACATTTCGTTTTCATCGTCAACATTTCCCGTAGACCTCAATCGATTTGCACGTCAGAACCCACTGCTCGCCTCTTTCGTTCCCCAACAGCTATGCTCATACTCAAATCCTTCCGAAGACATCAAGAATCGGTCGATAGTGCCCATGTAGGTTTTCATTCACGCCCTCCCCCCTCACCACATCCCCAGCCCTAAACAGCACAACCTCCTCCATCTTCGGTTCTCTCTCAGCTAGCTCTTTTGCGACTCGCTTTGCAACGTTCCGTTGCCCGGCACTCCACAGGCCTCGCTTCGGGAGGCTAGCGTCTTGGAGGAGATCGGTCATCGCTTTGGTGCCGACGGACTTGCGCCGGCGTCGCTTGCGTTTACGGCGCGGGGTGGACATGGCGGGATGGTGGGGATGGTGGGAATGGTGGGGATGGTGGGGATGGTGGGGACGGTGGGGAGAGGAGATGGTGCGGATGGGTTGGGGTTGGGGTGACGTCATGAAGGAGTCATGGGGGAGCACTCGTAGCACTTTGGATGTACTTTAGGGAAGTGTACCGGTAGGGGAAAACGGGATAATTCGTAGTGTGCTTGTCGTATGAAATAGTTTTTCCGTGATTGATGATGCAGTCATGATCTAGACTCTGTAATGTGAACTCATAACCTTTGTCCGGGGACTCCGCAGCGAGGCTGCGAAAAGAGCACAGGTGACAGCGAGTTGAGGGCAGGTGATACAATATTATGTGCACAATTTTATCACAATCTAGACTGCGTCGTATACCAGACTTTCTGGGTTCGCTTTTTCGCCTCGATCGGCGAAAAAATCTGGGCACGAGAGCAAATCTGGACTCCACGACCGCCTCATCAATCATCACCACAATCGCACCTAACCTCAGCCACCCCATTGCAAGCCTCACAACTACTTCAGTAGGTACCACCTTCCAATAAGGTTTGAACAACATCATGAAGTTCGTTCGCACCGAAAAGATTGACCTCTCCGGCATCAAGTTAAACCTTTGGAGGCGAAATATTCGCTCTTTGAATTCGTCAGATTGCTTTTCCTCAAGCACCCGGCACAGGGAAAAAGATTCGAGATGCAGACGCCATTTTTTTGCTTTTCTGGTAAGTACCCTTTGGCAGCATATCCAGCTGAAGTGAACTCTCTTTTCTTCTTTTTGGCTCATGCATCGCAAATCTTTTTTCCTTTACCGAGTTCTCGACATGCTGACATGAGAGGCCTGATTGCGTCACGTTAAGCAGTGTTTGGGGTGAAGGATTAGTATTCGTCATAGGAATGTCCTCGCTGATTGGTCACCTCCGACCTCGTTCCTACGACTAATGCACATTTGGCCGTTTTTGTTTCTTCCATAGAAACTTTCGCTGTTCACGATGTAGTGTTCAAAATTCAATGTTGAATGGTGGCGAAATCCGAAAACACCTTGCGTGATCAGCCCCGGTAGGCTGTCAGAATTCAATCGTGCCGATCATAGGAATGCAGATGCTGATTGGATATCGGTAGTCAGTACAGGGGAAAAATAAGCAACTTGGAAGTATCCCTTTACTGTCAGAGCCACTTGCCGAGTCTTAGAGTAACAATAGAGACTGCGCTCTGAAGTACCTTTTGCAGCAACAACCACCAAAAGATACTCAATCGGTAGCGCCTATATTTCTACCTAAACGCCTGTACCAAGTGCTCTACATGCACAATGGCGCTTGATATACTTCTTAACTACAACCTCATTCCTACCGCCAATCCATATCTAGCCAGTGCTGATGGCAGCCTCGTTTACCTCTTCCCGCATATATATAAGAGGGCAGGTATCGTGCTCCAAATTTCTCGATAGTTAGGTGCATTCAACAAATATCCGACACTGGTGACATTCGACAAATATCGGTTACTGCGGCAACACTTCCAGAATGGCGGAGCCGGAGCCCTGGCTGGATGATTGGGGAGAAGTTCCCGGCAACCTTCCTTCCCAGGACCGTAGCGGCAGGAAAGCGAGCCCTATATTTTCTGCTGCGATGAGTATCTGGCGGACATGTACGGGATCCCACCATAAATACGATTACGGCGTCACGGTAAACAGCACGAAGCAGTCAGGTGCGTGCGATTTCAGCAAGAATTTTGGCACATATCAGCTTGACTTGGGCAACCAACCAAATACAGATCAAACTGGTTCCGAAAAGAATTGGCTAAAGACGAAGGTTCGTATTCATTCCCAGCCAATTATGGAAGCTAGATACTCATAGACATGAAATAGAAAGAGTCACGCGAGGAGCGTGAACGGTACGACCAGCACGAACAGGATGAGCGTCATCTGCAACAGGAGCGGCAGCAGAATTCGAAGCCTCTAGAAGTGGTATGAACCCTAAGCTCTGTCTATGATCACTGTACCAAGGTTAGGACTGACAACTGGAAAAGGTCGAAGAGTCAAAAGAAGCAACCGATGAAATCGGTTGGGGCATGGGGTCTTTGATTATACCCGTTACGGAGTTGGGTTTGCCTGATGTCCTAGATGCAGAATTAGAAGTATGTCGTCAAGTTTTCCTTTCCTGGGGTATTTCTTAACAGTCATTAGTTATATATCCGGACTTTTCAATCGAAGTTTACAAATCAGTATGCGTTGTCATTGCCCTGCTACTCTCACGAAGATGAGGTATTGGTTGGTTTTCTTGGGAGGTTGCTGCAGACTGTATCAGATGACTGCCCGTGTACGACTCTTATGGATATCTCCAAAGCAATGAAACAACATTTCAGCAATACTGGATTTGAAGAAGGATCCGCCCACCGAGAGGTAATTAGCAAGTATTGGGAGCCGTTTGTCTTGCAACTACACCAATGCCCAGATCCACGACGTTCAGACTTGGGCAAGTGGGTAGCAGATGACGCCTGTCGGATTCTGGTGGAAACTTACGTTACCCGCTCCATTTGGTACGCATATTGGAGACACAGGGAAAAAGTCAAGCCGTTTAATGACTGGAAAGGAGCCAAACAGGCTCTGCTACAGACGACGGCTGGAATCCTCGAAGAATATTCCTCGGAAAAATGGGAGAAATTGAATGCTATGCATAATCGCTTTATAATGCATTGGGGTGCCATCCAAGGAAAATTGCAAGGCAGTGCGAGTGTTTCGGATGAGATAAAGAGAGTTTTTGACTCTAGTCAAACAACATGGAAATGCGCAATCGAAGCTGTTCAGGACATCCGACATGATCGAATTCCACCGGCAAGGAATAGTGCAGCTGCCCTTGTGCTAGCAGTTTCCATCGATACCATTCACAACCAAACCCCTACGAGTAGGTTCTACGAAGCTTTGGCACAGTGGGTTGTTCAAGATGGCGGCGAAATCAGTTATTTCATCGACTTATGTTGGCCTTCATGGATCGAACATCGCAGAGACTCAGGATTTTGCGGTTCTGAGGGGCTGGCTGCATTTCCAGAACAGATAGCCCTGCTTAACTCGCTTTTCAGCACAGCAGATTCCATCAACGATTTTCGAACTACTCGAAGCGTATTAGAACAATTGATGGATGAATTTATGGATGAGGACGATTTTGTGGTTCTCCCGTACGATATATCAGTCGAGGCCGCCGCCTCCATTCTGATATTTGACGACGACGATCTCGTCGACGATCTCAGCACTGATGATCCCCCGGGTCCTGCTAGGCCCATGCAGCTTGCAGTAAACCCATTTACAGCGGAACCTGGAATAAGTCTTATCTCCGACTGGGTTGACGGTGCGATAATAATCAGCGGAATCGTCGTTCATTTTCTGATAGGTACGTTTCTATGTCTAACCCCACAGACCATGAAACTAACGCAAGTTATCTACCAAGAAATTCACGTACCCGGCTTGAAGCCATTACTTCCACTGATTGTGTTGTCGGTTGTCCGACTAGACAGGGCCTCCCATTTTGCTGAAACATTACAAGCCACTGCGTTGGGTCACATGAAAGGTCCGGACCCATCGTATAGGTTTATTGGAGAGGACGCTTTCCAAAAAGTCATCAAGGATACTCGCGATGGTCGCTATTTGAACGTTGATGATGTAAAGTCTGCGCTAATTCAAATAGTTCCTGTAAGTGAAATATCGCTGGAGTTGTCCAATTTGGGACTGAAGCTAATAAATAGCTCAATACAGATCGATTCAATCGGGACGGTACTGAGGCTTTGTGGTGATCTTGCATCGCTCTGGAAAAAGATGGGACCATTAACCTGTGGTCAAGAATCTAAACAAGTTCTACGGGAAAACAATCGCATTTCCGTGGATACATGTATGAGCGATGCTAGCGTTGTATATGCCACCGGAACGCCTTCGATTCCTCTCCTGGCCGATTCTCCCGTCCACCCAGATACTCGGAATTGGACACCCATGGCCACCAGCGTATCCCCATACTCTCAAACAATGTCATCAGGCAGTTCAAACTCCGGGACCATGGAAACCCCACCAGTACAAGGCACTCGACGCGTACACCACTGTAGCCACGATGGTTGCCCAAAAGTTTTTCCTACCTCGAGTAATCGCCGGCGACACGAAAAATCGGTTCATGGTGGAACTACTGCGTGTAGCTATTGTCTGAAGCTAATCAAGGACCGTGCGGACTATAAGAAGAAGCATGCGAAAGCTTGTAAGGCTCAGTCGAGGGAAGAATTTTAGGACAAAAATTATGGCTTTCTTTAAAACCATTCGGGACACACCATTAAATTCTTTTGTTTTGTCGGGTTTCTTTGACTTCGGTTTTCTTTGCTTCTGGTATTTCTGTTCGGTTTTTCTTTGCTTCGTTTTTTTTTTTTTTTCTGTTGGGTTTTCTCTGGTTCAGGTTATATGGATGGATTTACTATGTTTCTTCATATTGGAGGAGTGGGCACTCAAAAAGTATTTGCATGGCTTTCAATATATCAACTTTTTTTTTTTCCAAGCACCGGGTTCGGCGTTTTTTAATTTCTCTGACGGATGAAGGGTGGGAATAGCAGCCGCTTAAGGTTGGATTGTGCTAGTACTTGTTGTCTCACAGCTAGACAATGGACGCTCGCATGCGCGTATGTCCTTCTACACCATCCAAAAAGTGATATGATCCATATTCACATTCTTCACAGTAAACACGCGATGATGGGAAAACCTGCACAGGCAATTTTTTGCGGTAGACAGGAAAAACGCCGTTTTAATCCGGAGATACCAGTTGCTGTGCTGTGGCTGATGTTGTTAATATGAACACTTATGAAATGAAGAACAGAGGGAGATGAGGCGCTAGACGGGCACTCTAACCTGTGAGATAATGTAAGTGATAAATTGTGACTGTGAGTGATGTATGGCAGTATGGCTCACGGTTGGAGCATTAAAGTGCTAATTTCAAGCCCAGGGTGTGGTAGGAAAGCAGAGCAGTACCATTCGAATTTCGAAAAGCAGCCTTCCATCTGCAGCGATAGATCAAGGCAATCTCTCTCCGGCGACGAGGAGTTGTGGCATAGACCATGTTTTAGCACCGTAGTTAGGGGCGTGTTACGGATACGTTTGTACTCACTCAAACCATCATGTACTTCAAATTTCTCTCCGCTGCTGCAATATCATTAAACCAATTACTTCTTTCAACATCGAGCATAAACCTAAAGACCGCCTGCCCAGAGGAACGACAAATATATTCACACAAGAATACTCATACAAGAATACTCAAAACATAATACTCAGAACAATTGCAAACAAAACTGTCAAATCAGACATCACCATTGTCAACAACGGTAAGTCCTTTACACTCTGCTTGCGAACAAGCATACACGCAACTTGTACAGGCCGACTTAGCATAGATTTTTGGTTTAATAATATAAAATCTTGAGTCCAACCACGAGCTCATCATATTCATCTGAATCAATTCAAAGGCCTGTTTGACATATGAAACCTTGACTTCTTTACGTTTGCCAGATCCTTCAGGTGCCTCAATGACTGCGTCGAGTTCATCATCACGGACAATTCCGCCAGGGACGAGACTAATAAGAGGTTTTTCAACCACTACAAGGTGTCAGTGATCATCTCCTTTGACTTTGGTTCGAACACAGCAATCATCAAACAACGTACCAGGCTGCTCGGGTTGCTTGCGCATCTGCATGATGAGTTTGTGTTCAGCAGCACTGAGTACCAGCTGCTTAGCTTTCTTTTGTTTCCCCCATCCTTTGTGGTAGCGTGGCACTAAGAGTGGACTTGGAAGTTAAAATGATTATATTGTATATCTTTCACTATTTTAGAATTATCGAAACTGCGACTCCCTTTAAAGTTGCCATGACCACAAGTAGAACCGTTTCTGAACTATCCCTGAACTAGTGTGAGAATTGGAACCTCTTCTTTAAAGCAGGACTCGCCGAGGACTTTCTGAAGGAGTCTTGCTCGGCTATCGTGCCATTGAGTTCTCTGCTGTAGATTGATAGCGCCGGTGCATTTTGTCGTACCGACCACAAAACCCCCACTATCTCCGGGGATGTAAATAGATAGTCCGCTCCCGATGTTGGACCAGTGCCGCTGCGACTGTACAGACTACGGAGGATATTTCGACTTCGACGCTGGGTAACAGCACTGAAATCGGTGCGAGGATTCCCTGGGCAAACATTGCTCTTTCTGCACAAAGTTATTAGGCTGTATCAACTGTTGACAAGAGAACTATACCAAAACGGCCAGATGCACAGCTACTTCAGGCTCTCCGTTGACTTCGACTGCTAGTTCTGAGCTTGTGTTATTGCATGAATCTGTGCCATGTCCCATCGAAATGCTTCATGGACGAGAAAGCCGTTGAAATCAGGTTTTCTTAACGTGTCCTCCGGATCGTTTGCATCGTCGTCACTCGTTGCTCTCGTTCACAAGATTTCCTCCTCGGTCGCAGGCTCCCTTGTCGAAACGAGCTTGCGAGTTTGGTTTACGAGAGTAGGGATTCGTCTGGTTCGCTCAGGAATATCGGTGGGTATGTTTTGTGTTGTTTCGTGGCATTGTTTAGAGTAAGTGCTACGGCCTGTTGGGTTGTGATGTTGAAAGTTGCCTAAGTACATGTAAGCAACGTTGCAATCACATGTAAGCTCCACGAAACAACACAACCCACGAAACAACACAAAACATACCCACCGAGAGCGATTCCTGCTCTCGTAAACCAAACCTGCAACCGAACCTGCAACCGAACCTGCAACCGAACCTGCAACCGAGGAGGAAATCCGGTCAACGAGAGCAACCACGTTAAGGGAACCTGATTTCAACAGCTTTCTCATCACGGTATAGATTATAAGCAAGGAGAAAGTGAGGCAGCTGTACATTTGTTTGGTATAGTTCTCTAGCTCTTGTCGACGGTCGAGACAGCCTAATAACTATGAGCAGGAAGTCGCTTATTACGCTTTCCTTTGTCAACAGTCCTTCCAGATTTCGGTGCAGTTACACGGCGTAGAAATCAGTGTTCTGCGTAGTTGCGGCCTTGACTCTACCCCACGACGAAGGCAAAATTGAAGACTACTGTTATTCAGTTATCGCCCTGGTTCACCAAAATGACCCGTTTCAACTACCCAACATGTGCTACAATAATGTATAACATCAGGGGGCGTGGGCTCCAGACCTAGAGGCTGTCGATTATAGTAAGGTTTGCCTGCTTGGGACGGTGGTGTGATTCCACAGCAGTGAACCCAATGCCTCCTCCAGAAAGTCCTTGGAGAGTCGTATTTCAAAGAACAGGTTCCAGTCCTCACACTGGCGGAGTTTGAAACTATGCGGCTAAACCACCCTGCGGAACAATCCCTGGATATCTTCTACGCACGCATCGCATGCCTAATAAGGGCACACGAAAATTTGGGGACTGTTCCGGAACGGTTTCTCTCGCAGTCATGACAACGTTGCAGTTTCGGTGACAACAAATTCCAAGATAGTAAAAGATATACAATGCATATCAAGATATTGTATTATCAAACCAAAAATTGATGTGAAGCCCCCTTGTATAAATTGTGTGTATGCTTGTTCCCAAGCAGAGTGTCAGGGGCTTACCATTGTTGACAGTCTGATTTAACAGTTTTGTTTTGTTCTGAGTATCTAAGGGAGTTTATGATGGTGTTAGCTATTGTTAATCGGTATGTTCCTCCCACTCCCAACTCAACTCACGAACATAATGTCGCTGATATGTTTGACAGATAATCGACAACTTGAATGGATATGAGCGTGACGATGAACATGATCGCAAGTAATCTAATAGATAGTAAAAGAATATCCAGTCCTTAGCAAGATATTGTCTAAAATTAATGCGAAGATTTTAGAGGATTCCACCCTCTTCCTGTTTTTGGCACATCTGAATACTCTCGGGTTCGTACAGTAAGTATCTCTCTTCGTGTCATTTTGTGCTCTCCCAGCGTGCAATACTAATGTTTATCGTCCAGGTTCTCAAAGTTTAACTATACGAAGCCTTAGGGGCTAGGCTACAGCCACCCTGACCTCGTTCCGCGTTGTGTTGCGCCTTGGAGGAAGATACATTTCGTGTTGTGGGTCTATAGCATGTACAATTGAAATTTATCTTGCTCTCTACCACTATCCTCAACCACTCCAGTCCCCGAGTCAATATCAGAATCCGACGAAAGTGCCTCGGAATCGGAACGACTCCGAGTCCGATGAGTTCTCGGGAGAGGTGGTGGTGGATCGTTGAGGGTGATGTGAGGTCGTATGTTACCGGTGAACCTTCATCTTCGCGGGTGAATTGCGTGTATGAGAAAAATTGAAAAGTTTTATGATAGTTTTGTGGCAGAGTGGGCTGCGCTGGGGGGGTGGGGGGGAGACTTTATATGGGATGTAATTGCAAGCTAGTGCCGTTACGCATGTTTTGGACCTCCAGGAACTGAACGGAACTGTGCTATGATACTTAGATGATTCGACCAGAAGCACCAGCAGAAACAAAACAGGCCATGACGGCGTGGTGAATGGTCTTTTTTTGAGGTATCACTACCTTCAATCACCGCAGCTTGGTTGATATCTGTCGGGTGTCTATGCCTCCCCCACCCACACGGAATCAGTACCTATCACTCTCACTCATGGCCATTTCATCACCTCGAGACCTCCGTTCATGAAAACATACTCGTTCTATTCATCCATTCTACTCTACTCTCTCTACTCTCTCCCTCTTTCTCCCGCCTCCCCACCACCTCCCCACCCTCCAAAGATCAAGTCGTAAAGCAAGCACAAACATAAAAAAAAAAAA
>MU122094.1:859861-925711 GCA_014904905.1 Wilcoxina mikolae CBS 423.85
GGGTAAAAATACCGTGCAACAAAAACACTCCTCATGCCACTCTCCACCCAGCGCCTTCACCACCGTCTCCGTAACCGGTTTCTTACACTTTTTACACCTGCCCGAGTACCTCTTCGTGTAGCACCCAACACACCACGCATACCCGTCTTTTTCCACAAACTTCGAGTTCTGATCAAACGGATCCCCGCATTCCGCGCAGTAAAAGTGCCCTTTATGCCATGTGCTACCGCAAGCAACGACTACCTCTCCTTCGATGGGTGTTTTGCAGCTTTTGCAACGGGGGGAGAAGAGTTCGTGGAAGTCGAGGTGGCAGTAAAAGCGTACGCCTGTGCCGTTAGAGTGGTCTTCTACGATACCGGCTTTTTCGAGACGTTTAGAGCGGTGTTCTTTTGGTTCTGGGTAGAACCCTACGTGTTCGAGGGCGGTTTGGCAGTGGTCGCAACGGAAGCAGTCCGGGTGGAAGCGGAGGGAGCCGGCGGAGACGATGCGGCCTTGGATTGGGTTGCGGCAGAGGTTGCAGGTGGCTGTGGCGGTGCGGGCACGGGTTGAGGCGGAGGAGTAGGCGGATGAAGGGCCGGAGCGGGGTTGTGGGAGAGGCCGGGTGCTGGAGCGTGTTGGGGCATCGCCGATGGAGATTGTGGGGACTGGTGGTGTCCTGGTACTGCTGCCTTTATCCGAAACGTTGAAGGTTGGAATTGCTGGTGTTGAACCCGAAATGCGGATTGTTGGAGGCTTTGGCTGGTTGTCGGTGTCGTCTGGAAACGATATTGTAGGGATTGTCGGTGCGGTATTGGTTTTGGATACAGTAATTCTCGGCGCGGACATGGGTGGCGTACTAGGGGTAGTAACGAGCCCAATTACTGGCGGTGGGGGCTGTTGTATCTGAGCTCCGTATTTGGTGTTGTTTTTTCGCCCGGGCGTGGTTTCCTCGGGAGGGGTCTGACCTCGGGGTCCGTTTAGACCCTCAACTTTTGGCAGGGGCCTCCTCCCCAACCCCTTTAGAATTTCCGCCTCGGTATCGTCCTCTTCCGAACCAGAATTTGGCGGCGAGGGCAAAGGATCAGAATTGGTCGTGTACTTGGGGTGATTATTCTGAGTTGGCTCTTGCTTCCAAGGCTCGACGTATTCTGGTCTTCGGGGGTATGGCGCACCGTACTCTCTGCGTCCACTGGGTGCCTGACTGGGGTAGGTCGATACCCTCTCCAGGCCAGCCTTCGGGGGCTCTCGCTGCTCAATCGTAGACTGGGTTCGAGACGGACTGGGCGAGGGCCCACTCTTGTTGATTCTGAGAGGAGCAACAGTCGGGAGGGCATCCTGAGCTGCCGCTGCCGCTGCTGCCTGCTGCGTCGACATTGCCTCAAAATGCATCGTCAATTCCTTCTCGATCTTGGGAGCATCCACCGGCTTTGGCGGGTGACAGGGAGGCATCATAATCGAGGGGGAATCACGACCAGAAGCGGCCGACAGTGATGCGGGTAGCTTCCAAGAGACGCGCTTCTTCCGCTCCGAGTTTCCGGAAGAGGAACTGGAACCGGATGATATAGACTGCGTCCTCCCGTGTGCTCTGGAAGTATACGAGAACCCGCGGAAGCTGCCTGCAGGTGCTGATTCGCGTTTCTGCTTCAATGTCGAGGTCCGAGAAGGACTAGTAGCATCGTTTGTCCTCCCGTCTTGTCGGTCCACCCCATCCCAGCCCTTATCATCTTCCGTGGCAGCCCTCGAGGGCGACCTCACAAACCCCAGGATCGAGGAAGTGGTGCTGGATCGCTTATGTGTGGGAGACGAATGTTTTCGAATAAGCTTGCTTTCTCGTCGGGTCAAGGCGGGCGGTGGGGTCGCACTGTGTAGACTCGGGGGTTCTGCTGGGTCGACAACAATTGGTTCCGACGCGGGTGGAGGGACAGATGCCGATGTCGAGCTTCGGAGTAGAGACCATCGTGTCTTTGCCGTTACGGATATGGGGCGGGAACCTGTGGGGCGCTGAGGGCGATTGTTCCTAAGGTCGGCAAGGTATTGTTCTGTCGGGGGGGTTAGTAGTTGAAATCTAGAGGGGGAGGGATGTCGGTGGGGTCTGCGGAATACCTAGCTGCTCCTTGGTCATGTACGATTTCCTTGCTTCAGCCATTGTGGCGATCAGCGACTCTGAGGTCAGAGATGAGGGGTGATGTGGGGAAGTCGCAGTTAAGTGGACAGTCTCGTGATGACTTCGTTGATGGGCGTGCGGAGAGGTTTGGATTGGGCCCTTCCCTGTCTTCACTGACTGCTTCGAGTGAATAGAAGCTGCAGCAGAGGAATGGGGACGAGGAATTGGAGCAAAAACAAACAAGCTATGGCGATGCGGGGGGCTCTCGGAAGATAAATGAATTTGCGGGTATTGGTATCTCTTCCTGCTGTGGTATCTCGGGAGGGTGGTGAGCAGCAAATCTTCGAATAACCACAGGACAACGCAGTGTTGCGTTGAGACGAGCAATCCACAAATCCCTGCCCCTTCGTTGGCGTGACAACAACGCAGCCAGCGCTAAGCCACGTGACTAAGAGCAGTAAATAGGCTTGGCATCGCGACTCGCGTCTGGGGCCTCAACCTAGGCTTAGCACCGTCACCAACCACCATTTCCACTTCGACAGTTTACCGACAGCCTTTCCACACCGCAACAATGACAGATTCAGGTGCCTATCCCACTCCTCCCGCTGCCAATCTGCCAATCTAACCTCTTTAGAACTCTCTTCCGTCGGTGACGGCTCTTCCTCTCCAGCACCAGCACAACCCACTACCGTTGCCTCCCCCGAAAAACCCACCGGCAATCGCTACGACACCATGTTCGGCTCCGACCACGAATCCGACAGCGGCGCACCAGCACGCGACGACAGCGACACCGAAGACCGAAAACGCGATATCAAGACCCCCCCACCCGAAGCCGCCGACGACGACGAGCAACTCGACGACCTCTTTGAAGAAAAACCTGAGCTCTCCGATGCCGACCTCGCTACCCCGCGGGACTCTCCCGAACCCGACGGGGGCGAACGCTTTGTCGAGATTGCGCTCCCCCGCCACCCCGGCCCCTCCCCTGGAGCAGACCAACACCTCTACCTTATGAAAATCCCCAGCTTCCTCACAATGGAACCACAACTCTTCGACCCAGAGAAATTCGTCCTCCCCACCGTCGACCCATCCGACACAACCTCCGCCTACACAAAAGCCACCACCAGCATCCGCGTCCGCCGCGATCCCAAGGGTACCGGCGCACTACAATCAAATGCACGTGTAATCCGCTGGTCAGACGGTACAATGTCCCTACAAATCGCGTCTTCGCCAAATCTTTACGACCTCCCAAGGAAAGACCTCACTACCTCCCCAGAAAACCTTAGTAAATACGTCGCTGCACAGAACTCACATATGTACCTCCTCGACCCGCACGAGACGGCAGGAACCCTCCGCGTTGTCGGTCACGCTACACAGTCCCTCAATGTCGTCTCCGCATCCGTCAACCTCGCGTCCGACCACGCTATCCAACGTCTCCACTCCGAACTCGCCTCTGCAATCCCTAGCGCAGCAAGATCCACCCCTCTCGAGATCTCGGAGCTTAAAGACCCTGAAGCGGAACGTAAGGAGGCAGAGAAAATCGCGAAGGAGAGGGAGAGGGCAAATAAGAAACTTGAAGCACAGCGAAGGAGAGCAAGGGAGCGAGATCCGCTTGAGGCCGCTGCGAGGAGGAGTTATGCCAAGGTTACCGGAACCAGGAGTAAGCGGGATTCGCCGCCGATTTCGATGGGTAGAGGAAGGGGTCGCGAGGACGAGTATGATCTTGAGGATGAGTTCATTGAAGAGGGAAGTGATGAGGATGCAGATGGGGGAGTTAGTGATGAGGAGGAGGAGGAGCTTGAGGATAGACGTCCGAGAAGGAGGGCGGGCGAGAGCGAGAGGGAGAGGAAGAGGAGGAGGGTTGTGGAGGATGAGAGTGATGATGATGAGTAGTTTGTCAAGCAGTGATGACGAGTAAAAAAGGAGGAGGGCTGTGACGGCATTGATGACGGTTTCAAATGTCCAGCTGAACAAACATCTGGAGGTAAAAAAATATACCCCTCTAGAATAGAATAATTGGCCAGATCTCGTTTCCTATGGCAGAGCCAATAGACTACCCTTGATTGCGCCATTGATATTTGTCCATCCCATCTTAAGCAGCGTTTACAGGAAGTTGCTCGATTCATATTTTCAAGAGCTGTTATCCAATCCTATCCTATCCTACCATACTGACTTCCCCAAATCCGTCCTTCTGTACAAACTCCTTTCCACCCCCGCCTCTTTCAACACATCACCGATCACTCGTTAAACTCCAGGAATCTCTAACACCTCTAAACGTTTCGCCTTTACCATATGTATATCTTGACCTATCGATGCTGCGGCGGAGATACTCTTGCCTCGTGAATATTTGGTGTTCTTGCACAGTAGTATTCCAATGTTCCGCAAGTTCTTCGTCCGTAGTGGTATGTAGAGTCTAATCCCGCCACCTACTCTCATGATCCCCTTACCAATGCCAAAGAAAGCTAATGACGGTTTTGGCATCCAGTCTTTTCCGCCAAGCTCGCAAGCTAGAAAGGCTGGGCACGAGAGAAGGTAGTATCGCTGTTTCAAAAGCTTATTTAAAAGCTTGTCCTCCCTCCCTCCTAACCTTCACAACCCACCCATCTACCCTCACCATCCCACTCGCTACAACCCAACCATCTACCCTCACCATACGCACAGGGCAGAATTGCCCGCTATGTGCTTAAAATAAAATAAACCATTCCAGGAGCTACAACCCAACCATCATCTCATAGTTTGTGTGTCCCCTTCCCACCATTCCTCTCGTTTTCTTAAACTAACGATCCGTAGCTTTCAATCCGTGCTCTCGCTAGAAAATCCATAGCACTCACTCGACGATTATGTAATGTAAGTTTTCCTTCCCCTTTCCACTGTTCTTCTTGCTTCTCGTTCAAACTAACGACCCGTAGCCCAATATCGAACCGTCTCTCCGCACAGCCATGATACCTGCAGGATTCACTATACAATGTACGTTTTCCTTTGTCTATGCTCATTCTTTCCCCTTCCCACTATTCCTCCCATTGTTCCTGTTCAAACTAACGATCCGTAGTCGTCAAAAAAGCTTGTATATGGGTGGCACAACACCAAGATGCGTTCATATCCTCATTTGCGACCGTTATGGTAGGAGTCTAGCTATCGACTACGGCCAAAGACGTTTCCAATCAGCTGAAACAATACAAGACCAACAAATCAACATGGCCAGGCACAACGATAAGTTGGAATACCACCCGAAGATGCTGAAGACGATTCTGTTCAATCAAAACGAACAGCTGCAGTTCATTTTATTAATAATACAAAGGACTGTGCTACATGTGTAGGAGAGGAAAAGATGTCGTAGGAGACGCTGTTTCGTTTTTTAGTTCCATTACGCTGTGAAGGATTGAAATATTACAAAGTCTAGCAATACATGAAGAGACACACGAAGGACTAAGGAGGGAGGTTGTCCTGTTAGAATTCTGGAGCCAAGGCCCATTGATTTATGGGGGATCTTCTGTTACATAGTGTGGAATCCGAGTGTGGGGGTGTATATTGAACGACCCGGGCAGATGGTTTTGTGGACTGTACACATGTGTGGGGAAGCACAATCAACTGGCCAATATGGGTGTGGTAACTAGATGTTCGTGGTGATCTCTGGAAGGCGTTCTAAAGTGGAGCTGGCAATAGTATGATAGAGAATCAGAGCTATGGTAGAGGGTGCGAAATGGAAATGTAAAACAGGCGAGACGAGGGTTGATGATCCCTTGCTCCCTGAATGAGTGCGAGACGGGTTGAGAGGTCTATCGCGGGAACGACGTAAGTATTACAGAGAGGACGACTTCATGTAAGTTGGTACACATAAACCAATGACATTCATTGGTTATCACCCAGAATCTACAAAAACCATTCAAACACCAGGATCCATCAATCAGCTTACTTAACACAAACCCTGTTAGCTCTATTTCCCTCCCATAACCTCCCCTTCTTCATTCTCCCCCCCTTCTCCCATAACCGCCCCTTCCTCTTGCTCCCATCAATTCATATCACTCTTTTCCTTCCCATTCCCATTCCCAGCTTCTCCCCGGCACTCTCCTAAAAACCCGCGCACCAACACCTCCTCTCCACCGCTGTTCATCTGCAATATAGCACCCCAAAGTCGTTGGCAAACCGCCTTACATTCCGTTTTCACATCCAAACTTTCCTCATTTCCATCTCCTCCGAAAGCAACCCCCAAAGTGCTAAGTGTCTGCTCCAGTCTTCCCAAGTGCATCTGAAAGAATGGGGTTGCTACAAACGTCTGCCACGCCTTTGGGTTTGCGGGGAGATATACGGCATTCGAGTTTTCGGGTGATAGAATCGCGCAATAGTACGACATCGCGGATTCGATAAGTGCTGCGAAGATGGGGATTAGAGATTCGTGGAGTAGTGAGGGGGGTAGCGTATAATTTCCAGGTGTAACTGGAGATGGAAGCGGTGCTGGCGACGGTGGTGGAGATGGCGAAGCGACCGGAGAAGGTGGAGATGGAGGAGAATTAGAACCTCTCTTTGGTCTTCCTCGTTTTCGGGATTTCCTAGGACGACCCCCCTTTCTCTTCGGTGGCGGGGATGAAGACGGCTTCTCAGATAGAGTTTCTGAAGGAGTCCCTTCCATCCCCATGGGCTCTACCAACTCTAGACCAGATATCTCTCTAGCTTGCTTGGTCACTAGCGTTAGCGAATTATGTGCTTCAGTTGCGTTTCCAGCAACCTTTATCATCGGCAAAGGATGAAGAGTATTCTCAAACTCGCTCTCAGGGACTTCATCCACCAAAATCTTTAATTTCTTGATGCGCTCCGCAGCTTGTTGATATTCAATCCCTGAGGTTGGAGATGATTGTGGGTGACGCTTCTTGGCTGACGATGGGGTGCCTGAGCTCATACTGGTATCTTCTGTTTTCTCTTCGTCACAGGACGCTATTGAAGATGATGTTGACGATGTCGGTGACGACGATGGCTCCACTTTGATAGAGATATGGTAGGAGGTTGGCTTTTTGATGTTACGCGTGGAGCGACGGATAGTGCGAGTGTTAGTGTTGCTGCCGGTCTCGAGTGTTGGCTGGGGTGTTGGGGTTGCGGGAGGGTCGGTGGAAGTTCGGGTTCGTCTCGTGGAAGGCATGGTTCTGTTAAATTGAGAAACGATCCGAGCGAACTGATAATTTGGGAAGGTGCAGCAGCAAGTGTGACTTAGGCGGTTGCAGTTGTGGAAAGGCTGCTGTAAATTCGAGTTGGTTGAGGTGGTGATGATACCAAATTGAGAGATGTGGAGGTGGAGTTTAGAGGAAAGCAAAATTTAGGATCGTCGGTTGAGTTTAAAGGAAAGCAAGAGGATCGGCGGTTGAGTTTCTGTTTGTGTTTGCGTTTGGAGAGGTGAGGTGTGTAAGTGTCAACCCTAGCCCCAATCCAAACAACACAACTTCCTTCTCTCCTCCCCTCTCGATACAAATTCTTCCGATCCTGATCCCCTACATGATGCTCGCTTATTCCGCATCTCCGTTGTGACCGCATAACCTCGTTGGCGGCAGAACGACTCCTTTCTTGGGTTGCGATACCTCGAGAGGACAGATAAACCGACGTCGAAACTGAGCGGATAAATTACGACTGGGGCGGCGTATATCGCGGCAAGACCATAAATCGAGCCCGTCTCATCGTTTGGTCTATATTCGCCACATATGTGTGGGGACTCGGTCCTTCATTCTATCGGACCTGTCAGTGAGAATCCCATACAGAGCTCTGAATACTTACATTACAAATTTCTTATGGGATAGGTCTATTGCATAGGTTCGCGCCGATATAAAATACCCGCAACTTGGCAAAAGAGTGTTTGGCATGAGTTTTATACTCCATGCGGGAAATCGGAAACCATGGAACACTTCCGTCTCTGCATGCGCACATGTACGCTGCAGTGTATCTCCCTAGGCTGCGTCAGCACTGCTGAGTTGTCTATTTACTCCGGTTCTAAGTTCGGCCCGGATATCATTCTGCAGTGATCAGCGCTGCAGCAGATTGCAGCAGATTGCAGAACTTTTCTCCTTCTCAGGATCTCACTCGCAGTCGCCCGCATACCAAGAGGTTGATATTTCACCGAACCTTGTTTGTGGCGAACGATCTATCCAAGCCGATTCCCCATGGCCAGCGAATGGTGGAATGAGTACCTCTCATGATACGAGGGTTAGGGGTTGGATGTCTGCGTGGATGAACTCTCACCACCTATTCATCTCTTCCTGTCTTCTCTTTTCAGTGCTCGCAGCTCTCTATATGCAGGATCTAATCACCTACCCCTTATTTATGCCACAACTCTCTTGGACGTTTGCTGGCGGTTCCTCCAGGCGATATTTCTTCCCTCGAAATGCACTCTGCCGTTTGCGGTACGCTTCTCTCTATCCGGTGTTACGAGTCGTTGCAGCCAGTGGAAAAATACCGCGGAGTTATGTAGTTTTAGGTTTCTGGAGAGCTTGTATTAGTATCGCTTCACAACGGTTTCGTCACCCGTGGTTTCCAGGATATTTAGCCATGTTCGTCCCGTCTTGAGCGAGTTGCGAGAATAAAGAAGTGCGAACACCCTGTAGCCTAGCTAGCTAAGCCGGATCTAGTAGGCTCAACAGAGAAGGACTAAGAAGTACTAAAATAAACTAGCGCCGGGAGTGTCCTGGATTAAGCTGTGACGCAAAAGTGCTATCTACACTCGAAGCATGTGGTTCGCATCTGTCTATTTCGGATCAGCTGTTATGGACGAGTCGAGATGAATAATCGGAATTACATTTAGGCTCAATCCCATTTCACCTATCACCTCAGGCATATGGCCACCTGAATGATTGTTTTGTCGATGAGAGTACGTGGGGTCGGAGTACGAAGACACGTTCTATAGGGACAACACTGGTGATTCCGGAAATTGCACTACTCGCCGTAGTCAAATCTTAAATGCTACGTTCCCAGTAAGTCTGGGGGATCCACGATGCCCCGCATAAGACCAGCATGGTCCGAGACGTGGACGCGTCATAGATTGCCCGTTAGTACCAAGGCTGACGTAAGTGTTCAAGACGAACGGAGCAAGACAAAGAAAGCTCCACGTATCTATAAAATCCATGCGTCCGCTCTCTCATTCCACATCCTCAGTCTTCAGTATTCCCCCCGATCAATCCCAACAACCACATACCCACCAATCAATCAAACCACCCAACAAATCCCAACACTCAAAACTCCATTCACAATGCCTGGCAACTTCCACACCTCCGCCCACGACATTGAGCTCAAGAACAACCACAAGTTGAAGTGCAAGCTTAAGAACAGCAACGGAAAGGTCGTCGAGGCCAGTATTGATCTGAACGACTACATTGGCAACTCTGATGGTACGGATGTTTTCATTACAAACTCTCCCGCAGACATGTCTTTAACAAGTGATATAGGCTGGTTCAAATGGGATAGTGCCAACTTCTCGAAGTCTGCAAGGAACGTCTGTCTCAGGGAGGGCGGGACAAAACTGGAGGCGGACCTCCCGATGGCCAATGGAGGGTACAGAGAGAGACAGGGGATCATGTTGAGTGATCGCATTGAGAACTGTGATGGAAAGCTGGTGTTCAGTGAGTTCCCCGTCCGAAGGCTGTTGATCATAAGGCTGTGGATAAGGCTAATTTTAGACTGATAGTTCGAGTTTAAACCTCCATGTTCTTTGTTGGGGACTTTGCTTCGATGTGGGGGTAGTATGGCGGACTTGGATGAATTATGTTGTTCGGTTTCTGGTGGTTTGCGTTTATATCTTATGTTCCTATTTCCACAACACATCAAAAGGGTTTGCAGATGATTAGTGGTACTCTATTGGGTAAATGATTGCGTTTCCTTGTTATTGGGTACCCCCGAATATTGATACACCCCGCAACTATTTTTGGATTAATTCCTTTATGCTTGCTCATTGCGAATTCGAGGTCACGTCGACGTCTGTGATGTCTGTGCGAGTGATATATCGTGAGATGTCAAATGGGGGACCCAGAATCAGATATTAGACTCTATTTAGATTCGCAAATTAGAATGTCCGGTATACGAGACAGACTTCGGGAGGGCAATTACGAGCATTTCGCAACCCATTTCAAGCAAGCCAGAAAAAATATTTGGCGGAATGCCCAGCCTGGAATGCATGAATGGTAACGTTATCAAATTGGACTCTCTCACAGCCTCTCCATTCTAATTGGCTTTGGGGGTGATACCCAACTGGCCAGTTATTTGTACGTCCCTCCACGTACCATACACATACAGTCCACAAAACACCATCTACCAGGGACCGTCTCCGTCGTTCAATACCCGTGGGTTACATCCCCCCCCCCCCCAATAACAAGCGCGTGCTCAAACACACGAATTCCACACTTTTTACCAGAAGATTTACCCGTAAACGCACATGCTATCAATCGTCTTGGCCCCATGATCCTAAGATTCCATCTCGGGCAACCCGAAATTCCGTTGTGGCTATATCCAAAATGCCGTGGTACCTGCAGACGTGACTGCATACGTTGCACGTTCCAACGTTGCTGCAGTATATATTTGACAATATAATTCGCAGTGGCTGGAGTTTTTTTCAGGCATTTATATTCTGGTTACTCCAGACTTTCGGGTACCCTCTCTCTCGGTAAACTAGACTTGTTTGTTGGGCTGGGTTGGTGTAGTACGGGACTTTTGCAATGCAGGAGAAGGGGGCGATCATTATGTGCAGGCGAGCGTTTCTGACGGCCGTTCCATCGAACACGCGTGCACGGTAGACTGCACCATCGGATTTTCTATCGTCTATCGCCTAGGAACTCAAGAAACGGCGGAAGAGCACCACCCGAGCTCGTGTTCCAATCAAGGCGTTAGGCACCCCCATATAAGCTTGGATATGGCGGTATCCTATTGTGCTACTCACAATCTATATGCAGGCTCGAATTCGGTTTAAATCTGTTCAGGAGAAAAGTTGTTCGTACTCACGGAGTTTCCGGTATTGCCCATATTCATACCCAAAAAAACTGGAATACCTGACCTGATACCTGTTCCGTGCGAAGGGTATTTAAGAATATCGATCCTACAGCAAACCGTTTCAACAGGAGATCGGATTTGCACAGCTATTAGCTCACTAGTTATAGGTTTGGCTACCGGAACCATAGGAGAGAAAGCAGTAATTTTTTGCAAGACGGACGCTAGTCAAGTTGGTTGTTGGAACGCAGAAAAACTGTTCTCTGGAATCTCAACTAGTTACACCAAAAAGTACAACGACCGGTAGACCAACTTGCGTCCCTCCATAATTCAGAGCCTCTTTCCCATAGTGTGCTCCCGGTCTTTGGGCAGTTTTCAAACCTGTAACCTCCTCCACAAGCCCCCACAAATCCCCGAACCTACTGCTGCCTCAAGGGACGCCGCCTTTTTGATATGTTTTTGTTTTTTGTGATAACTCTACAAACATCACGATCACCCCTTTATGCAACCCGCATAACACAATTACAACGAGATGTATCCCGGGCTCAAACGGACGCTGACAGTTTCGAGTAATACAAAAAAAAACACAACTGGTTACGGAATTCTACATCTAGTTTTATATCCAAAAAATGGGGGTTTGTAAACATATTGTAAGCTACCACCGTATGTACTCGAGTATATCATTAGGTTTTCTAATATTAAAAAGTCCCATCTGTTCCGTACCTAGTGGTGTGTTCAGCACGGTAATTCTCGGGTTTGATAATGAGTGGCATGTCCAAGGCCTATTACCTATGGGGAATAAAAAGCTTAAGCTCAGGGCTGACGTCGTGATCGGGTACGGCTTCGGGTCTACTTATGATCATGAGCGAATCCGGTTTGTGGAAAATAAATACCCCAGAATGCGGACTAGTACTTACTTCTTACTATCATTCCGTGAGCTTGGGTGGTATTGATATCCTGTTGGAAACAAAAACCCGCAAACGTATGAAACCATCGCTAGTACAGATAATGGACTGTCTTTCCAAGAAAAATTGTCTGGATAATGTCACTGAAATCCCCGGAAATGCTAAGAATGAACACACAAAATCAACAACCACATGTGGTGCCTGTCCCCCACCACAAAATGATCTAAAATCCGCAACAAAGGGTAGGTACTTAAGTAAGTAGTCTAACTATCCTATCTCCCCATGCGCTCTACCATGCGATATACCCGCCCATGTCCATACCCCCGGATCCGCCCACGGAACTACGCAAACACGTTACGTTCCACGCAACGAAACTTCGCTTACTTTATCCGCCGGGTCTGGATTCTCATCTTGTATCTACCGTATGTATAGGTATGATGATCAGTGCATATATGCATGCACGCATGCCGGCCTACGACCTCAGGATCCAGGAGAATCTCTTGCGTAGTAAAGTTGGAAACATAATAGACGTTCGAACTTCGCCACGCCTCGTCCGCCATGAGGATGTTCTACAAGAGCCAGGCAAGGAATAACTTTATCGAGAGAATCCAATGAACCCATTCACTGGCAAATATGGCAGTACAGTGTAGTACTATTGAGTAAGGTAGGCAGTAATGTTGCCGGCCCAACTAAGCCACCGCAAGAACCCGTGACTCATGCATGCACTACTACAACCCCCCGTGAGCCGTCGCTTCGCCACAGGAGCCTTACTATCGAGTTCGATATATACGGTAAGTGGCCCGGAATAAGCTTCAAATGGATAACTACATAGCTTGCGTCTGCCTTGATACGGATCTGGAAGGATACACAAAATGAGGATATAATATGATAAAGCTCAAAGGGGCGGAGTACCTGTTGGTCCTATAGAGGGGAGGAATATGTATCATCTCATAATATAATTTGAGGAGGAGCGAACGAACAAAAAATCCAACAAAAGAGAATAAGAAGAATGTTTGTGAAGTCGACGCTGTATTAGAGGTCTGTCGCCCATCTGAACAGGCAGGCAAATATGAGTGCTTAAATTTCTTTCGTATCAATTTTGGTATCGAACGAAGACTTGACACTTCAGCCTCTCCAGAAGTGAAGAAACCAAACTGGGCCAATAGAAGGCCTGAAATCGCTTCAACTCTCACAAACGTGAATGATTGCTCGTTTTGGGTACGAAAGACCTCTATTTCTTTGCTTCGTCTACTCCTCTCTCTTATACTCGCTCTGTATCAGAAGAAAAAACTAGTATGATATAAATCCAAAGACACTACAGACTAACAAAGAGACCTCACGAGCCTCAACAATTGTTCAACCTCCTTCTGACTATAAAGAATTTGCTGCAACATCTTCGAGACTTCGACTGGTACTCGAGTTGTGCACTGTGTCTTTCGAGGATATTTCCCATGTGTATCTGCTCGTCCTGAACACTCTTCAATTGATTCGAAAAATCCTGTGCGGTAGGAGAAATCCAAATTCCAACAGTGAATGTAGCCAGCGAAGGAATTAATGCATCTTGATGTTGACCAATCCACGTTCCAACTTTCTTTACAAC
The DNA here is from genome assembly GCA_014904905.1 of Wilcoxina mikolae CBS 423.85. Lineage (NCBI taxonomy): Eukaryota > Fungi > Ascomycota > Pezizomycetes > Pezizales > Pyronemataceae > Wilcoxina > Wilcoxina mikolae. The sequence continues at coordinate 873,396 of MU122094.1, forward strand.
TACAGGTCGTTAGTTTGAACAAGAAAAATGAGAAAAGAAGCAAGAAGAATAGTGGGATGGGGAGGGAATGAGCACATACAAACAGTGAGATGATGATTGGGATTTAGCAAATAGGAGGGCGAAAGTTCAAAATGAGGTTGTAGCAAGAGTAATGGGCTAGCGAGTGGGATGGAAGGTTAGAAGGGAAGGGTTGTTGTTCGAGGGTGGCTCGTATGATGAGGGATAGTACGAAGGGGAAGTAATGAGTGTGGTTGTTGAGGGCAATCAATGCGTTTTGGTTACTACGCGGCCGTTAGTTTGGATACAGGATATGGGAGACTCATCTCTCTCCCTTCTTATTAGGAAGAGTAAACACGCAAATGTCAAAACTAATATACCTAACGGGAGACCCATGACGATGGTAAGAAGTATGTTTCGCCTGGTCTGCAAGACTCGCCTTCTCAGTATCAATGCTAAGAAATGAAATGAAGGAATGAAGAGCGTCAATGATGCACAGGAAAAACACACCGTTGACTGGGATCCGGTGTCGGGTAAGGTATGACTCAAGTCATCGTTACTGTGAAGCTTCCAGGCAGTGGGAAAAAAGTCGCCGATACTAATTGTTGCTTTCGTTCCCAGATTTTCTTGTTGCTGCTGATTTTCGAGTGATTGTTGGATTGAAATGCAGGTGAAAGTGGTGGTTGCGAAGGACAACGCCGCCATTTGTTTATCTGGTCTAGGGTTTGGGGTTTAGGGTTGTTGGCAGTACTCATCGAGGCATCATTCGCATTATGATGTCCCCAGCGACGGCGATAAGGTCTGTGGATTTGACGGCTGCACTGAAATCCCATTAAAGCGTTTCTCCTATTTAGATACCAAATTGACGTTTCGGGGCTCATTTCATATAACAACGTTCAAATCCTTGTGTAGCGGAGATACGCATGTGGCTGGCCGCTTCTTGGTCAGCGTTCTTTGTGCAGCAGGCCTGTACTCTTCATAAAGTACTCTACATATAAGCGGCAACCATCGAAAACCGAAGACCCTCTCGAAGCATAACTGGAAATACCCAATAACAAATGGACAAGGTAGGCAACAACTCCGATACAAGGCGTGAGGTGATGCCGTGTAACGTTCCATCTACTGTTTTTGTCGACAGGTTGTACAACCGCATTCGGTACTTGATTGTGTGTGACGTTCGAATACGCATACGAGCATCGGGGCGTCTCTACATTCATATATGTAGGAATTAATGAAATACAGGATAGAAAACCGATTAGGAGGAGCTGGAGAAGATAAAGATCATGAAGCTGTCGATCGATGGTTTCCGGGCATAGTTACTGCGCATACTTACAAGAATTCGAAAAATATAACAGCTAACCTCCCCATCTCTGTTTCTCGATCTTTATTTCTTTTACGTTCCACACATCGATCGACCGGTATTTGAGTGACAGGAAAGCTTATTTTGGATCTCTTTATATACTAGGTCCGTTTTCTTTTTTCTTTTTGCGCGCCGGCATCATGTCATCGTCCTCGTCGTCGTCGGTTCCATCACGTCAAACTTCCACCTCCACCGGAGACGTAGAGCTATGCACCATGCGCTCCAACACCAGCCACGAACAGCTATTTCCAACATTTTATCGTCGCGGAGGAACCAGCGATGGATCCGGGGGAGGGCGCTCACAGGCAACTACAGCAACCATAAATTTTAGAGAAAAGATTCGGAATACAGAAGATCCACAATACAACCGGGTGGTATATGCTCCTATGGCGGAACAGAAGAAGTTGGGGTATTTTTCAACCGCGGCGTTGATTATTAGGTGAGATTCAATCAATTGTAATAGCCGAAGCTAGTTGCTAACGATGATATGGAATGCATACAGTAAGGTTATTGGGACAGGGATCTTTGCAAAACCAAGTGTTGTCTATGCGAACTGTGGTGGGAAGGGTGTGAGTCTTGGAATATGGGTTGCTTGTGGGCTTATGAGTCTAGCTGGGTTTGTTTTTTCCTTTCTAAAAAGCTGGGAGGCTAGAAACTAAATCTGTGACAGACTTATCATATATGTCGAGTTGGGTATTGCACTTCCGTTCTCTGGCGGTGAAGTAATTTACGTATGTATTCCCTCCCAGCAGCGTTTTTAATACAGATACTGACGTCCAGATCCCAGGTCGACGAAGCCTACCCACGACCAAAATACCTCGCCGTTATCGTCATCTCCCTACTCTTCGTCTTCCTCACACACTGGGCCGGAAATTGCATAACCTTTGCAAAACTAGTTCTTCAAGCCTTCGATCCTGGAAACCCCAATCCAAACTACCACCTCCAAAAGTTCGTCGCATTAGTAATGCTAACCTGCGTATGCGCCATCCACATGTTTTCTCGCAAGATGGGTATTGCACTGAACAACTTCCTCGCCATATACAAAGTCTCTCTAGTCTCATTCATCATCATAATCGGGTTTGCAGCTATGGCTGGGGCCAAAAGAAATGGAGTAATAGATCAAGCAGGAGGAGACTCTGGGTACGGTTTACGGAATCTTAGTGCTGCCGAGTTTGCAAAGACGGAGAAGAAGAGTATGCAAGAGTATGCCAGCGCAATCTTGGGAGTTTTGTGGGCATATACCGGATGGGAGAATGCGAATTACGTTTTGAGTGAGGTTAAGAGACCCCCCGGAAAAGAAAGTAGGGTCTTTAAAGTTTCGGCGTTTGCAAGTATTGGAATATTGACGGTGCTATATGTGCTTGCTAATATTGCGTACTTTACGGTGCTTTCGGATGATGAGTTGTTGGATGAGGGAGATATAATTGCGGCAAAGTTTTTTGTGAAGGTGAGTTAGTTGTAGCTACCACTTGAAGCAACCCGGGCTGACATCAAAAATCTTGCACCCAGGTATTTGGTGAAACCTGGTTCTCAGAGCGAGCCCTCAAGATAATGATAGCCCTATCCATCATGGGCAACTTTATCTCCTCCACGTAACCCCCCTCCCCCCCACATTCTTCTTCCCACCCCTACAATCTAACCACCGTCCCCATAGCTACTCCGTCGCCCGCGTCAAGCAAGAAATCGCCAAACTCCGGATCCTCCCCTTCTCCGAATTCTGGGCTCGGCAATCCCACTACGACACACCAAGCGGTGCACTTCTCCTCCACTGGCTGGTAGCCGCAATCTTCATCCTCGCCACGCCAAGCAACCACGACGACGAGGCCTACAATCTTGTCACCGACCTATTTGTCTACGGACAAACCTGGATGTTTATCGTCGTCTCCCTTGGGGTCCTCTCTCTCCACCACCAGTCATTCCGTGGCTGGAAACCAGCACTATTTAAATACCCCGTGTTGGTGACTATCATCGCTATCTACGTCCCCCTAAATGTTTTTATATTAGTATTGTCATGGTGGCCCGCAACAAAAGAGGAGGAGAAGAAGAAGGCGATTCCAAGTATTGCCACGCCGAGTGTTGCGACGGGGATAATCTTCTTCGGGTTGATATATTGGGTTGTGTTTGCAAAGGTGTTGCCGGCGTTGGGGTATGAGGTTAGTAGTGCGCCAGATGAACTCGTGGATGGGAGTAGGATTGTTACGTATAAGAGACATAAGACGGGGTTTGCGAAGAGGGCGGATGAGTGGTGGAAGGAACGGTTTGGGGGAGGGAGAGAGAGGAGGAAGGAGGAGTTTTTGGGTTAGTTACTTGGTTGGATTTTGAGGGTTTCTTTTGTGATATGAAAGAGTTTTTTTGATTCTTTATGCGGTACTCTATACTTTGCTAGCTAGCCAGATAGATAGGCCGGCTGAAATAATGTTTGTTTTGTATGCTACAGTACATAAATCATGATCACTATTTGGAACTTTTCAGTTCAGAACCAAAAGAGAGCTCGAGAAACAAAACCAATGAACATCCACCAATGAACACCCATTGCAACGTTAACCGCAATGGTTTCTCTGTACATGTTAACCCCCCATCGATTACTTCACACCCTTCCCCCACTCACAATCCGAGACACTACACTTTCGAATTCAAATTAAATCCCATCCCAACCGCCGAACAATCTGTACCTTCGCTTCCCAAAAAACATCGTCCGTCGTCAATACGATCGTATAGCCTTTCTCTAGCGAACGTGCATTAAAGTGCTATGTATGTATAGATGACTGCATAAAAAAACGTCGGTCACACGCGGAAGTTACCGGTATGGATATTGCGGGGTGGGTATTTAATAAACAGGGTGGGGCTTCTTATGGAAGCGCCGAGGCAGAGCAGTACACATTGAGAAGTCTTCTTCAGATTCATAGATAAGTCATGGCGATGGTATTGGATACAATCCAGGTAGGTTTATTAAACGTTTCCCAAATAGTCTATCGACAGCACGCGATATTGAAATTTGGAACCGGGTGATATTTTGTGATTAATAAGGCGGGGAACCATTTTGATACCCCACTAATGCCGATAGTTATAATTCAACTCTGAGACTTTCATGACCATGATACGCAGTTGCACTTGTATCACCGGAGAATAAAAATTCCATGAAATGCCGAGATCGAAACGTTTGCTCGTCACAGATGTCCAAGCGATTGGATATCCAGGAACAAAGAGATGAGATGGAAACACAAGCCACACATACCCCCACTGCCGCCCGTACGGGCTGCCCGATGTATATGAGCTGTCAAAGCCACCCTGCGACTTGGGGTCTGGATGATCCGCCTTGCTCGCTTCTAGACTTGGTGTAGATATAGGTGGGGACTTCCCGTGATTCCAACATAGTACTGGGATGCGGGTGATATTTGGTGGATAATGAGAATCTCCATATGTATATCCATCTCTACATGGAATGTACCGTTGGATGAAGCCCGTTTCCGACACTCCAGGTAGAGTACCTACGCAATTCCAAACATGAAGTCCACAATCAGATCTCACTTCGTCACTCGCGGTCCATTTTCGTGTGTCCCAAACATATGGGCGAGTCCGGTCCCACCGGTATACGTGGAGATATCGGGCCGGCAAAGTATGAAGACAATGGTAGAATCTTCCAAGAAAATTCTATGCAATATTAAGCATTATCATTTCGATGGGTTTAAGTTTGATCCAGCCTTTTGACTTCCAGAACTTACCATTCGCTGTCAAAAACTTTCCTCCACCTCTCCAACCCACCACCGCGCTGTAACCCTACAAACAATCCTTCCCCTCTCACAAGACTTCCCCTCTCACAAGACTTCCCCTCTCACAAGACTTCAACAACCACCTCATGTCCGTCCACAAATATCGCAAGCCCAAGCCTCGCACCGCAGGCTCGCACAGGTGTATTCCCTGCGCCCGTTCCTTCCACACCCTCTCCGCCTTCTACCAACACGGCCGCTCCATCTCCCATCTCGAAGCAGAACACCACTTCTTTAATGGCTATCCCTTCTGCGAAACCTGCAACCTTTCATTCCGGACGCAAAAAGCCCTCTCCAACCACCTATCCTCGCCTGTTCACACCCCTCTCTGCTCCACTATATCCTGCAAATTCTGTTCGCGGGGTTTTTCCGCCTTATCCGCGCTGGCGCAACATTTCGAGAATGCTGGGTGCAGAAAGAGTGTGGTATCACGGGAGATGGTTGATATGGCTGTGATGGCGGCGGACGATGGCGGCTTGATCGTTGGTACCGGCGAGAAGAGGAGTGGGTATTTGTATTTCGACTCGGATTCTGATGAAGGAGGTGAAGTGTTTCTTACGCCTAACTCTTTTCCTACGACTCCGCGGTCGCAGTCACCAGAGTTGGATGCTCTCGTCTGTCCGCTTTGTCCAGCCAAGCGGGGACCATTTATCGATCGAAGAGCGCTTGAGAGACACCGGGCGTCGCCAGCTCATGAAGCCAGGATGTATCATCGTCCTGGTGCTAAGTCGAAGTCGGGTAGGGCGTTTTCGACGTTGAGTTCGTTGTTGCAATATTTAGAGGCTGCTGCGGAGGCAGGGAAAGGAAAGGGATTGGCGCAGGTGGTGGAGTTCATGGCTGGAAGCGAAACGTTGGCGGATGTGGGATTTGAGGTGGAATTGATTGAGAAGTAGCTTGTATGGTTGACGTCACGACAAGGGGAAGTGGATGATCTAAGACGATGTTTGGATTGTAATGACGTCACTTTTGGGGTTAAACATAATGAGTATTTCAAAGGATTAATAATTGACACAAAGAACAGATATATAGAGTGCTAGGGGAATGAAAGCGTCGGAAAGTCCAACGCATTGACAGTCGTAATGAAAGACATGCATGCTCGCTCAATCGCACAACAAAAATATTACCACCCCAATGCGAAGCACCGCCTCAGATAACCCTCCTAAAACAGGCGCTCAGGCTCAAGTCTGATGTTTACCATGCCCGATAGGACTATGCAAAACCCCTCAAATAACCCTCCTGAAAAACGCTTCCATATCATCCACCTTGCGCTTCTTAGGCCCAAACCCACCACGAGTGCCGCCAGCTCCATAGATTGTCTCTCCTTCATACAATCTCTTGAACGGCAATTTCTTCGCCGTTTTCGGCTGGTCCCTATTCCAAGCTGGAACCTTGAACCCCCGCGAGTTCCAGAACCGTGCATGGTTGCTTTCTGTGACAGTCATGGGGGGCTGCAATGAAAGATGAGGGCATCGTTCCACCCTACCTTCTCCTCCGAAAGGTTTCTGCAAGATATCAAGTAGATGTAATGCCAGGGCGTCTAGTTGCACGTCGGTCAGTTCGGGACAAGCCGATACGGTCGTTCCGGAGGTGCTACTGCAGTCACTGATAGTGCCGCTACCGCCGCTGCTGGCTCCGCTACTACCACCCCAGGTAGAGGACTCGTCACCGCCTTCTGACCTGGGGGAATATTTACGCAACTCATTGGAGACTTCCGCCAAGTCGGGTTCGTCTGCGAGATTGAAGAAGACTGCATATGGCTCGAAAGTCTGAAGGTAGCAGTGTGCAAGATTGTCTTCTGTGGCACAGAAAAGCAGGACTTTGACCAATTTTGATGCATGGCGGATGTATTCAATGTATTCCGAAGCGGGACGCTTGTGACGACGCTTCTGCACAACATGGAATAAGATCAGGGTGAGAGCGTTGAACGTTTGGTTCCTTGTTCGAATCGTTAGTAACCACAGCTAGATGGTTATCGAGGGACGGAGTTAAATCATACATGATCATCCAGCATCGTTTAAAGAGGCCTTGTTCGTCGTATAGGCACCCAACGATCCGAGCAACATTCTCTGCAGCCTGGATGCAAACACCCATGTAATGCAACGCCTCTTCCTTTGTTCCATCACACACCCATGGAGCACCCGCGGGTCGACTAACGAGTTCCATGGTAGTCCTTCTCGTCAGCAACATGATGGCTCCCAAGAAGGTTAGATGAATCAACATTATCGACCTTCTAGAACCCTGGTCGGTGCTTTCGTCCAGAATAGTTCCGAATCTCATGTAACGCGGGAGTTCTTGATGCCATTTCTCCAGCTTCTCCATGTATTCGTCCATCAAGCGCACACTACACACGTCTGCAGCAAAAACGTTCTTCACAATGTCTGTGGCAAGAAAGCCAATCTTTCCCAGTTCAGATTGCATAACGTCGACATCAATGACCATCGGAGCCGGAGCACGGTTTCCCTCTTCGATGGGGCAAGCTGAGGTGGTGTCTAAATCCTCCTTTAAGGAGGTTAGCCAGCTATACAAAGACCTAATGAAGCTTAAAGCTCAAACTTACAATGGCATCGGGATCTGCATTATGATCCGTGTCCGGAATGCGGCCCAAGGTCCCCACAAGCCAGCTGTGACGGGTTAGCACTTGGGACGTTCAAGTAAATAGAGAAGCCAACCTCTCGAGGAACTTCAAAGTACGCCAATTCTTCCTCCATGGCATGCGTTCACCCTCGATAAATGCACCAGACTCATCTTCTTTCTTGTGCAACCCGTACGTCTGGGCTATCTTCAATCCCGCGGCTAAATAGAAGATAAGTCAGCCACTGAACAGGCTAAAGAAGAACCGGCATATAGAAAGAAGGTATTGCTTACCAACATACGACCATGCTGCAATTCGCTTCTCCATTATCGAAAACATAGCACAAAGGGCATACAGACGCATGGCCCTGAGCTCACTCATTTCGACAACATCGTCGATGTAGATCTTTGCCGTGTCGAAAAACGCTCGACGATGCTCGTTGGAAACTCCATCGTTGTCATATTGTGATCCGACGGCCACAATTGCACAGAGTTCTGCTAGAGCTGGTTTGGTCCGTTGAGTGTCGCCCCAGTACAAGGATCGGAAGAGCTCAAAGCTCTGTTCTCGAGCACAAATATAGAAGAGGGTTCCAGAGCAGGTATAGAATGAGTCCAGGATCTTGGAAATCAACATCGGAGGTGGAAGGTAGTCAAGGGTGTAGACAGCCGGAGGAGGGTCTTCTACAGAAGGAAAATCCTTAATGGAAGGGAGGCGACGATCATGTCGTGGCTTGTAGATGTCTCTCGCAAATGCAGGAATGCGGATGCCTCCCTGATTTCCAAGGGCATTGGGAGGGGCAGCTTCTGTAGGGGAAAGTTTTTCTGCCATTGTTTTTGTCAGGATGTCAAACACAAACTGTGGTCGCGATGGTGAAGTTGGGTTCTGTGGGAGCTGGTGTTGGTGTTGTGTAATCTTCAATTGTATTACGTATGAGTAGTCGAGGTCATTCAGCCGCACAACCGACATCAACTCCCCTAATATATGGTCTTGGACTCATGTACTCTAATTAAAATCCGCCAGCCGTTGAATGGCAGGGAATTCTAATTTTTGAGCTTACATTGAAATAACTATCTGATGGTGGTAAAAATTGACAAGCCGAACCTGACCGGCGAGCCCAGCATGATGCTGCTGCGGGGGATTCTCAGTGCATAATATCCGCGGACTTAAGGTGTGTTGCATAGCGGCAGATACTCCAGCGAGCGAAGATGTAGTCTTTGCGATGATGATTCGACGATAAAGAACTTCGAACGCCGATACAAGTACCCAGCTACGTTACATACAGCGGAAGTTACCTTCTAACACAGCTTTCCAAGGTTCTCTCGCCGCAAGTTCACAGGGATTCAGTGGTTGAACCGGGGGCGGCGGTCTAGACGCATGGCGGGATATTAAGTTGCCTATACAGCCTGCTTTTTTTTGTCTTACATCTAAACGCTGTAGGTCACGATAACTATGAACAGCAAGTAAGGGATTGTCCTCCCCACCTGCACCCGCGAAGAGAGAGAGAAAAGCTCCCAAGACACCCAACCTCCACGATCATCAGGTTCCCGGCTCTGCATCACTGCTGAGCTTCTAACCAAGTTCGAATGCTTCTACTTCATCTAAATTAACTCTCTGTAGGCAGAAGCGGTATCTTCCCCACCGGTTCCCCCATAGAGCGAAGGGCAAAGATTGGGTCTTCCAAGCAGGTGTTTCACCCAAGACGCGGTATAACCTTTGCCAGAATCGAAAAGAACCAGAGTTCGTGGACTGTTGGGAAACGCGGGGGGTAGATTTCTATCTTTAGGGTGGTGTTGAGTATCTTGTCTGTGGAGATCCCAAAAGGGAGAACAGTTAACTTCGTAACAAGGGAATTCGGCGTCGAGTTTGGTGGGTTTTGGATGGCTGTAGATATGTATGTACCGGACTCAGGCGTAAGGCGATTGGCCTGGAGGTTCCCACACGAACGCGAGTCTTGGCCAAAGGCAGGATCCACGAACAACCTCTTTCACCCACCGCCACCACCATCATCTTCCCCCTCTTCCTCCTGGTCGTGATTGTCGTCATCTCGATCCCACAGCCAGGCCTCACGTCCCAAAATACCACCCTGCTGCTTCCGCCATTTCGAAATATCCCTCGAAAGCCAATCTTCCTACTCCATAGCCATTCGTGCAACAGGACGTTGTCGTTGTGGTGGCGGTATACGTTACGGTGGCGGCTGTAGTTCAAATCGTCCGGGAAACAAAACAACTTTATCATCAATTGGAGATGTTACTAATGACGAATTGTGCTCGTGTGCGCGCACGCGTATACATGTGTGTGCATGTGTGTGTGGACGGGGCGACGACATGCAGTTAAAACATTCTTAGTATTGCGTTAGACCATTCGCGGACAACTTTGCTCTCGTAAACCAAACTTTGTCTAGAGTACGCCCGAGGAGAAACGTTAACGAGAGCAGGGCAACTCCCTTTGGCCTTGGGATATTCAAATCCCAGGCCAATTGTGTGTTAATATGTTCTGAACCCCTCAATGGCCCGGTAGACGTCACTACAATACCTAAGTTGTGGATTTCAACAATTCCATACCATAGCCTGGAGCTCTCGGTCTCGGTCTCGGTCTGTCTCGTCTAGAAACTCGGGTTCGCATGTGAATTTCATGGTGCGCATATGTTGAGCCAAGACGGCTAATCATGACTAAAAGAGTTAATCATAAATCCCAAAGGGAATGAAGGTTCTTGGCACCTCGATTATCACCCGTTGGCCACACTAGAGGTTGTGTTGGTTTTGTTTCGGGTGAGGTTGCAATTGAGGTTGAGGCTATACCAAGGGGGGAAATTCGAAAAGCTACAGGACGGTCACGTCTTCACCGACTGTGAAAAACGACAGACCGAAATGGGGGGTTCTACTGCAAGAACTTGCAGCTCTCTCACTCAGTCAGTACTACCAACCGTCTCAATCGCCGATGCTTCCAAAATCTTGTATGAGATTTGAATCACCCACCCGTCCGTGCATGGATTATATATCCCAAGCTAGGCGCGTGCGAGCTTGCGAGCACGAACCTAGACAAGCTGGGAACTAGAGAAAAATAGAGAGGCCTGGAGGGGATACCATCTAAGTTGTTCTGGATAGTGATGAGTATGAGTTGGCTTAGTACGAACCTGAGGAACGAGCTCGAGTAAGCTCCGCTCATGGCCGTCAAAGCTCACAAAGACTTGGCCTGATTCACGACCTTGAGCCTTACAACACTGCCGCAAAATCCGGTCCCGGGGCCCTAGCGGGATAATTGAAGGTGTCCGGTCTCAGAATCCGGAGTCTCATGGCATCTGGGCCGGCTCAGGCTTCAAGGCTTAAACTTTTCATGCCCGTCACTAGTCAAAGTTTGTCTTGAGAGCTCAAACCTTAATTTCCCCCTACAACTTGAAAATGAAGCAGCAGCAGCGCCTGGAATCGAACCAGAACCTTTAAGAATACGTAATAATGCCGTTTTCTTAACGTGCTATCCATTGCACCACGTCGCCTTGGGATATATGTATGGATTCTCACGGAACAATAGCTTCAAAAACGAGTGAGGACGTGTGATCTATTATTATCGTCCAAACCGTTTGACTGTGTGTCTGCGTGACTACATTGTGAGCTGCGTCCGAAGCACTCGCGCTGACTCGCAGTTTCTCTCATAGCGTTCGGGTCAGCTCAGGCTTCAAGGCTTGAGCTTTTATCTCGAGCCAGCTCAGCTCATGCCCATCACTAGTTCTGGACTGAGATCGGACGTTAGGAGCCCCAATGGTGATCATGATATTGTCGGCGTCGGCGCCACTTGCCGGTGCGTCGTGGGCTTGGGAGATTACTGAACGGAGCCTTGCTTGTGTACGTGATTTACACAATTTTTTCTTCGAATTAGACTATTCAAACGAGCATGGAAGTGGATGCAGATGATTGTGCCTGTTTCCTATGTACCAAAGTCAGTGCAAGTTCCACCACCTGTCAACGGGATTTCGATATGCGCTGCTTGGGTATCGATCACCATCGATCACGATTACAGAAAGATCCTTTCGAACTGGGTTCGACTGCGAAAAATAACGGGCCAAACGTACACTGATTACTGACTACCGTTCGAACCATTAAGTCCGGCATGTATACAGTATTTCCTGAACATCACGTACGGCAACCTTTGCTAGATCTCGTGTAGCTAAAAACCCCGGATCTCCCTATCTCGTTCTCTCGATTGGAACCACCGTAACCAAAACCCTAGCCCTACAAATCCTCGCCTCAACCTCCTCCGAACCTTCAAACTTCTTCTTCACGATTCCATTCGACAATATACAAGTGACATAAGCTCTTTCTTTCCTGTGATCAACATTCTCCAGATCTGCAACTTGGACTCCATCCATGCGAGATTCATCGTATTCTTCTCCGATGGTCACCGAGCGGTCAATTTCGTACGCCGCTCGCTGGCATCTTAGCTGTGCTCCAAGTGTGCGAAGATTCCGGAGGATGCGTCGGAAGTCGGAGATGTATTCAGACGGAAGAACACTGGGCGTTGTTTGCACGTCGGAAAGGATGTTAAGTAAGTCATCCGACTCCTGCTGCACATCCTGAAGGAATTTCTGTACTTGTGGATTCTGAAAAAGTAGCGACGCTGTGTAGGCGCGCCAGTACTCGGCTTTTTCGGGGGTTGAGGAAGTATCTGCAATACATATGATGGATCTTAGATGACGGGATTGGAACACGACGACCTGGATTTTGATACTTACCGCCTCCGCGCACGCGATTATGAAGACTCACACAGTGTTCTTGATCATTTTGTTTCAATCCAGGAAACCAACGAGATAATACCCAGTCTTCTAAAACGATCCAAGTGACTGTCTCGACGAAGTGCCCGAAGCGCAGTGAGATACTGTGAGCTAGATATCTTCTCTTGTCCAGGGCCTCCTGCAAATCAGGTACTAGCTCATGGGCGCTGCGAATCTCGGTCTTTGGCTGATGTTTAAAGGCTTTTCTGCACCAATTATGGATCTTGCTCTTTGGTTAGCTCCAATAGCCAACACATACGTTATCCAAAAACCTACCTCGTCATGAATGGAACCAAACTTTTCTTCGAAAGTTCGATCCGAGATGGGATCAAGACCGGTATTGACACTGTTGATGGAATGTATGTGAGACCGGTACAGATCATCTAACTGTTCCTTCAGCTGATCTCCTTTCTTTGTTGCTGCCGATGAACGGTTTCTTTCTTCCTTGAGTGCTCGCTGGAGTTGTTGGTTTTCGGCGTGAAGCTGTGTATTTTCTTGCCAAAACTGCTTATTCGCATCCCGAAGTTGGCCATTCTCGGCATGGAGTTTTTTATTACCTGTTTTTAGACTCGAATTTTCAGTCGTCAATTCTGCGCGTGAATTGGTGAGACGCGTGTTTTCCGATTTCAAATCTCTGTACTTGTTGTAGTAGTAATCGGCAGCTTCTCTATCGGTCTTGAATGGGGGTGCTCCTGAGAAGTGTTCATCTTGGTGCTTCTTTGCTGCCTTCTTGTCTGCATTTCCTCCGGTGTTCTTCGCATCCGGGTAGGTGTCTTGTGGTCCAAGATTGCCATTAACCTCCGTCCTCTTCCCAGGGATCACGTCGACCCCTCGCTGATGTAAAGGCTGATTGGGGTTGTCGTGATGTATACCGTCTTGCTCGGTCTGAGTGCTGGTGCTCTTCACCAGCAATTGTTCACTCTTCCGTTTGGGATCTTCCATCTGATCTTCCAGCTTTGTGTCTGGGACAATGTCGGCAGCGGGTCCGATGGGGCATCCTTCTGCACCACTTTCGTTAGGCAATCGGTTTGCCCCAAAGATGATATTGGCATATCTCTATCCACCCCGTTAGTGCGAATTTGAACAGGATAAGCAGTTATTGCGCTCATACCTCGTTGACGGTTTGGATTGTAGACTGCGATGATTGGCCAGCATTCGCAGGTGGCTCTGGGATAGCTTTGTGCGAAGTTTAGTTTGACGATGAACATGAACATATAGAATATCGCAACATTGATGATATATACTTACATGCACCAGTGGGGAACTCCACCACGACGTCCAATCCGGGTTGCACGTCTATGCTACTGTTATTCCGAGGAGCGGTTCCCATTTTCGTGCGTGTCTGGCAGGTTAATGTGGAGTGCTTGATGGCGATAGAGATGATAGCGACGGTGTGAGAAGGACCTTGAGTTTGAGGGACAGCCTACAACTGCAAGAAGCTGGAGCGTCAGACCACGAGGACACAAAAAGCGCTCAAAGATAACAATAGACTGCTCACCGCTGTCCTTATTTGTGTTTGCATTCCACAGAACTTGCTGCGCCGCAGCGCGAGTGGGCGTAGCGACTATCAGGCACGGACCTCTAGAGTGGTTGGACAAGCTGGCAGGGGACGTTAGGCAGCCAGACAACACGGTATCGTATCTTACACAACTTAATTCATGCGACTTGAGGGCCAAGGGTTGTTGACTGTTTGCATCGAAGAACGATCGCCATTACAGCCCGATGGAATGTGGCACATGGATTGTTGACTGTTTGCATCGAAGAACGATCGCCATTACAGCCCGATGGAATGTGGCACATGGATTCCGGCAGGGGTTTGCAGGCGCGCCGACGCACGTACCAGCGAATGGGGTGCTATATCGTTGAGCAGTCCTGGTGTTAATTTGGCGATAGGTACGGCTAGAAGCGGGGTTTTACATGGCGTTTATTCATGGCTGTTGCACTTCCGCTTTTTGCTTTGGGGGGCTTCTGCAACAATTTTTTCTTGCTTTTCTCAGGCAGCGGAATAGCCAGATCCAGTACAGGCATGCCTGAATAGTTGCCTTGTATTTGCTTTCGTGTTGATGGATCTGTACCACCGGGGGCGCACAGCAGCCACCGTATACATGTATGTGTTTCGACTTTACATCCCCGTAGGCTTTCCATCAAGTTCCTCCTCCATCTTCTCCCGTATCCGAGACAACCCCCCCAGCTGCTTTCCTATCCATGTACTTGATTGTGCCGCATTCTTGAATGCCCGCTAAAACCAATGATCCATGGAGGGGAGTATTCGATTCCCTCCGCCCCTCGACTCCACAGCAATCAACCTCACCATAAATCCCTTCGACACCCATAAACCCCCCCAAAGATCTCAGCCACCGTTTTAATCGTCAAAGTATAACACGGAGGGGCGGAAAAGCTATTGCTATTATACACAAACTACTCTATACTATACCTTTCTCCCTCGAACAAACATGGTGCGTGGCAAGAAAATAGCCTCGGCCGTACCAACAGCCCCAAAGTTCGTGGTGGGTGTTGATTTTGGTACTACGTACGTTCTATGACCTTTGGACCGAGATCACAAGACTAATTTGCCTATTCAGCTTCACCTCAGTTGCCTTTGCGCATTCGGACAGCCCAGAAGAAGTCAAGCTGGTGCAGACATGGCCTAAAGGTGCCACCAGCGGCAGGAGTGCCGACCAAGTCCCGACAGAAGTCCATTACACCAACCCACAGACCAGAACCAAGTTGTGGGGATACGAGCTTTCAAATATCTCCCAGGGAGCCATGAGTCCGGATCCATTGAAATGGTTCAAACTCCTACTGCAAGAGAAAAACACTCCAACAGTCTCGCAAACTCCTGCTTCTTCCCGTGGGTTCCGAGTTCATCAACGATCTCCTGAAAGGCCTGCCAATTTGAGTGCTCTTTTTCAGACGCTCGGGGTGTCCTCTGCAGGACTTTCATCGCCAGCGCAGGAGACCGCTCAGAAACTCCGCCAAATCAAGATTACCCCGCTGCAGGTTGTGGAGGATTTTTTGGCTAGTGTTCGAGAGCTTGCGGTCGCTGAGATTGGCACCTCCTATCAGACCAAGTGGGTTCAAGGACAGAAAATTGAATACGTGCTGTCAATTCCCGGTAAGTCGAGTCGTCCAAGTTCCTAGCTAGCTGCGGAGTTACTAATAGTTAAAGCTATATGGTCGGACGCGGCCAAAAACCTCATGGTGCGTGCAGCGGAGGCTGCTGGATATGGTATCCATCGGGACGACTTTAATCTCGTCAGCGAACCGGAGTCTGCGGCAGGTATTCTTGAACATAGCTGTAACCGGCTTTCTGCAGCTATCTAACTAGAAATATTTAGCATACACCCTCAAGGTTATCCAGCCAAATGACCTTAACGTAAGCACACATTAAATGCACTCGTTCCTTGGGGTGACTAACACTTGTCCAGTGCGGCGATACCTTCATTGTCTGCGATGCAGGAGGTGGAACTGTGGTATGTATATGTTTCTATGACCATTAACATAATTGCTTGGTGAGCTTACTCGAGCCAAAAGGATCTCATTTCGTATAAAATAACCAACTTAAAACCCCTTCGACTGGATGAATCAGTTTCTGGTACTGGCGGTAAGTGATCGACTTCTACAGTCTGTGATTCTCCTAAAAAATGGAACCTCTAGATCTATGTGGGTCGGTGTTTCTCGACCAACGATTCGAACAGTATATCCGAGGAAAGCTTGGCGACAAAGTCATTAATGCCATGAAACCTCGTTCCAAGGCCACAATGATGCGCTCGTGGGAATCGGTTTGAACTAACTATCCGCACGGGTCTGTTTTATGATTTAACGTGCTTTCAGATCAAGTTCATGTTTGGAAATTCCAGCGGTTTAGGTGGATACGACGTGAATGTGCCTGGTGTTCCCGATGACTACGAGAAGAAGGTCGACGACAGCTTTCATTCGATGGAAGGGTAAGTACCGCCTTTTCCCAGCTAATCCTGCACGGCCCTATCTAACTGCGATGCAGAAAAGACGTGCAGAAGATATTCGACCCTTTCGTTGATCGCATTGTCAAATTGGTGACCCAGCAAGTCCTCGAGGTTCAAAAGAAGGGGGAGAACGTTGCGGTACAAACACTGCAGATTTATGATTGTAGCCATCAGTTTGGATGCTGATCTTGATATCATCTCTTAGGCAATCCTTTTAGTTGGTGGGTTTGGTTCCTCCAAGTACCTTCTAAAACGACTTCAAGATGCCAGTTATGGGGGGGAGAAACTCGAGGTACTTCAGCCGGTGAATGCGTAGGTCCCCTTGGAATTGTTAGAATCACTCAGCTGCTAACTCAGTACGGTTAGGCAAACTGCCATTGTAAGAAAACCTGGCCACCAGTTGTTTTAAAACTTCTCAACCTCTACTAACATTTATTGCAGGCCCGCGGTGCGCTCTTGAGAGGGCTGGATGGCTCTATCGTCAGAGACCGTCGCTCAAGAAGATTCTATGGATGCAAGGCAAGTTCAGTCTGGTTCCCTGGGCAAGGAACAGATGACCACAGGTACTGGGATAGTAGGGACGATTCATTCAAGGTTAGCGGGCACCTTAGCTGGTACATCAAGCATGTGAGTCGACTCTCCCCTTCTACCCAAGGGTCAGGCTGACAAGTGATAGAATATGATTCTTGGGGATCATGTCTCTACTTCGATAGGATTCTTCAGGCTGGTCCCAATTGAGAATATTCACGGCTTCGGTCCTGATCTTGTATTCACTGATGATCTACTTGCCTGCGACAAGGCTGTGGCTCCAGATTACGAGTGGCAGGATGAAGAGGGTATGTCACCACCGTCCACTCCAATTTATACGTCTGTCTGATGAAGTTTGCGCAGCCGTCTATCAAGTTTGCCCTCTACGTTCCGACCTAACGCCTATCCCATATAGTAAATTCCAAAGGACCACCAACTCGATGGGAGAGCAATTCTATAAGATTAATTTCCAGTTGAGGCTGACGCTCTTGGGGGAAGTGCTGAAATTTGAGAGTCTATTTGACGGAAAGGTCTGTGGACAGGTGACGGCGCAGTATAAAGATTGATTTGTGCTTCCCGAGTCAAGGGTTTTCTGGATTGCCTTTTCGATATAGCTTAAAGATTCGAAAAAAGAAATGTTATTTTTACTCTAGGGGCTATCGAGGTGGGACTATGACAACAAAGAATGGAGGACTTATTGAATTTTTGTATGTCGAAATAGGAAATACACAAGGTTTCACTGTGCAGCGATCCGTATTCCCGAATCCAATTGTGGTGATTAATGATATGTATCATTAGACTAGAGTACGATATCACTGGTCTGTTGTCAACCCTAATACCTTGACGTCATCCATGTCTTATCTCAACCCCATGCTTGGCGTCGCGTCTTCTCCTTACGGCATCGCGACAACTCTCCACCACAATGACTCGAAAATCCAGCAAACCACCCCCGCAGTCCTCTCGTCCACCATCCCGCCGTACCTCCTCATCTCTGCCAACAAACTGGCCTTCTCACCTTCCCTACTACACCAATCCCTCGCTCTCCCCAGCACTCACCCGCTCCAGCCCCGCCAGCCTCAACCTCCACCTCCGCATCCCGCCCACACCCCCCTCCACCCTCGTCCGTATTAAACCCATCACCACACCCTCACACCCCGCCTGTGGCCAATCCGGCCTTTTCGCAACCCGCAATCTCCCGCCGCACTCCTGGGTGTTGGACTACCTTGGCACGTACCACACCCTCGCCGAATCCGATCCATCGAGCGATTACGATATCTGCTTGGACCGAGAGCTCGGGGTGGCGGTGGATGCGGCGAGAGGAGGGAATGAGGCGAGGTTTGTGAATGATTATAGGGGTGTGGCGGAGAGGGCGAACGTGGTGTTTGAGAACCGCAAGGTGCAGGGCCAGGTGAGGATTGCGGTTAGGGTGGCGGGAAAGGAGGTGAAGAAAGGAGAGGAGTTGTTGGTTAGTTATGGGAAGGGGTTTTGGGAGGGGAGGAGGGGCGAGGGGGAGAAGGAGTAGATATACCCAGTACGCTGATTGTCTCTGTGCAAGAGCTATCTTCTCCACCGACAACCACAGCTCTAGTCACGGGATCTAACGCCATCGCCTTGCCTAACATGATTATGGCACGTACTAAGTGGGGAAGCCCGGTACTGCAGGGCCGAGCGGCCAACTGCTATAGTAGATGCTGCAATTGGAATGAGTGATTTTGCGTGAAACCACATTACTGGTGCAACGTTACTTATTTTGGGTTCAACCACCGCACCTCTCCTTTACCATCGCCATCACCTTCACTACAACCACCACCACTAATTTTGACATATCTCCCAAAGTTTTAATAACTAATCCTCAAAGTGAGTGCCATTCGTTCTTTTATGTAATGATAAGTCTAAGATATTAAGATAACTTAGATGATGAAATAAATCAATTCTCGAAACGAAGCGGCGGAGCAAAACATCAAGCCCTCGAAACAAACGAAGCGAACACCGAAACGAAAGAAACAAATCCTCGAAATGAAGCATCGAAACGAACCGAACCGAAAAATCAAAGCAGATGTACTTCAACAGCAACAATTCGACTCAAGAGCAGCATCAATGCAATTGAGTACCAGGGGTCTCGGTACTTTGGGGAGGGGTGGCTATAGGAGTAGTCCTTTCTTTGGTACTCTAATCTATTTCAACAAAAACCTCGTCTCATGCACACCCCCACCTACGGCCACCCCCAAAACCCCGTTCCGGGCTGTCCAGAGATAGCATTAATATTCCCCCCCGCACCCACCGCACCATCCCCAAATTGCAGCGTCTGCTGCACCGCCTCCCAATCCAGCCTCAAGTCACCAATACTCATAGTCCTCTCCCTCTGGTTAGCCGCAATCTCCGGTCCCAAATCCCCAAAACTCGGCAGCCGAAAATCTGCCCCCGTTTGCACCTGCATCGTCGGATCCGGCCAATCACTCGCAGGCACATACTGTGTACCAAAAAGCGGCGCTGACGTCGACGGCGTATTGGTGTGGCTATAATTCTGTGCAAACTCCCATTGCAGCGGGGGTGGCGGGGAGATGAACTCGATACTCTGACTTGCCGCCGTGGTGTTGGGTATTTCCTGTTTCACCTCCACCGGAGTTGCAGCAGCAGTCTCTGTGTTCAACGGTACTGGGGGAGCACTGCTTTCATAACCAAATGATCTCGCAAACCCTTCGAATACTGCTAGGAGTTTCCTTCCTCTCGCGTGGATGGCGGAAATACTTCGCAGCGCCCGGATACACGTTTCGACCTCCTCCTTAGAGACGGACAGCAGCGCGGGCTCGTGGTGCGCGCAGTGGCCAATCAGTAGGATCACCGCTGTGCGCAGCGTCTGCAGGTGCGTCAGCTCTTCCGTTCGCATGCCGAAGCACGCATCGTTGCGTGAAGCGCGGAAGATCAAGTGTGCTGAAATCTTGGAGACCTGGATTGATTGTGCCAGGCAGAAGGTGCGAAAGTCCGGATTTAGCATAGGTTCGGTGAAGAAGCGGTAGAGGAGGAGGCGGCAGTATTGGAGGTAGAATAGGGCTATGCTTGAGGGTTAGTGAGAGCGGGTGGAGGAGGAAAGGGGGGATACGTCGGATTGCACCGATATCTAGGGGTTCGACTTTCTGCAGATCGGTGAGGTGCGAAGGGAAGCCGTCCCAGGCGCGTTTGAGCTTGTGGTCGAGATCCTGTATCCGCTGGAGATCTTGGGATCCACCGTTGTCGGTAATGCGAACGGCCATGAGCGTGCTGCAGAGCATGCTAATGTGGATCTGTGCGGTCATCACCTGGAGTGATTGTTCTGCCGTAAGTTGGCTGTTCCTAGGGACGCAGTCGGGCGGGTCTGATGGAAGTTGTTTGTCGTCGTTGCCATTCTCTCCCGTATTTGTACGGGTTTCTTCTTCGAGGACTTTTGGAAGCGGAACTTCGACGTCGCCATCGTGCATTATGACTGCCCGACCTTTCTTCAGACATTCCTTGCGTTCCTGGATGTATGCGGCCCAGAAGAGACGGCGGCGACTTTCGAGCTCTACTTCCGAGAGCATGTTTGGTGGTGGATTTTTGTCGAGTACGACGTCTTGACATACTCGCGCCATTGCACCGGTTATCATCCAGCAGGGTGAGGGGAGAGATGCGTTGTCGAGGTAAAGCGACATCAGAAGAAGGACTTCAATACTCTTAGTACGGGTCCAGACACCACGATTAGGATAACATACACATTGCATCATCAGCTGAGTATGCCGGGCTATTCAAATCCGCATATTTCCTCCCCAGATGGAAGAACTTCCAACCCGCCCTGACGAGCGTTAGCATTTACGATCTCCGCCAAAGTAAACTTGATAAAAGTCCGAGACAATATTGACCGTTCTTGCATGTCACCTCCGGAGCCTGACTCCTCCGCCAACTCCGGCGACTCCACCTCCTCGACCATCTGACTCGCCACCGCAAGCACCATCTGCACGATGCAGAAGACGCTCTTCACCACCGTTGTATCTTCCTCCCACATAGGGCGCGCCCACGCACGGTCAAACTTCTCCTCAAGAAACACAGGCCAGTAGAATAGCGGGGTATAGTTTTGGATCGTCCGGCGGAATACCTCACGCAGCCGTTCGGCAAATGGTTTCGGAGGCAGGAGCACACGAAGGTCCAGTGGTAGTGTCTTGCTCGTGATGATTGACGGATACTCGGACAGAAGCGGTACTCTGGGCGGAGGTTGGTCGCCATGAATGGTTTGCTGCTGGGACTGTTCCGCGCCCGGATACTCAGGACTCGATGCAGGGTACCCGAGATGCCGCAGGTATGCTTTGTAGGACGCGACAAAGGGCGGATTGGAATCGAAAACGCCACGAGACCAACTTGCGGCGCGTGGAGCGGCGACCACCTCTGTGCCGGGAGGGAACGGGTGCTGCTGATCTGTGGGACCAAAGGGCATTCCGCCTCGGAAGTGATCGGTGGTGCTAGGTGCACCGGCATCCGCGTTGAGCGGCCGCCACCATTCTTGCGCGTTCTCCGCATGCGGATGGCCGATTGTTGATCCAGTGACTGACGACGAACTGCAAGGGAACTGTGGGCTTGAGCAGGTGCTGGGCGAGATAGAACGTTTTGCTACCGCTAATCCTCCCAACTGCGCCTCCGCGTCCCTCAGTTTCTTGGTGAGCTCCTGAACTTGTGCTTCTAACGACCTTATGCGTCTGCCGATCCCCGGGGGTGATCAGCAATGCATAATTGCAATGGGGTAAATCCCTACCTTGCTGGCCCCGCTCGTCTGCGATCTTCCCCTCCCTCCGAGAATTTACAAACTAAACTTGCAGCAGCACAGGCAGAGCAGGGTCCTTGATCGGGTGTATCACACTATTCATGCATGTAAGCTCCTTATCTCACTCACATTAACCACACACCTTTGTTTTCCTAGCTCTGCATGCGTCGCAAGCTCTACTCCTCCTCCGCCTCTGAAACGGCCTTCTCGATCCCGCCGGTCTCCCAGTGGCGGCAACCTTGGGCAGCAACACAAGCGAAGAATCCGCACCACCTGGAGAGAGCGCCCGCTTCGGCGTGGTCCTAGTGGCGGTAAGATTATTCTGTATGGTGTTTGGTATCTCACCCCCAAGTACTTGGGGAGCCGGAGGAGGAGGGGCGGTGGGGCTGAAATGGATTGTTGTTTCAACGGGTTGCTCCAAATTCAAGTTCTTCAGATTAGGATCCGCGCTCATTGAGTAGGGGGGTGTGGGGTAATATCTATTGACGGGGTGAGTATTTCCTGGATCCGTTTTGCGTGGGATTGTAAGGAAGACGGAGGACGGAGAAGAAGAGCGAGGGAGAGCGGTTGTGAAAACCAAAACGGCTACTGTCTTTTTCGCCACCTCCGCGGGTTCCCCGCCGTCATGACATGTCATATAGTCATCACAAAATTTGGTATGGTCCGAGAGTGTGATGTGATGATGAGTCCAGGGTCCAATAAGAACGAAAGTATTGGTGATATCGCCACTATCTGATACGATCATGATCACCATGGTCCTTGCGGTGGAACCCCAACCGCAGCCCTATGCAGTCTCAACGGCGGTAGCTACGCGATCTCCAGTGACACAAGTCGTCAAAGTCGCACTTGGTGGTAATTCAAAAATACCAATTTTTGGTATGGACTGCTCTCATGCCCAGACTTTTTCTCTCGCTCGCTCGCTCTTGTCTCGTCCCTGCCTGACGATAAAGTGTTGGTGTAACATCAAAAAAACACATTTAATTAATCAGAATTTAGGGCTTTACGCCCTGTCCACCAACCCAGCAGACGTTACAACTGTCTTGCATTACTTAAGTACCGAGTGTCACGAACAACATCCTCGCAAACACTCAAAAACACGCCTTGTCGCTGTTCCAAACAACACCTTTGCACTATTAGATCGCATTAGGGGTCCTCACGACTGTCGTTTTGCCCGCTCGTTACAGTTGTTTCTAAATCAAACTTTTGCTGCTATAGATACCAGCAAAACGGTTCTTTGGACCAACTCCGGAGGAGGCTTGGATGCCGTTACAACATTCTCCACAAATAATCCCTGACAATGAGCGATTCGTTAGACCGTGGATGCCCACTCCTGCCACTGTTTGCACTACGGCTTCGACTGTTGCTTTTCCAAAGTCGCATCCACTGAATGACAGTTGGTAGACGATACGACATCATGAGCAGTGTCGCACTGGGACTTCATTGTATGTCATGCGAGAAACTTGAAGGTTAATTAGAACTTCCGTTGACGAGGAGTAGGGAAAATTGCTGCAAGGACAGCGTCGCATTCCTGCGGGATGCCGAACTGTGCAAGCTTCGTGTATACCAAATGGAAATCTGGTATCACTGGATGATGCCATGCTTCTTAATGGTCAAGCGTCGCCTTTTGGCGATCATATTGATTGCCTTGGGTCTTTTCTTGGACATTTTATATATGGTCCTAGAGATATATCTGGCCAATACACAGAAACCTCTGAAAACCTCTTTCACTCAAATTTGTTACTGGGTTTGCAGTGTTATCGAAATTGCTCTTCCACATCTTCCCCGTCCTTGTCTCCTGGAACAAAGGGACTCAAAGTTCAAGCTCGACCACATTTCGATAGGCCTGGGTCTTCTGTCCCCCTGAAGTTCCCTGAATGCGTTCTTATATGCCACCTTCTGGATGGGTCAGGTGAATCATTTGAATGAATTGGAAGCCCAAGCCTCTGTCTATTCAATTTGGTGAATTCACTTGATGCGGACCGGATTTTGGCTAAGGATCTTAAGAAATAAAAGAGTGAGCACTGCAAGTTTTGAACCTGCAGTCTAGTGTTTGTAGCACTATGAAGTTTGGAACTTCAGTGAAAGGGTGGCCAACTGTGGCTTGACGTTTATACCGCCGTGGGGTTTCGAACCCTGGTGTTTCCAGCACCTAGTTGGTATTTATAGCGCCACCCGATTCGCGATGAGCCAATCGATCAGTTCTTGTATATGAAATGGTCGCTACCATTGTGTACAGAATTTAAGCGAATATCTCAAAGCGCAAAATAGGTCAAAAGAGCGAACATTGCAGGTTTTGAGCCTACAAGGCTGGCGTTTTCAGCCCAACTGGTGTTTACTCGTCAGATTTTAAAGTGTCCGCACCCCCCGAGGTAGGATTAGGGTTACAGGGGTGCGGACACTTAAAAATCTGACGAGTAGAGCACTCGGTGGAGATGTTTGTAGCACCATCGGGCGTTTACAACACCATGAGGTTTCGAACCCGGTGTTTCCAGCACCTGGTGTTTACAACACCATATGAGCCAAGGGATCGGTTCTTGCAGATCTAAACTTAAGATCGTTTACAAACCCGGCAAAGCAGGAGCAAAACCCCATGCCTTGACCAGGAGATCTGGTGACCTTCCTAAGGAGGGGATGAAAGATTGTTAGAACAGGAGCGGGCGGTTCTAAAGCCGCAGAATTTGCCGGAAAATCTGCCTATACTGCCAGACAACCCGCCTGGGCAGGCGGCGTGACTGTGAACCGAGTGTTCGGCCTAGAAATCATAGGGCCAAGAGCGTGTGCGCAACTGCTAGAAAACCCCGGTATTTCAGTTGTTTGCATTTTGTAGAAAGGGAGTAGATTTCATATGGTTTGCGCATTGGGAACATTGGCTGTTGGCTGGTCCGTAGACCGCCGCTTGGCGGGGCGTGAATTGTTCAATGAAGCATACCAGGCTGACCCGTTTCAAAATCATATCCTTAAACAGCTTTACGAAGGTGAATAGCACTCCCAGGTCATTACGATGGCAGAGTGTAGACAATTACGTTCAGTGGTTCCCCTGCATATCTACCACTCGTGATCGGGCCGAGAGCTAGAGATGCTGTGCCTCTCCGCCAGCAAGCGGGGTGGCTTGAATCTTCAGCCGCAGCTGATATCAGTCATGTCCGCAATTTGGAGGGAGATTGCGAGGGATGGTAGATCAACGGGCCGAAAAGAACAGGCGTCGTCATAAATAATTCTTCAGCTGAACATGTATCGTGAATATTCGAATCTAGATGGTATCACGAACAAAAACAATCTATGTAACAATATGTACCACGCGCGGTTGTCCGAGTTCAGTACTATACATACAATTGTTTCATTTATCCGGATATCCGTTCGGGGAATACGTATTCCCCGTAGCGACCATATGTGATTACTCTTCCTTCCCCCTCTCATATTTTTTAACCCCTTCTATGTATAACCCCATTAAAAGAAAATAATCCCCATCTCAAAAAAAAACCCAAAAAATAACGCCCTCCATTCTAAACATATCCTTCCTATCCATCTACCTACTCCTTTAACACAAAAATCTGGTTGATCCTCGGCCCCGCCAAGCGCCGGATCGTATCCACCAGTGCGTTCTCCTTATCCAACTTCACTATCTCGTCTCCGCCCCCAATGCTCTTCCCTGCCACAAGAACATTCTATCCCTATTTAGCATCCGTCCATATCTCGGGGGTGATGAACTTACCGGCACTGTGCTCCTCCCCGTGACCACCGCCAACGCCTCCTGTAGCTCTGGTCCCCTCGCATGCTGATCCAATTCGATAATATATGGCGGCGGAACAGTATGATATTTCTCTGTAAGAATCTTCTTCGCGGTCGCAGAGTACGGGCAATGCGTTTTTGAAAATATCAGGATTGTGTGTGCTTTGGTGAGCTCGGCGAGCTCGGTGTTTCGTTCGGCGGCTGTAACGGAGCGGAGTTGATGCAGGTATGTGCTTGAGCGCGGGGCGGGTGGAGCCGGGTGGAAACACAGGTACAACATACCAGTGATTAGGAGGATTGTCGTGAGAAGGAGCACTTTGGTACGGCGATTGGAAGGCATGATGGGGTTGTTGTGGTGGGAAGGGAGGAGTGGTTGTGGTTGTGGTGACATGTCGAGGAAGTCCAGGTTTTTAGGCGGATGGGCGGATTTTTTTTAGCGGCGGGAAGATGGTGAAACGGTATGTAAGGGAGGTCTGAGCAGGATTCAAATGCAACATCTTTTTTCTTTGCTTTTTATTATAATAGTTATTTTAGGTTTACCACGTTTCTGCGAGCGCGAAGGGAGATCTTTTGGGGATGTTTTACTTCGCCAACAAAAGTCTTTGATACTTTCTCGCGTCTCTCGCGCTCGCTCGCCTTCGAATAAATTTCTTCGTATGTAGAGTGCTTATGCAGGGCCTTCCTTGCCTTCAACGTTTAAACCCTATCGCCGGATATCAAGTGGAAATAATGCGATGCCCATCTGTCAATTAGCTTGGCTGCGCCGCTACGCGTACTCACTTAAGCTTCCCTGTCAGGTCATCAAACATCTGCTGCGCCAGCAGTAGTTACGTGGCGAACCCCTCGAGCGGAAACTAGTTTGCCGTTCTTCCGGTCTTTCACTTGCTCATCTGGGTGTGCTGACTATACAGATCTCCAACTGCATGAGCATGAGTAATCGCATATCTGTAGGGCTGACAAGAAAATCTTTCAGCTCATCCAACGTACAGTACATCTATTCCAGGATTTAACGTTGCATGGTTGAGGTGGAGATTGTGAAAAAGGTAGTCACAATTGCGGGTAACGTTGTAACAAGCTTAATTCTATTCTGGTGGAAAAGCGCAGCATGTCATTCTCTGTCGGCCCAATCACGCGACAAACCCACCGACTCGGTGTTCTTCCAGTCTCTAAGGTTGTGCTGATTACCCATGCAGAGTATATCTCCATTTCCGTCCGTGGGGAATCGCATTCTCGTAGGGCTGAGTATGAGATTGAACTCCACAATTCAAGAATTAGATAACGAGTCGTTTCATGGTTGACTCAGGTTGAAGTGAAGTGAAGATCGTGACAAAGTTTAGTCACAATTGTGGGGAAAGCTTAACTCCAATGAAAGGTTATGCTGCTGTGGGAATTCAACACTTACCTACTACTCTACTGGATCGTTTCTCCAGACATTGGCTAATTCACAGCGTGGATCTGTACTCCTGTAAGGAACTTCGTTCTCGTTCTATCGCCCCCATTGCAAGCCATAGCGAAGCCTCCTTATATTTCAAAGCTCACCAAAAAAAACCAGAAACATTCAACTACCATGCCACTCTTACTTGTCAATATTCTTTTTACATATTCTATTGCTAAATCAAACTAGAAATCAGAACTAGAGAGTCGAATTGAAACAAACTAAAGATCCTGTAGAAAAGCTCAAAGAATAAGCGCTTGTGTACATGTATCACAATTCAAGAAAACACATAACACTTTTGTTTCGATAAGAAATCACAATCGATGACAGAAATTCCGCTCGCACACTCGCATTCCTCGCCCCCACTAAACCTTCTCCCCATCGAACATTCTCCCCTTCAATTCTAATGACATTCAACGGCTTCAGTCTGAGCGAGAAACCTTAAGAACACGAGGAAAGGAAAACACCGCCAAACAAACATCAATTGCAAAGCAAGAATATCAAAAAAACCAACAACATAACAGAAGCAAAGATCTCCGCATAACAAAAAGCTATAGTACGCTGTGAGCAGCCGCCAATAAAGATCACTGCACCTCCACACAACTCCAACTTGCCAATGGTCCATCACTCATACCCGTCACTCTCCATCTTGCTGAATATCCTGCGGTGTCGTTTTGGGAATGGCGCTCCGAAGCCAATTCTCCATAAATTGACTCTCCTTAGAGTTTTCCCTAAGCTTCGGTAGCTTTCCCTGAGCCCAGAGCGGCGGGATAATAGCCATTAGAGCCTCTTCGACTGTGAAAAGACCACTGGCTTGAAGTGATTCCGCCAGGCCCGTCAAAGCTGTGTTCCGTATGGCTTTGAAGGACACCGGTTCTGAGAGTGGGTATCTCATACCAAGAAGGGTGCCATTACCTGGGACCTTGACTTCTGTCGTTGTGCCACCAATGCCGGAGATGAAATCGGCCGTAAAGTACATGAATTTAGCAAACATATCTTGGGCACAAGCCTCTTCAATTGGCCGTACCGAATCCACAAGACACGCTACGGGTCCTGAGGGCCAACAAACATACAATCAATATCGAACAACGGGCATAATTACATTGGATTGAAGGGCATACCTGGCGAGAGAGGTGTCAAGTGTATTCTCGGGGCAAGGTCCGCACTCAAATGAAGCCAAGAATTCGATCGCGAACCATAATCAATTGCCCGATTATGTTCCCCTTCCCATGTAGTAGGGACATGACAGAACACCCAATTAAATCGACCACCTTTTTGATTTGGTGTTCGCGAAATACTTCATTAAATTTACAAACAACATGAAGTCCGTTATACAAACGCTCGCCAACGGTTTCCGGGTTTTCGACTTGCAATTTCTGCGGCCAGAGTGAAGCTACTATTGAGCCACGATATATCCACTGATTGTAAATAGTATTGAAATTGGGATCCGATCGCCCAAGAATTTTTGCATAACCACCAGGCATCTTGTCGAATGGCGAAACTAAATCCCCATCGACGCTCAGAAATTGTGTGTCAATATTACTACGCCTCTCTGCCAGCATATCTATCCAGAGTGATATCACTGCTTCGATTTGAATTTCATCGGCGAACCATGGCCCAAACTGCCGATCCCCAGCGGACTGACCCCTTTGACTAGCTGTTCGCCGCACCTCAATGTTCAACAGTGTTTTTTCATCTCCAGCCCCAATGCATATCCCCCATCTGAAATGCTGGGTCCTCACTCCGGTATTAAAACCTTCGCCAAGACTAGTCAAATCAACAACAAAGTCGTTGTAAGAAGTGACATGGTTCATAAAATCAGCCAAAGCTGTTGTTAAGCCTCTGGTTGCCTTGCTTACTGGGTACCATGGGATAATTTTTCCAAGACTGGCTCTTATTTCTACTGTGTCTCTGGCCTTGCCAAAGTCGGCATTGATGTTTTGTTCTGGCGGATGAAATAGCTGCTCTGCTTCGATGAAGGATTTGACATTCCAGTCAGAACTTCCACATATTTCTTTCGCCAGCCAATCAAGCTCTCGTCCATCCGGTATTCGTTTCGGCCGAGGATCCACAGAGAGCCCTCTTCGAACCCAGGATCTGATTACAGTCATAATAAGAGTTGCTCCTGTAAAGGCGGCTGTCAGTTTACAAGCCACCAAAACCAGGTAGGTATGCGTTGAAACGTAGCTCACCTAACTGAGCGACTGTAGCTGACCAATGCATTGCCTCTTGAGTGTCAGCACGGAGATGCTAACAGAATATGAATGGTCAAAATCACCCTTAAACCAACAAACTGGATAATAAAACCGAGGACAGTAGCAAAACTTCCAAACGTTGCCATAATTCTGAATTTCGCCGAACCTTCTGATAGCTTCCGTGACATTGTGATATTTTGCGACATATAGTTGACACCTTCCTCGGTATTTGTCTCGAAGTCACGCTCCGGGAATGCATATGCCTTGAATATCTGATCGTTGACCTTCTGACCGCCCCTCTGTATACGAATCACTCGAACATGGGGTTTAGCTGGATATAATTTGACCTCGGTTGTAGTGCCCTCGATGACCTGCAGTCAAAGGGTAATCAGTCCAAGAACGGAGATGTGGGATGTACAGAGTATCATCTCACGTGAGAACAGATCAGCAGCCCAATAACAACTACCATACTCCCAATTAAGGTGCAAGGTAATGCATATCCACGGACGGTAACACCCCCCTTCATCCACCTCAAGTAAACAACCAGAACGATGTTGTATGCAATCAACCCAGACTGAACCATTATGGCAATCTTAGCAGCGGGTTAGCAGATAGTCCCGGGATCGGGTGTAGGTACACTTGCCGCAGCAAACACCCACAACTCCCATGGTGGACATAATGCAGCTTCTACACTCAATGAGAGGTTTGGTGGGTCTGGGCGTTCCAGAATAGCCCTTAGACTTCCCCTCTCACCCCTCTTTGCTTTGAGATATTGATTGTGCTCGACAGCGTCTGATATGGAATAGACCCTGGCCCCCCGATAACGATACTGATCATAGTTTCCGGTAACATAAACCAATTCCAACAAATCCGGTGACCCCAAAAGCCTGTCAATGCTCTGACAATTCCAGAGTTCGCAGACAGATTCAGATGTCGAACTCATTAACTCCATTTCGGCCACGCCATGGCCCTCGCGGGCTCTACCAACGACTGCCCGAAGCCAGTTTGGCCCACCAACGCGAATTGCACCAATAACTGCGGTGGGGATGCGGGTGTAGGAGACAGGGAGGGTACAGATTTACTTTGAGAGGCTGGAGGGGACACCCAATAGTTAATTAGAGAAGTACCGGGGAAAAGGATAAACCTTGTCATGGCTACTAGTTTAGCCGAATACAATATGATTCAAACAAAAACAAACCAATAACTGCGGTGATAATACCTAGCGGCGTACTGGCTTTGTTAGTGACGCCTACCGAGGGGTATGGCTGTCACTCACCACGCGAATATAATGTTATCCGCCCACCCCAGCGACTGGGATTGATATTGGCGGGTAACTTGCTCGCCAAAGAGAGTCAAAAGTCTTGTCGTGTCAGCATTTTAGACAAAAATCCACTGGCTAGTGGTGTGTGTCGTACGGTGCGAGATCGCTAAACACTTGTCGTACAGATAGTAATTCGTCAACCAAATCTCGGATTAGCAC
The DNA here is from genome assembly GCA_014904905.1 of Wilcoxina mikolae CBS 423.85. Taxonomy (NCBI): domain Eukaryota; kingdom Fungi; phylum Ascomycota; class Pezizomycetes; order Pezizales; family Pyronemataceae; genus Wilcoxina; species Wilcoxina mikolae. Next base: position 903,954 of record MU122094.1, read on the forward strand.
CCAGTCTTACGATTATTTGAAAACTCTTCTCCGGCGAAACCGTTATCTGGAATGGCCACGGCATTTACAGTGCGAACGAGAGAGGCCAATGCAACAGTGGCCTTCTCCGTGGCGAAACGTAGCCGGGAATGGTGAATTGACATTTGGTGCTGGTGACTGAACCGAGGGATTGGCTTAAAGATAAGATGGCAAGAAATGGGATGGCGCAAGAAAACAGCGTAGCAGCACCGTTTTATATCATTCTTATCCCGCAGCTGAGATATTAGGCATCCTTCGGAGTTCCTGTCATACCCGCATGCATAATGTGCACTCGGTACACGTTTCCAGGGAAAAAGTTCTGAGATTCAGACGCGATTATTTGCTTTTCTCTGAAGTATCCTTTGGCAGGATATCCAGCAAAAGTGTACTTAGCTTTTTTCTTCTTTTTGGCTCATGCATCTTACGAGTCTGCCTTTCCAAACGGCGACGTGAATGGGTTTGTAAACGGCTGGCTCTGATCGCGATTGAGTTGGCAAACGATCGTATGAGAGGCGTTATTGTGGATACTAAGTAATCATATATAAGCCATACGAAGAGATGTATCAAATCCCTACTCTGGACAGATACCGCTGTTGGTGTCAACTATAAGAAGCCATTCATTGTGATTATTGGTCTGTCAGACGGCTTTTTTTTTTCGCTGGGGCTACGTCACTCCATATCCAAGCCATCTGACAGACTGTGTGATTGTAAGGTTTGTACACGTTCCACAGTACGTTTCCTCATTTTAATTTGAGGAATAAGAAGAAGCAAGGGGAATAAATGTGGGTGTACATGTGCATGTGTTGCACCACCGTTCTCAGCCCCAGGAATGACTCGGAGCAATTTGAACGAGGCTAGAGATCTGGGGACGAGTCAAATCTGTCCCACGGGAGGATCACGTCGTTCACATCGCCAGGCTTTCGCTGAATCTAAGTGACTGTCAATCTTTATGAGAGGGCACGCGGCTTTGCTCGTTCCTAGTGAATGCAATTCCTCCGCATCTTTCCAACAGCTAGATCCAGTTTTCCAGAACTCTGGTCGGACTGAAGAAAGCGTGGTTAAGAATCGCAGGATCCAAGCTGAAGTCTCGGAATCGGAGAGGTACACCTGCCAGTCTTCCGAGCGAAATAAGCATTCAGATATGTACAAATACACAGAAGGGTTATAAATGTTCTACGAAAAGCGGAAGTTCACGATGCAGTTTCATTAACGGCAAACAGCTGTTATACAGTGCGTACGTTGTTGGCAAAAGACAGGAATGCAAGGCGATTAGGTTAGGTGACGTTCTGTAGGCGCAACAAGCGCAGGCAGTAGTTAGTCTCCCTCTCACTCACATACACACTCTCACACAACCTGAAAACCTTCATCAATCAATCCAAAGAATTCAACTCCTCCACTTCAGGTATCAAAATCTATAAATTCAAAATCCGGCTCTTTTCATTACTGACTAGCAAGAACACACACAACAATGACCGCTTCAAAGACCATCAATTTTCACGCCGCTCGTCTAGACAACTTGGTCGTCCAGCAGGTTGTCCACGCCGTCGTTCCTCACTCTGACGTTGACAAACTTGAGGTAAGCTATCCCCGTCCTCATTGCATCAACCAACTAAAACTCCTGTCAGTCGCTGTCTTGTTTTTGTTTTTTTTGTTTTAATCATACTGTATTCACTCTGTTTAGAGTATGACAGGCCCCTAATCCCCGACACCTCCGGGCAAGCCGGTTAGATGGCGACGCTCCGCTCCTGCTACCCATCGTCCCCTTCTGACAAAAGAAAGTGAAAAGATTGGTAAGAACAAAAGAAAAGAGACCGAAAAGAGAGACCACCGAACCTCACTCCTCCCCTTTCGACCAGTCAAGTTGCTTGCGTCCAGCCAAGACTTGGATGCAGGCAAAGTGGTTGGCTGCTACTCACTTGGGCGGGAACTTCCCGATGTCAGTAGCCGCCAGGAAGTCTATCACCGCTTGATCACACTTCTCTATGGAAAACAGCTCAGAGATCTGCACGTGTCGGCATCTGCCCGCTTTCCAGCCCGTCGCCTTCCCCACCGCTTTCCAGAGCACCTTCTGCTGGTCTGTCCACCGGCTGCAGTGGCGAAAGAGATGCTCCCGCGTCTGGGCCACTGTTCCCACGCACCACCAGCACTTGTCGTCCTCTCTGTGGCCGAATCGTTTCAGGTAAGTCCCAGTGGGTGCATGCCCGCACTTTAGTCTGTAGAACCTGGTGGCCAGCGGCTTCACGCTCGTCATCGGAATGGCCTCTTGCTCCCTGCTTTGCCCTTGAGTCTATAGCCGAGGTGCTTGCTGCACTTGTCGGCCTCCCACTGTGTTTTTGCTGCCGATCTTGTCTCGGAGATCCGTCTGGTTCTATTCGCAGCCGAGGTGTATACCCGCTCTCGTACCGTGCCTGCTGCACGGCCTTTTCGGGCCAGGTTCGCTTGGCGATCGGCCTCTTCATTCCCGGGGATGCCGGTGTGTCCAGGAACCCAGTGGATCTCTGTCTCGATCCCGCTTTGGCGTAGGGTTCTTGCATTGCGGTTGATCCACCTGGCTAGTGGCTGTCCTGGTCCGGGCTCAAGGTGCTCCGTCTGTCGTATGGCTGCCTGTGAGTCGCAGAAGACTGCTACCTTCTTCACTCCGTGTTCCAGCAGCCTTTCTTGTTTTTTAACCGATTCGTTTAGTGCAGTTCCGATTGCCCAAAGTTCCGCATCATAGACCTCCATTCGTCCGGTGCCTAGGTGGCTGCGGAAGGACTTCCAGCCATCTCCGTGTTTGCATACCGCTGCTGCTCCCACTCTCCCGTCATCAGTTCGCGATCCGTCGGTCCACCACATCCAGACCCCCGCCCCCACTTTTGCTTCCTTCTCTCTTGCCCAGCGCGTGTCAGTCGCTGTTTGGCACGGTCGCTCGTTAAGTAAAACAGCCCGAAGCGCACAACCACGTCTTCATCTCCGTCCTCCACGATGACAACCGCACGGAGTACATCTGCCCCGCTGATTACGAGCGTGCGTTTACCTCACGCGCTTGGGAGCATGTTTATGTTGGAATGAACCGTACCGCGGAGGTGGAGTTGATCACAGTTAAGCTGTCTGTGATTCTGTGGGAGAAGTAGCGTGGACACATCTTTCAAATCTTGCGAGTATACTACTTTGATTGGCGGTAGAATCTACATAGGAATTAATTACGGATGCTTTAACTGCCTTTCCGGTCTGTCCGAGAACGAGTGAATCGGAGTGATGTTCCTAACCGACCAGACAGCCAGGCTTCGACGACGCGGTTGGCTTGACGCTCGGCTTCAAGATTAAGACCTGGCCTGGCCAGACTATGGATGATTCAAAGACCTGGAGGCTGACCAGTCCAACTATAGCATTTTTCTCAACGGAATGTATTAGAGCTGCGCGTATCTAGGTTCCCGCGATTGTTCATGGCAAATGTTGAAGACCGAAGGTGAGGATAAGCATGGGGAGTCGTAGAGCGTCCGATTATGCGTAGACATTCTTATGACAGAAATTAGGCACAACTACGACAGCCTATAGTGAGCAAACGAATGTTAGAGCGAGAACACAAAAAGTGCGAGTGATTTAAAGTGATACCACAATTCGTCCATGGGAACCGCCACCAGCACTGGAGTTCATTGCGGTAAAGCTCGAAACTGTTCCTTTGCAATTGTTTAGCTTCTCCATACATGTATGTACAATGGCTAGGGGTGGTATGAAGATTTCCCAACGGCAAAGTCCGACACCTGCAGCTGGCTCTACCAGACATATATGTACTTGCCCGCCCAATTCCTGGCTGTATGTGCGCTCTTTTCTTTCCTCTTAGCAAGAACCTTACTTCTAACGCACGCTCCCGTTCATGATATCGGCCACACCTCCTCGTGTATTTCATTTCGCATGCACATCCCGCCCCACATCATAATACGCCCTCTTCTCCATTATCATCTCCTCAGACGCAGAACTTGTGCCTCTATTACTCTCCACCCTCACATCAATCGTAGCCTGAATCCCGTTCCTTTCACCGCTGCTAGTAGAAATAGCACATAGCTCTTCCTGCGAAGAGTCGTCTCTCAATCCCAACTCTGTGTCGACCCCCGGTTCCTTCCTCCGCTGCTGTAAATTGTTTCCCCGGCTGAGCTCGAAGTTGTTGCTGGTTTGCCCCTTTGTGGTGTCGCGATCTCGAGATCGACTACTCCCCCAGAATACCTTAAATCCTAGTCCTTGCGCCCACAGCGCCTTGAACGAAGGGATATTGGCCGCGATAATCATAGTTTAGATTTCGGCCGCGGAGATGATAACCATTTGTCCGAGGAGGTAGGTGAAGTCTGGGTCATTTGCGAAGCGGTATAGGCTGTGCATGTGGGAATTTAGTAGACGTGGGATGGAATGGGGAATGGGTCGTACACTATCAAACGGAGACAGGAGACTACCAGTGCACTATATGAGTTAATTACAAGTCTGGCCGCTCTGCGAAGGAAGAGACGTACATTCCACCGAAACTCATAATTCCCAGGACTACCAGCCTTCGCCGAAGACTCGTCTGCAAACTCATCAAGGTGGGGATCGGTAGGATGAAGATTATCACATCTGTAGTGATATTCTACTTTGCCAGTCAACAATAAAAACGCGGAGGGGAAAGATCCTACATACAAGCGATGCTGGAAAAAAGTATAAGAACAGCGCAGGAAGACATTTCCCCTTGATTGCTGGATCCCAAAAAGCCTGTAAAGGACGGCATTGGAGACAATATACCAACCAGATCACAAGCGTACAAATGGAATTGAAAGCGAGTGTAGCAAATACTCCGATTCGGAACGATTTTACTGGAGATAGTCGGAGGTAGAATACTAAGATACAGGTTTTGATGATGAATTGCATAAAGACGTAGTAGATTTCTTCGGCGAAGAGAAGCTATACCATCACCACCATTAGTTGCAAAATGGGTATGAATTGTGGGAAAAACCTTTGGAAGTAATAAGAGCTTCTCGGGTGTTTTTGTTATCACTTCCTTAATGTGTCTATAATACACTCAATTTATGCTCCTCTTCTTCTTTTTCGCATCCAGCGGGGGGGACTTACAATCCAGCCCCAAATTCCAAAAACAACATAAGAATCACTTGCTGGCCGGCATTGAAAACCTATTTCTGATTAATCAACTCCGCGGTGTTTCTCCAGAGCTCCCACCACTCTGCCTTCAAATACATACCAGAATAGCCGCCATAATCCAATCATCCCATCCAAACTGTCTCACAATCGAAGCTCGCGAATAACACCGAAGAAGGATCGAGATGGTTCCAAAGACGAACAGGATATTTGCGACGGCATAAGAAGCCGGTTGGAGATCGTGATCCATTGAAGATATGTTTTGAAGCGGTCTCCGCCTCTCCACGGATACCTCCTGGCGGTTTTTGAAAGCTTCTTGTGCTCAAGGATGGGTGGAGGAGATGTTTCTGATGTTATATCTGCGAGGAAACCGCCATCTGCGTGGGTGCGAAGTGACTTGGGTACTTATCGTCTTTGTACGTAAACCTGCGCGCCGTCACAGAAGGTGATCATCCTCCATGTCCCCTTTTACATACAATTGAGTGTGTTTGTGGCTGTTGGGCCCTTGGTATGGCTTCCGCAGCTAGAGTATTCGCTCAAAAACCTTCTAGGGGCGGCGGCCAAGAAGTTTGCTTACGCGCAAAAATGTCGGCACAAGCGTCGGTACGGAGTTGTGGAACACCCCACTTTTTTTGTGTAGATCGCCATCCATCTTCCTCGTTGCATATGTCGTTTTCATTTTCGTTGCATTTTCAGTCAGTGTCTTTCTCATTGCCCATCTACTTTATTTTCGCTTCAAGAGACAGCTTCCATGGGATAAACTGCAGAAACCCCATGGAGATGTGGATGAGAAGTAGATATCGACGTTTCAAATCCATAGTCGGGAACGGATATTACAGTGGAGTTTCCCTTGCCAGACAAGACAGCGGATCGTCCCGATGCTGGCATGTCAAAATCCAGGCATGTCAAAATCTAGGCAGGGGTGCCGGAATCCGGCACGTTAGGGTGGCTTTCGGTTTAGCTCAATCAAAATCTCAGAGTTCAAACAAAGTTGATTTTTTGATGATTCCAGCGCCCGAACCTGGGGGGTTTTAACACACAGGGACCACTGAAGAAGAAGCCTTTTTATCATAATTCTCCAGAAATAAAGTACTGGAGCTGAACTGGTTAAGCTACTCGATACTGAGATGTTCTTGCCACACTAGCTAGTGACGAAAAATCTCGGAAACGTAATTCTTGGTTCACAAAAGGGTTTGCTTCTGTGGCGGCTTGGAATCCGGCTGGCATGATGGATGCCATCGCCGTTGCAGATCTCTCGCTGATATTTTAATTTTCCGGACATATCCGATCATGCCCCGTTCTGCCGTGTTTGCTCCCAGAACCTTTATTGGTTATTTTTTTCAAGTGAAATATCATATATGTTTGTCCATTTTTCTTCCAAACCCGCTGGGGGAGGTTTTGGGGTGAAGGCAATTGAACTTTGCTGCTGTAGACACGTTGGCCAATTGGTACCTTGCAGTAGTAGGAAATGTATTAGCCACTCTGCTTCCAAGTTCTCATGTGGGTCCCTCCCATAGGTAGAGCATCTTCCTTTGGGTTACGCCGCTCTCGTCACGAAGTTTGACACTAAACACGGTTCAATTGAGGTGACAAAGCCCGAAATACTCTACAAGGTACCAAGTACTTGGTACTATGTAAATACCACCTTCTCCCTTCCTCTATCCCCCCCCCCCAACTCCCTGCACGTGGCAATTCGCAAGGGCCACTGCTTTCCCAGTAATAACTCGCATTTCCGAAACCATGGTCTCCGACGTCGTCAGTCTCTCAATCGGAGCGGCCGCATTGGCAGTCGGTTTCCATATCTCCATTATCCCCCACGAAATCGATTTCCAACTGAAGCGTCTCTTCGTCTTGTACACATCCGTGGTAGGATGTCTCTTCTACCTCCTCCAGCGCACAAACACCTCGAATGCAGCACTCAAGACCGTGTTTGCGGCTGGCATCTTCAACGTTTCCCTGGCGCTGAGTATCTTTGTGCACCGAGTGTTTCTTCACCGGACAAGGAAATTTCCGGGGCCGTTCTGGGCGAAGGTTTCGAGGTTTTATGCGGTGTATTTGACGTTGAAGAAGATACAGCATCACAAGGAGGTGGAGAAATTGCATAAGAAGTATGGGGACTATGTGAGAACGGGTCCGAGGGAGATTTCAATCATTAAGCCGGCCGCTGTTCAGGCTATCTACGGTTCCCAGTCGCTGTGTACAAAGGCTGGCTTCTACAGTCAGGCTACTGACCATCCTAATGGATCTCTGAACTCTACCAGAGTCAAGGTTTGCTGCTTTTACCTTACGAGACGATAACACAGAAAGCGATTCTAATCGGCGTTCATGTAGTCATATCATAATCAACGACGCAAAGCATGGGACAAGGGTTTCAGCATCGCCGGTAAGTTAACCAGTCACAGTTCAACCCTGGCCCTTCATTAGCGAGCTAACCATTATTGTTTCCAAAGCCCTGAAGGAATATGAACCCTCTGTAAAACAACTTACGGATCTACTAATATCGCAGCTCCGTGCCCGGGCCGGAACAGTAGTGGACGCAGTTGAATGGAGTAACTTCTATGCGTTCGATGTTATGGGAGCAGTTGGATTCGGGAAGCCATGGGGTATGTTGGAGAGTGCAGAATTGCATGAAGCTATTTCCCAGCTTCACTCTGCCATGGTTCCTTTGGGAGTGTTGGGGCCTGTTCCGTGGTTGTTGAGATTGGCAACGGATTTGCCGGGTGCGAATAAGGCGGTGCAGAGCTTTATGGATTGGTGTTGGAACCAGCTTTCTGAGAAGAAAAAGGTACGGATACCAGAGTTATTCCAAGGTAGATTAGGGAATTTCCGCTGATTTGGTCCAAGAACCTTGACTACGAAGGGAAGCCGAAGGATGTTATGACCTGGATTTTAACAGATAGCATGAAACTTCCTGACACAGCTGTGAACGAAGACTCCCGTCTGATGATTATAGCCGGAAGGTACGCCTCACACAAATCCCCCCACCTTCAGTGCGCTTAAACATCCACCAGCGACACCACAGCCGCCGCCCTCGCAAACGCCCTCTACTTCCTCCTCGTCAACCCCCACGTCTACAAAAAGCTCCAAAATATCCTCGACGACATATTCCCCGGCGGTGACAGCGACTTCGACTACTCAAAAGCCTCATCCATCCCCTTCCTGGACGGAATCATCCACGAAACCCTCCGTTTAAAACCCTCCGTACCCGCAGGACTAACCCGGATCACTCCCGCCGAAGGTTCCCCCCCTCCTCCATCCCCGCAAAAAGGTACTAACAAACCACCAGGCCTAACCATCGAAGACGTCTACATCCCGGGCGACGTAGTCGTCAACGTTCCCGTGCACACCATCCAGCGTGACGAGCGCTACTACGAAAAGGCACTAGACTTCATCCCCGAGCGGTGGACGGAGGAGAAAGCGGAGATGATTAAGGACAAGCGGGCGTATGCGCCGTTTTCGCTGGGGACGTATGGGTGTGTAGGGAAGGGGTTGGCTATGATGGAGTTAAGAATGGCGATTGCTAGGATTGCGTTGGGGTTTGATATGGAGTTTGCAGAGGGGGAAACGGGGAGGAAACTGGATGAGGAGACGAAGGATACGTTTACGCTTACGATTCCGGGGATGGAGGTTGTGTTTAGGGAGAGGAGGAGGGGGTAATGATATGGGGGGGGGGATGTTTGGTGATATGTGAGTAGACCTTAGAATGTAAACTAGCTAGAGTTAACAGTGGTCGTGGCAAAAAGTCTCGGGGGGTCTATTCTGGGTCAATAGAACCACGGGAAGTCCTCCAATGTACCTTACCACACACATTCATTCCAGCTTATGTCTCCAAATTTTTCTTGGGGTTGAAGGTATAGTTGACCCAGTCCAATATCTTGTTCTTGTTGCTTCAGGCTCCGATTTAAAAGCTTGAGGACTTGGTATTGGTAGGTCTCCGTGCATAGTCGTTTCGGGCACCGGTAACTGCGTGAAGTACCGGTGAACGAAGTGTGAAACGAAAATATGTCTGATTATGCCAATGAACTGGTAAAAAAGTGGTCCATGAGATGCAGACATCGCCTGAGCAAAATCGGGTTCGGAACACTAGTACGGCAGCCGTAACTTCGTATGCATCTCGAAGAGTTCGCATAGCCAATATGAACCGGAAAAAAAAGAACATGGTATTCTGGTGCGCAGACTTTTTTCGCCTCGCTCGCAATGCCATCCCTGCGGGATTTACAAAGCGCAGGGGGTGACTGGCGAGATCATGAACATGATCTTCTGGATATAGCTCTGACTCTTTAATTGACATGTCAGCATACAAGTTTAAACCAAGTAATCGAGAAGGAAACAATATACCTTTGATAGCACACCCAAATTCAACCATTTCCCCCCGTTCTACTATTCATATGGAGCAAAGCGTTAAGTGGAGCCTGTGAAGCTTACCCCCTCCCTGCTGCCATTGATTCCTTTCTTCCCACCAATATCTATACCGCCGCCTACTCTTTCCTCAACTTCGCCACCTCCTCCAACACACCGACAACCTCCTCCACCTTAAACCGATGCATCAACTTCCTCCCCTCTCCAATCCCGCCCAGCGCCTTCTCGCCAATCGTCGGAACCACATGTATCACCTACCCCCGATCAGTCACCCCCCACAACATCAAACTCACTGAGGCGGGTGATACCGGCACATCAAATTCATACGCATCCTTCCATTTCGTATCTTTCGTAGTCATGACGTCGATCTCGGTGTACTCAAAGGGACGGCGCTCCCAGGCTTGCGCAAGGATGTCGCGCGCATTGTGACAGAGTGCGCATGAGGACCGCGTGAAGAAGGTGAGGTGTACTGGGAGCCGTTTGAGTGCCGCTTGCATGGTTGTTGTGGAGGCGTGGAGAGAAGGGTTTGGCTGTGTGACGTGACGTTAGTTACCCGCAGATTAAAACTATGCCTATTTCAACATGGGATCTTATTGATAACCCCTGAACATGTATGTACCAAGTAGGGAGGAGCAAAACAATTGCAACTTCAACGAAATGAAATCAAGTGCTGGTTGGCGCGTTCCTGAGGTTGTGCCAAACGAAAGGTTGTCGCAGATCGGACCTGCACCACAGCATCACGACTCAGAGTCAGCGGGTGATCATTTGTGATCTCCCAGAGTTTGAATTGATAGCTTCTATTTTTCATTGGTAAAGCGTGAGCAAGAACCTGGTTTTTGCAGATGCGGGCAAAAAACGCTGTCGTATCTTGGAGCGAGGAGAAAAGTTTGGGCAAACTATAAGAACATATAGACTGTGCGAAATGGGCCGGTTCTGGGCTAGTCACAGCGTCAACGCTTTGAAACACAAAGACGTTTTTCCATTCTTCTCGGACCCCATCCCCTCAATTTTAGGACTAAACGACAGCAAGTCAAGCCTTCAAACAATCTGGCAATTACATACCCTCTCATGTCCCCAGAAATGTAGACATACCCCCCTATCACAAACCGTGAATCAGGGAAGGCACTCGTCAATTCTTTATGTGACCAGATAATCCTACATAACGAGATTGTAGCAACTCAACCCTCTCCGATAACTCAAAAGTTTGACTGATCCATCGTATTTGTCTCCTAACAAACGGAGCTTCACCAAGAAACGGATATCCTTTTCCCCCCAGATCTTCAGTTCCACCAAGCTATGCATTCGCCCATTGGCCTTCGCTTCTAGTACCTCGGCAATATTTTGGTAAATGACTTCTAGGTAATCCCGATCTTCACGATCATCCAACAGTTCCAGATACGTAAGATTTGAAGGGAGCATTTCAACCAATCCATTTTCCGGTGGATCTTGTCCCATGATGAGACCGAAACGAATTGTAATACGCCTTAGTTGTGGAAAATTGCTGAATGTTCCGATGGTTTGCGACAGTTCGTGACGAATGTCGATATACAAAACTTCCAATGTTTCCCGAATTGTCCACAAGGCCGCTGCGAGCTCTGATGATGGGAATGGCCTAAAGGGCCCAAGCCCGAAGCGATGTGCCGGGTGGTAGTTGTTGTAGGTGAAGCTAGCGAGGTTCTTCGTAATCCCAAACAGCCACTGAAGGTACTCTCCAGGGATAGCTGATGTCTGAAAATTTACTGAGGTGATACGACTCTCCCATCCGTTACTCACAAATCCATTGAGTTGCTGAATAGTCGTATTAGGCCATTGGAATCCGAGCTGGCTTTTAAAAGATTTTGCAAAAGCCCCCCGGCATGAAACGCGTTGGAGATTCGGCGCAGCCATAATCATGGGAATAATGTAGTTGAAGCGGAATTCGCGGATTTGATGGGAGTGGGTGAAGGCACACCAACTCAATTGTTTAAGAGATGGAAAGAAAGGTTGGCGCGACTTCCATATGTCAAGAAACGCCTCCTCATATGACACCGAGTAGGTGTGAAGGACTTCCAGATTTGTCAATCTAGACAGAAGTAATGGGATAACAATGCCGTCAACGTCCTTTCTATCTGAAATTGTGAAGGAGCCTCGTGGGACTTGTAGTTTTGACACTTCCCGTTCGCATATCTGAATGTCCATCGCGGTTTCTGCGTCTGAGTATAATTTCGGGTCACTTGGTGCAATATCTATATCCCAATCAATCGCAGCCGATTTGACGTAGTTGGCGATATGTGGTTGAACTTCGAGAATGCGGAAGAGTGTGCGACATTGATGAACTCCGACCGGACAGTAGATAGTCCCAAAGGATCTATAGACATATGGTGCCGCGAGATGCGAGAAGCGGCGGTTGACGAGGCGAAAGTTCCTGATGGGGCATTTTCTCGTGTCCACTGGTGGCAGCTTATAATGTTTCGTAAGATCCAAGATTGCAGCATCGTCATCATAATCATCACTATAGTGATTATGATGAAGCGTAAGGATTATCTCAAGGATAACTTCGGAGGGCAGGTCGTTAAGCTCTGGCATTGTATTGTGAGACTGTGGGAACGGATTCGACTTGTCTATCTGTGTGATTGCGGTTGAGTGATGTAGTGCAGTTTCACGAATTGAATTGGGGCTTAGGGTATCCTGGCTGAATGACTCAAACAGAGCCTCTTAACAATAAAGGCACTTTAGAGCACCGGTAGGCAATGTGGAAATGGCATCCCCTGAACAGCGCTTAAGATTCGTTTGTTGGCTGGTAAAGTAGTGCGGCTATGCGCAAGCGAAAATAATATGAAGTGATAAAAACCTGTGACATTGGAATTCCTCAACCTGACTTGCAAGCGACGCGAAAACGTTTGCAACCTCGCGTGAAACGACGACACCAAATTGTCTTCCTCGACACCTCGATCTCCTCCCGGAGCATCCAAATCATCAATGAAAACGCGCGGATCCAGATGTATCGCCAACCCCCCGCGTTATCCCCTCGCCGAGGAGGAGAAAACATTCGGGAGAGCACAGCGCCTCGATCCCCACCGTTAAGCAGAAACCGAAGTGGTTCGTTCTAAGACCCCGGGAACGGAACACTATCCATCGCTTCAGAAGAAGGGAAAGCACTCAGCAAGCCACAAAGTGGAGAGTCTAGGAATACTAAGAAAGTATTCCCTACTGATGGAGAAGAGAAGAGGTGGGAAGGGGACGGCGAGGTTTTATGGGATTGAGCTAGGGCTTGGCGGGCGGCGAAATTTTTTGTGTGACTGCCGACGGGGGTGGCTGGGAACATTACGAATTGAGAAAACGAAAGAGTACCCCAAGTATTTGGCCGATAACTGAGAGATCGATAGGAAGTGGGAATCAAGTTGGTCTTTTTGTGAGAAGAGTCAGTCATTGAGAGAAATATTGTTAATTGCGGTCTTCATCCACATTTTTCGTGAAATGTGGACTTTCACAGCTGTCTGAAGAACACTCACAGTCCCATTCAAACATCCTCCGCACCAGAAATGCTGAAATCCATGATGCACCCTGGTATGAGTCTTGCAGAGTAGCTACATAGAGTACATAAACTATTCCCGTGCGACCTGTTTCTCGTGAGTGAGGAACAGTGAGGAGATTCTACATCACCCCAAATATGAACAGAGCTTTTTCTGCTACTGATACAAACAATTTTCATCAATCTACTGAGAACCCAGAGTAGTTTGATTCATTTTTTGTGCATCATGGTTCACCCTTGACAAGAGTGGTTGAATTTAGCCCCACTCACTCTGACTGTCAGTACCCCTCCTTCCACCACATCACACTCAACCATCCATCACCGAAAAAGTCTCCGCGCTCCTTCACATCAATCCTTTTTTCCGCTCAATTACTACATTGCCATATCTCGAAATGGGTTTCACCGATCTTGCTGCTGCCACTGGGCTCTCGGGTTCGTCGTCGTGTCTTCGCTTGGTGGGCTGGGGATTTCGTGAATGTGGCTGACTCCGTCTCGCCCTCTAGCCCTCAACTCTTGGTTGGAGACCAGGAGCTACATCGTTGGGTACGTTTGCAACGCTACTATTATCCCTCGAATTTGCATCAATGAACTTTCCCTCGCAAGTCCATGTCTTTGCTTTCGAATCACCATTCACGGTGGTGAATCCCTGCCCAAAGATCCCGAATGACGAGAAAAAATTGGTCCGTGTTTAGGAGGCGACTTAAGACCTCGCTATCTGACTACAAGCCTATTGCTACACGCATCTCTGACGTTTCCTTTTACACTTGCACATTTTTCTTTTTACCATTAATCAGGCTATCCGGGTTGATCTAACAGTGTCCGATAGATACGCCCCCTCCCAGGCCGATGTAACCATCTACAAAGCCCTTTCCGAAGCTCCTGATTCTGCCAAGTACATCAACGCTGCGCGCTGGTACAAGAACATCGCCTCCTACCAAAACGAATTCGAGGGTCTTCCCGGACAGCAGTCCACCGATATCTCACAGTACGGACCTGAGACTGCTGCCAACACTGTCAACCCTGCCGCTGCACCCGCAGAGGACGAAGACGACGACGAGGTTGACTTGTTCGGTTCTGATGACGAGGAGGAGGATGCCGAGAAGGAGGCGCTGGCCGCAAAGAGACTGGAAGAGTACAGGGCAAAGAAGGCCCTCAAACCCAAGACCAGTATGTTCAAATTCCGAAATAGCAAAGATCTGAGTGGAGGGGATGAAAGCGGAACTACTCCCATTGTGGATCTTTGCTCCTACACCGAATATCCACTAACATCATTTGATCAACAGTTGCCAAGTCCATCGTCACTCTGGACGTTAAGCCTTGGGATGATGAGACCAATATGGACGAGCTGATTGCCAACGTCAAGGCCATTGAGAAAGGCGAGTTTAAGAACAATTTCATTGTTACATGCGTAAATTCTAACTGGGGAATAGATGGTCTCGTCTGGGGTGCCCACACTCTCGTCGCCGTCGGTTACGGAATCAAGAAACTCCAGATCAACTTGGTTGTTGAGGATGAGAAGGTCTCTCTCGATGAACTCCAGCAACAGATTGAGGAGGATGAGGACCACGTCCAGTCCACAGATATTGCTGCTATGCAGAAGTTGTAAACTAAACACACATATTCGTTACATTTGGGGGTCTTTATGAGCTTTATGAATGGGATGAATGTTTGGGCGCCTTAATGACGGATATTGGGAAAAGTTAGACTCAGTAAACCGTAAATTCACGAGCGTTGCTGTTACCTTCGAAGCTCCTACTGCCGTGAAAGTGTTGCATTAAATCTCATTTAAACGAAGCATCCTCTGGAATAACTATTACCGCCCTCATTTATGCTTCTCTGTTACATATCGATAAGTTTCCCCAGGTATAAATACATTGCCATAGAGATGATGGTTCGAAGCGCCCGAGGCTCACACAGATGCTGCATTTATCCCTGCCACTTTCGCGCACGGACCAGAACTCTAACCTCACGTCCAACCTCACGTCCCACCTCACTCTTCACTAACACCACCAACCACCACCACCCTCGTACTATCACTATGACAATATCCAGCAAACTCCTCATCTCGATCTCGACTCTCCTCCTTGCGCACTCGTACCTCTCTCCTTCCCCTCCCCTCCTCCCGGTTCTTCCTTCCTAATCTGTCACAGATGCTACTCGGCACACGAACACTCATCAGCTAGTCTTCCACTCGACATCACGATCGAAACCATCATCGCGTCGCTTCTGTTGATATCTGGGATCGTTATCAGTGGCGGTCGAGACCAGTTCCGGCATATTGAGCAGAGAGTGTGGATGGGGAAGCTGGAGAGGGAGAAGGGCGCCGGCCCGTGGAATATGCTTGAGGAACGGTTGGGGTTCTTTGACGTTAGGGAGAGGAGGAAGGAGTTTGCCGAGTGGATGAAGGGGGCGGAGTAGAGCGGAGGTGCGGGTGAGAGATGTATGATATGACTTTTTGATTTTGATGAGATTAATGGGCTATTCGCAGGGAATGGTTAATGGATTGGATACACGATTCTACTCTCCACTGTTGGTGATGTTGTGGCAGGCTTGGGCTATACGGATCTGCGGCTGGCATTCGTGGTGGGGCGGAATTACTGTGAATGGTTTCGTTACTTGAAGGTATGCAAAGGACGGCTTGATGTGGACGAGGAAAGGAATGCTCGGCGACGGTATACTCCGTGGCAGGGAGAAGTAAATTAGGACTATGATGATTTCATGCATTGCATTGCATTGTTTTTTTAGGAGGAGTGGACTTCACATAGTCTCAGATTTCTGCTTATGCTACGCCAGTCAGCAGTTCGAGAATAGACTTAGCAGCTCATATTCTCTTGCCAATCGAGGTTTTCTGATGAGAAGTAGGTGTTGACATCTAGCAGTCTTTTTTCAGAATCTGGATACCTCTTTCTAATCTCTGCCTATAGCTTTGACGTCTGAAAGAAATGAGTCAGTGAGTTGAGGTGATGCCGCCATATGCTTGGAACTATCGATACTGAAGAATTCGTGTTGGAATGAACGACAGTACGCAACATAATAAGTACTTGAGCATTTATCTCTTGATAATGGTAACTTTGTCCCTTTCTTGAAGCTCCCGACACATTACTAATGGCGTCACGAAACAAACTCGAGAATACTCGTCAAGAACATGGCAACTTCAAACCTCCACTCGCCTCTTCATTCAACTTTATTAATTTCACCTATGCCGCAACCCTTCTCTTCGTCTATCCCAAAAGCGTCACTAACTCTCTCCAATCCTCGAGTACATACGCTCCCGTATCAACACCAGTATATCCCTTCCATCCCTGGTCAGCTCTCCACAAACTCTTTTCCCTTCGAATCGTTCTTGCGCTCCCCGAATTCAGACCCGCAACAACGCCAACCACCGTCGGGCGCAGCAAAATCGGCCCCAAATCACTATTGCTATCACCAACAAACACAACCTGCTTCCCCTTCCCGACAACACGCTTGATAATCTCTATCTTATCGTCGCCCGAAAACACATCCTCTGGTCTATCGCGCTTATTCTCTGCCAACACCCCCGCCGGCAAGATCTCGGGACAGTAGATGTACAGGGCCTCCGCCAACTTATCCGGTGCAGACGCCCGCAAAACCGTGCGGATCCACCGCACCGACCAGTTCCGAGAGATAACAGAGACACGGACCCCGCGTGCCTGCGCTGCGGAGACGAATTCCCAGAAACCGGCGCGGAGGATGACGTTTGCCGCTGCGGACTGCAGGGCGGACTCAGAGACCGTGGTGAATAATCCGCTGGCATGCACGCGGTCGAAGGAATCTTTCTCAGCGGCATAGAGGCTGGCATTGGATTGGAGTTGGAGTTCTTCCTGGATTGTGGAGGGTTCTGGGAGAAAGGCGGACGCATTGAGGTAGTCGGCATAGTAGGCGTCTTGGAAATATGTCCACGGAGGAACTTGCGAACCGGCTGGGAGAGATTCATAGGCGGTTAGTGGGAGGTTTTCGAAGGCTTCGGTGACGGCGATGGTGCCATCGAAGTCGAGGAAGATTTCTGGGTTACGGGGAGGGAAGGAGTGCGAGGTAACCACAGTCAGGAGACTGAGGAGGATGAGGGTGGGCTTCATGGTCAGTGACGCTGGTGAGGTGAGAAATTGGAAGGAAGAGAACGTCAGAGTGAAGTGGAAGATCTGGGCCGAGGATTTTTGTGGGCCCCGATAGTCTGGTTCGTTAGCGGGAGACCCATTCCTTTGGTATTAAAAATCCTTGCGCGCCAGGAATTCAACAAAACGTGGAAAACGTGGAAAACGTGGAAGGATATTTTTGGTGATTGTTTTCTGGGGTACATATCCGAAGTCCTCCACCACACTCGACCACCCCATTGTTGAACGAAGGCTGTCAGAGCAGCCTACAGGTCTTGAACCTCCAATTTGGTAGTCTCCATGTAACGATCATCGAAACCGCCTGTTCAACATTCCGCACTGGGTTTAAGATAGGGTTTAATGCATGATTTAACGTAATGTTTAACTTAGTGTTTAAGTGATCTAGCGCCTATAATTCAACTCTAAGTTATCATCCGGCATCGAAGGAAGCCAAATGACCAATTATATTTCGAAGTCAACAACGTCTCCCCTTATCGGTAACAGCTCATGGACATAATAACTACCAACACCACGCCGAATTCCAGGTTGTTGGGATTTAATTGTTGATGCTTGCAGGGCAATTGTTGCCTTACTGATGCTTGTCCAGGCTGATGGATAGAAAACTGTCTATACTCGCTCAAACTGTTCCTTGGTTGTTGAGGCAAACTGAATCATATACTGGATTTTTGGTAGCCTTTTGGATGCTCTCGGTCATAGGAATATACTATTGAAGGAGATAGCTTTGTTTTGGACCACAGTCGAGTTGATTTTGCAGAATATTTGGTGTCACTTGTGACGGATCACCTCCATCAACTGTAGCGCGATACTGAACATACACTGCTGTCACTTGTCCCTTCGGAAATTCCACGCCGATGCCATAATCAGCTTAATTCGTGGCCAGGCATAAAACGAGGAACTGTGGCCACAAGCATCAGGAATGAGAAAGGAATGCAAGCTCATATGAGAACTCTGGTCTTCTTGAAGATTTTCGCGGATATGCTGGTGGCCTTGACGCTCAGCATTCAGAAGTGCCATCACCTAACCTATACAATTACTGCCGCGCTAATGTGAGCGATGCGTTCATGGCAAAGGACCAGTATTTGAATGTGAAGGGGATGGTGAATTTGTCTATATAAAGTCCTTGTTTAAATTGAAACCATATTTGCTATGCATCCGGGGCATGGAATAATAATAAACTACTAACTGCTCCATCTGGACAAAGCGTAAGTTATAGATTGGTAGAGTAGTATTCAGTATCATGCGATCGGAATATTTAACAGAAAGGGCAGAACCAGTGTTCCTTAACTTCATTCTGAGCTTCACCCCCTGGTCAACAGTGACTCAACACCCTGCTCCCACAGCGAAATCCGTTGCCAGAAATAGGGTGTCCGATCTTCTACAGTCTAACCCGGGTACATCCCAGTTTCCAGAAGAGGTGTGTGGCACGTAATATAAGTATATGAGAATACCTATGTTACTGTGTGATAGGGAAGAACCGTGTGTGTGTATAGACTAAGGTACAGAGTGAAGAGAGTGAGAGAAGGAGAAAGACTCAGGGTATATACAAGGGAGTGGTGTGCCTTATGCCCTATCGGATGCTCCATGTAACAACCTACGCGCGCGTCACCGCAAGTGTATATCTGTGCTTACTACAAAAACAGCCCAATGGAAGCCAATTTTGTTAGCCGCATCGTCCTCACAGCCTCTTACTCCCGGATGAGATGTCGACGACGACCGATGTTGAATTCGGCACGAGCATCCAGCCCGTTCCCATCCGGCCGAAGGAACCTGAGAAACTTCTCGTCACTCTACGCTCACTTAGCACATCATTCACAGAAATCGTTGATGAGATATATTCTGAGAAGGAAAAAGTACCCATCGTGATTCAGAGGCTGCAGAAATCACTTGATGGCGCTGTGGGGCAAGGAAAACTAAGATCTGAACAATGCGCAATACATTCACTTGAATGTATCCATGGTATTCCGTCTAATTCCGACGCAGTCCAAGAGACGAACTGACGATAATCACAGGCAATACCACTTTATCCCTTATCCAACACTGGGCATTCTGGCGGCCAGAGCCATTACAGCCAACCACTGACCGAATTTTGTCAGCAACTTCTTTCTTTCTTTACTTTCTAATCTGAAAGCTGAGATTTTCATTGATTGAAGGTTACACTCGAGTCAGGTGGGAGATCGGCCTAAGCGAAACCTGAGGGAACTATTCAGAAGCACTTCTAATTGGCCCACTGCGTTCCTACTTGTAGCATGCATTCTGGAGTGGAAAGTGGAAGATCCTAAGCGGTTCCTCCAAAAAGAGTTATGGCCCTCCTCAGGTCGCTTCCCATATCGTCGATTACCAATGCTTGGGGCGGATATACAACTTCCCTCATTGAGACATACCGTTGAATGTAAGTGTGGAACTAGTATTAGCGATGGGTGCTGATATTTTTTATTAGCAAATGTTGTATCATTGGAATGGTTTCGGGATACGCCTAAGTTCCTTACGTTTTGGGGCCTTCTGGAGAATGGTAGCCATAACTATTATGCACGCCGACCCGATGTTACCTACTGTAACATTTATTTCAACTCAAAGGCCCAGCTACATACTGATGGACTGTTTGTGTTTTCCAACCAAGGCTCTTTGGAAGAATTTACAGGGAAAATTGGGGCTACAGAGCCAGACGGGGCCTCATTTGGTTTGGTTGTGCTCAAGCAACTATTTCGACAGGTGGTTGAGAATGGGGCTGTATTTCTGCAAGTGTTTTCCCGTGAAATCTATACTGCAGTACGTCTTATATTGGTATTTGGTATTTTGTCTAACATCGATTTAGAAGTATGACGGTCTCAGGCACCCTGGAAGAACAAACATTGAGTTTCTCCTATTGGCTGAGGAGTATCTTAGTGAAATGCCTGGAGTTCTAAATACTGCTGTCGAAACCATAGAAGGACTCTCAAAGGCTATGCGCATCAACCCTGATGATTTCAGGAATTGGTATACAGAAAAGAGCAGCGAGGATGTTCTTTATCTCATCAGCCGGTCAAAAGAATTAAGTGCGGAAGTTAAATGCGCAAAAGAAACGGTACGCACTTTATACTCTTTGTATTTCACATAGTCGATATATCATGAGCACTGATAGTGATGTACGAATCCAGCTAGTCAGCATTATACCTGTGCGACAGACAGAACAAACAAAGACACTCACGGCCCTTGCGTCCGTATTTATTCCAATGTCCTTCCTAGCCGTAAAGTTCACAGTCTGAAAATTTGATGGTCCCATGCTGATGGAATTCTGCCGGTAGAGCTTTTTTAGCATAGACTTCTACATGCTTAACAACCCTGCAACCACACCGAAGTTCGTACTGTTCTTTAAAATCGCAATACCTCTGACCCTTATCACAATTGTCCTGCCTCTGACGGCAGAAAACCTGGTCCGTTTACTGGTCAACATGGTCCGATTACTCAAGAAACTAAACGGTGTCTTTCTTTTGCGTTTCGGGCTCGATGTTCCGATGTTCGCCGTGTTTTTATTCTCCATATTTGTTAATGAGGTTTTTACTATAGGCTGGATATACCTCGTGGGGCTCGGGTTGCTACAGTTATACAATAGAATTGTTAACAGCCGGACGGTGTTGAAGGAAGGCGGATGGTCGGCGGTGCGAGAGAACTTTGGAGCTCATGAATGGCCGGAATACCTGGACTTCACCGTCACGTTAGTTTTTATTATTGTTTGGGCCAATGTTTGGAATACTATTGGCCTGTGTATAAGTACCTGTCTTTTTTTTATATTCAGACTCGCCAGGCAGTTGTACCCGATATGGCTCTCTCGGAAGAAAAACTACTAGGTACGAGAGGATTGAACGAGCTGTCCAAGCTGGGGAGATGGTATGGGGATGATGGATTTTGACAGCATTTCTTTTGTGGTTCTTTTTGTATCGAGTGTTCAATGATGATATAACGGTATTAAGGCAACTAGTCTTCAAATCATTTTCTAGCAAGTATGAATTATGAGAAGGTTTTCTACGTAATGAACCACGTTCTAGCAAGTATGAATTATGAGAAGGTTTTCTACGTAATGAACCACGATGAGTGGGCTCGTCTGAATCATCAAAGGCCATTTATACTCCACAGATCACGCATGGGCACAACATCCGGCTTCCTGGTATTCGTTCGGATCCACCGCGTCCATTCATCAACCGAAGATGCAGTATGATGGGGGTTTGTGACCATTATTTTAGCTCCATCATTCAGAAGCTTGCATACCAAAACCAAATCACACCATATTTCCGGCACCATAGACACAGCCACCACCACCACCACCACCACCACCACCACCACCACCACCACATCCATCCGTATCTATTTCCGCCCAGAAGTCCGAGTGGTCATATTCTAGGAGCCCATCACGTCCGGCGCAGAACTTTCAAATCCTTACCTTCACACCGTCCGATCATTTCGACATCCAGCTACAGCATCCTTCCCCACAAGAAAGTGCCAGTTATTGGCGGTTATTATAGAGTACTGCACTTGGACCCCTTCCAAACCCAACACAATCCCACTTCGGCCCCTCAAATAAAAACACATTCCATTCCATTCGATCTAACTACTCGGCTTAAACTCATCCACTTTCCATCAACAAACGGAAGCTCCATCTGAAC
>MU122094.1:925811-1013187 GCA_014904905.1 Wilcoxina mikolae CBS 423.85
GGGGGGTACTGAAACACCTATACTAGAAAAAGGAAAGAAAAAAAAAGATAACCCTCTATTCAAGCATCAACACCAAACTACTAGTCCATTCCACTCCCTCTTCATCCTTTACTCCAAAACCGACAAATCCAACGGAACACTATACCCATTCCCCCCACTTCTATACACCCGTTTCCCACCAATCCACGGCCGTGGTGCCGGAAAATTCGACTCCGGTTGGAACTTCCACCTAGAATCATCGATGGCGATCCTACCCTTCCTTCCTGTGAGTGTAAAATTTGTCGGTGAAGGGGGCGCTCGAGGAGTGTTTCTAGCTGGAGGAGGCGCTGGCGGGGGTGGAGTATTTCGACCCGGCGGGGGTGGAGGTGGCGGTGCATGACCACCCGAGACGGCACGTCTAGCTGCCATCATTGCTGCGATTCCCGCGGAGGCACCGTTTGTTGATAGTGGAGGAGGTGGTGGGGGGGTATTGCGTGGTGGCGGTGGTGCAGGAGGGGTGGGGGATGGTGATTTCCGCATTGGCGGTGGGGGAGGACGGATTGTGGAGGAAGAGGAGGGGGGAGGCGGTGGCGGTGGAGCGCCAGGTCGTGGAGGAGCGCGGGATGGCGGAGGCTTGGGAATAGTTGGGGCTGAACCTGAGGTGCGTAATGTGGGGACGCGGGGAGGAGCGTTGGGTACTGCGCTGAAGGGTCTTGTCGGAGGTGCGGGTGCGCCGCGTGCGGGCGTGTCGCTGTCGGACATGTAGGATGATTCGCGGGATGCTGTTGTGGTCAATTATCATGTTACAGTGATATTACGGAAATACGGTATGTACCGCCAGTATCCACGCCGCCCTTAGTACTCCTCAACCGCGGCATGCCGCCCGCAAATAACCCCCCCAGCTGTGGCGCGGCAGGGACGCCTCCACCTCCTCCTGATCCGCCGGTTTCGCTATTGCTTCGTTGGCGATTCGCACCACTGTCGCTTCGGGCCCTTGCCGCTGCGGTAGGTACTGGCGGTGCACCCAATGAAGGAGGCTTTCCCATTCCCATGCCGCTTGCACCACTGGCTTCTTTTCCGGCGACAATCGGTGCGCTGCGGTCATTGGTGACAGCTTTCTTCAACCGGACGCCTTTGGTAATGTCGGTATTCAGCGCGCCCTGAGGACTGTTAGCTACGGTAACGGTCGGGAAGGGGGGAAAGCATACTCGGTTTGGAACTGCTCCAGGGGGAGGTCGAGATGGGAGACCGCCAGGTGGTGGGGGAGGAGGTGGAGGCGGCGGACCTCCGCCGAAACTTGGAAGTGGGGGAGGTGGAGGTGGTGGGGCGGGCATGCTGGAGGTTGTGTTCTCGTTGAATGTGTTTGTGTATATGTTCTCTACTTAAGTAGGTATCAGCTATGGGCGTGGTATGTGCGGGCGTGGTTGTTTTGTGTTGCAAACGAGGGAAGAGGCAGAGCTGTGGAGAGGGAAGAAAGAAAGTGGAAGAGTGTTGGGCAGCTTGAAACGCGCATTTGCCTTCGTCATCCCTGTGGCTTAGCTTTAGTATAACTTGCACCCACGCCACTTCAACCCCATCAGCTAGCGTGAGTTCGCGCGACAACTCCTCATCTCCCCTCTACCTCACGCCGCGATGTCATCGCTCGGTCCCTTCGTCGGCAGTATGTCCCCCTCCCGTTCTTCCTTTCAAGTTCGCTCTGACATTCCGCAGAAACAGTAACCATCATAACATCGGACGGACGAACCCTAACCGGTCAGCTACTAGGGCACGACCAAACCACAAACCTGATCCTGTCGTCGACGATCGAGCGCATCTTCTCGCCTCCCGATAGTGACGAGCCGAGTCAAGAGGTTGAGCATGGCTTGTACCTGATACGCGGTGATAACGTGGCTGTGTGCGGGCTTGTGGATGAGGATACCGAGAATGGGATTGATTGGACGGCCGTAAAGGCGTATCCTTTAGGAGGCATGAAGCATTCGTGAGCAATGCATGAAAGAAGAGTGAGGGAGGAGCGGAAACGAAAATCGATGAATTTCCATGTTACTGGTGTTTGTTGGCTTTCTACTTGCGGATTTTCTATGGCGTTACTTCGAGTTTGTGGTCTGCGGCGGCGGCGAGGGGATGGATGTTGGCCGGTATGCTAGTGATGGATTCTACACGACACGCATCGTATTGTGGCCGTCACCCGAAGGAGAACCCCTTGTATACAGACATACATTTGTTTGCATTCACCATTAGTACATCTGCTAGCTGCAATCTAAGTACCCTCGCTCCTCTACTAAGTAATGGCATCTATGGCGCCCCCAAGATGTACATTCCACCTCCATCGCCTCGTAAATCCAAAAGAACGACAAGATAAACGGGTACCATACGAGTCCCCCCCCCCCAAAAAAAAAAGAGTGACCGGACGTTGAACGAATGCAATCCCAAAACGCCCCAAAACCGTCGTTACATGAATGAATGGACGAGCATACATACAATGCTCTACATACGAAGAAACATGAAAACAATACTGAAAACGCGCCGACATAACAAGAACTCCGTGTAATCCCTTCCTCAAGATTTCCTAGAGCTGCACGGTAATGTAATATCGAAAAATGACAAATGCTGAAACGTGGATGGTATCAAACGGTATCAGAACGACGAGTTGGCGGAAATCACTGTTGCTGCTACTGTTGCTGCTGCTGCTGCTGCGCTCTTGAGCTGGAGCTGTCCTTGAACAGACCCTGCTCTTCGAAATTCTCGATCAAGACCCGTAGAGGCTCGACGTCACGCTGGTCCAGCATGTTGAAGGTCTAGTGTATATCAGTACTGAAATTCTCTCCGAAGTTCACACTCGGACTACGCACCCGAGAGAAATGGATGAAATGCACAAAGAGACTGTTGAAATGGGCCTCCAAGCTCATGTGCAAAATCTTGTCGAAGTGGGTGTGGTAGATGTGTGCAAACACCCTGAACATTTGCTTGTAGATACCCTTGCAAGTCTGTTCAAACACCTGAGGGAACCCTCCCTCCTTTCCAACCCAGGTCTCTGTGGATGCTCCTCCTATAGCCCCCGCCGCCCCTACTCTACCGGCATTACCAGGCAACATGGCGGAAGGTGTCGCCGTGGTGGCCGTCGTGGTGCCACTGGCTTTGGTGGGGAACAAGGTCTCGTCGTTGATGCGATTTGAGATCCATTGCAATACATATTCGATGTATGTTGGTGCAGGCAGACGCATCGGCTTCTTGTTGGCATCGAGCCAGGTATAGTCGAGGCTAAGCAAGAAGTTAGCGTCTACACCCCGATCCGTAAAGCACGCGATATGAAGTCTAGATCGATCTCGAACATACCCTGGACCAGCCGACATGGATGGGCAATTCCTCGGTGTGCAAAATTCTTGAATAACCCC
The DNA here is from genome assembly GCA_014904905.1 of Wilcoxina mikolae CBS 423.85. Taxonomy (NCBI): domain Eukaryota; kingdom Fungi; phylum Ascomycota; class Pezizomycetes; order Pezizales; family Pyronemataceae; genus Wilcoxina; species Wilcoxina mikolae. The sequence goes on from MU122094.1 coordinate 929,183, forward strand.
GTAGAACCGGTTCAGCGTATCGAAGAACTCGAACACTATCCAAAACCACTCAGGTTAGCATTGTCACCATCTGGAGGAAGAGTACATCGCCTTGCTACCGGACATACCATTGAGAGCCAACCACTCGCCTTGATCGACATACTTTGGTAGAACTACGATGGTCGAGAAACTTCCTTTCACCAATTGGCTGGTAACAAAGGGTTTACAAAGAAACAGCGGCTTCGTGGCGACTCGTGTAGAACCAGGGGAATTTGGCAGGAGTCCGCCCGATGGAGGTCCTCCTTGTCCTGCACCCCCGCCATTGAATCCGGAGCCGCCGCCGTTGCCGGGAGTCTGCTGTTGCGGAGAAGAGGGCTGCTTGTTTCCGGGTCTCCGGAACCGACTAAACATTGCGTTAATTGAATTCATGCTGGAGTCGATGTTTTGCAGAAACGATGCAGGAGAAGGCGGAGACTGAGAAAGGGGCGTTGTGGGAGAAGGGGCGGGAATGTCGATCAAGGAGGTACAAATAATGGGGGAAGGGGGCGTGAAACAACAACGGGAGAAGGAGACGGAAGCAATTACGAACCCAAACAGGTGGGAAGCCATTTGGCTGGCGAGAAGATTCCTTTATGTGCCTGGGACGGACTGAGTCGAGACACAAACAGCAACAGTATCTGGTAGCAGCTGTGACCCTAGTGACAAGATTGACTGTTCGATCGACGGACGGGAACACGAGCCGTGACCGGGAAGAAAGCAAGGCGGCTGCTTGCGAATTCGACGGGGTTGCTTTACAGAGCTTGATGAACTCTGCAATTCGATAGAGGAGTAGAACTTCACGCCAACACACGTCGTAGGAAAGAAGTCTGTCAGTTCAGTTGCAGGCCAGGTCGGTCAAGGAGTTGCTATCGCATCCGGCTAGAGCACCACAGCGGTTTGAGGTTGAGGGTGGGGCGAGGCCATGAGACATGACATGGGTGGTTAGTTGAATGTGGTTGGTGAAATGTGGCGATGGGGTTTGCTGTGGCGGTGCGTCTCAAAGAGCCTCACAACTCTTCACTACGCTCATGCTGGACGACGTCGAGTGCTAACATCCAACATGTTTGAAATGGACAACCAAACCTCGATTACATTCGTTCGCAACCAGCTCATTGTAGAAGCCACCAGTCCAAGCTGGCAATCCACTTTTTTTTTTCATCACTGCAAATACTTTATTATCACCACCACAATGGAGAGATCCATACAGGGACGAATAGTTGATACGATGGATGTAGTCTACTTATCCTCTGTATCGTGTCGATCCATACCCGCCATTACAGATCACACAACAACCGCCTGTTATATATACTTGTATGCATTATGATTCCCGAACTTAAACATCCTATCCAACTTCTGCAGTATTACCGCCAGCAGCCCCTTGACCTAACCCGCACCGAGGAGTCTTCATAGAGTACAGTCACTCTGGGGCAGGAAAGAGACCTCTTTAAGCTCCCCTCCCAGAGAGGGAAAAGATCCAATATGTTTCAGACATCCGATACGGCTGGACACAGAAACGCAATTGACGCCGGCAACCGCAGCAAATCGGCGGAGACGAGTGTTCGTTCATGCATGACAGAGATTCGCCGAGGAGGAAGACAAGCGCAGCCGCGTTCCTTCTGGAATCTCGGAGTACTTTCCGTTCATCTCCCTTCAGTTTAATGCGCAGCTTACTGGGTCAGTGCGGCGCGCGAGGGCGGCACAGACTCTGTTCTGAACGGGAGATCGGCTGGCAGTCAACATCGATGCGCCTCAACCCATGCGCTGGAGATGAGTTCATTTTCCCCGCGAGATCACAGGCTGGTCGAGTGTCGTCGATATACTACTCTACTTTAACAGTGGAGAGGTGGATATCCTTGGTGACGAACTGAGAGTATCTACTGTGAAAGAGTTGTAGCGGTGGGACCACAGGGTGGCCGAATGTGAAAGAGTTGTAGCGGTGGGACCACAGGGTGGCCGAATAAACAATCGCCTAGAGTGGTTGTACTCTAGATATATACTTGCCAAAGGTTAATCCGTCGGAGAAATTCGTTGGAAGGATTCATCCGTTACTGTGGTTAAGCACCATCCATCTAGATACATCCATTTGTCCATGCATATTTCGTCCGCAAGTGATTCTAATGGAGAAGATTTATGCTCTGCGTGTTGAGGTTCACTTTGTATCCAAGAGAGGTGCAAAGCTGTTGGGGTCCGACTAGAGTAACTTTCGCGATCGATCCGGAAATCGCCTGCAGCGAAAAAAAAAACCGAAACTTGCAAGGTGCTGCGTAAAAAGGGGTAGGAGAAAACGCGTCGGCGAATAGCATCGAGAAGGAAGTTGAGGGAGCATCATGTCATCTTGTCATCTCGCAATCTCACAATCTCGTGTTCAGAACTCTATGTGAACCAGTTTGCAGGAGAGGAATCGGGACTCGAGCAGTTCTCTTTTATCGCCAAAAAGATAGCCTCCCGAGTGGCTTTGTAAGTTAAGTTGAAGCCGGCAAAACGGAAACGTTGAAGAAGACCGTTGCGTGTCCTCTTCCAGCCAATGGGACGCGGCTCCATCTCCCAAGAAGCAGGCTGAGTGGCTACAGCGACAGGGTTGTGCAGATGAACGAGGAGCTCTCTTGGACTTGCGACTAAGCCGAGAAGCTCCAAGACTCCAAGAAGAAGACACGGTAACGATCCAGCTCGAAGCTACTCCTACTACTACTGCCGCTGATCCTCTCTTCGTTCCCATCCTCATCCTCTACAATTCACTCCCCTTCACTGTCGTCTGTTGTTTAATCACAGCATCGTCATCTCATCGAATCACCTCTTATCCCTTACCTCCTCTAAAATCTGTTGAACGCGACAACCACCTCCGAACTCTACCAACCAACCATCTGGTCCACCCACTGATCGCCCCGACCGACATTCACAGAACCATCACACAGCACGATCATTGCCTCTCTTTCCCCTGCTATTGCCAACGGCCCCAACCAACTCAACTGGATCCGCTTCCTATTTCACCAACATCGGCGGTTGCCATTAAGGGGCTGAGCCTGAGGTACTGCCGAACCTTATGTGCTCTCCACGTTATTCTCCCTAACTGACCGCGCCAAAGCTCTACTGCTGCCAGCTTCACTCTCTGTACTCTTCAACTCAAGTGTTTTTGTTCTCTTCCTCCTTGACGAATCCTTGAGCATCAGATCGGTGGTCCGCTGAGGAATTAGTATGGCCATCATGGGTCCGATGCTGTCTTGGGCAGTATTCCTATCCGTTATCGGGGCGATCTACTACGTTAGCCAGCGCAAGACACCTTCTCCGGGGGGGAAAAAGCATGTGCCGCTACAAGAAAAGCCAAAGTCCGTCTTTGTGAGCACGTTGGGAAGTGGTACAGAAACTGGCGATGTCAAAAAGAAAACGAAGAAGAAGGCGAAGAAGAGCACCACTGTAGCGAAGGAGGTGGTTTCGACAGACGACGGCGGAAATAAGTCTGACGATGATGTCGCCGAGGAGGTGGATTTGCGGGATGTTGCTAGGAGACTGAAGGCGGGAGAAGGCGCAAAGTTAGGTGCTTCCCGCAAGGGTGGTAACCTTGCCCCGTCTCCTTACGCCGCTTCCCAGACCTCATCTGCCGGAGCCGATGGTGACATCGATGAAGAGGAGGCCGCTCCTCTCACCCAATCCGACTACCTTCCGAAGTCGAGCTCGACCGACCCTAGTGACATGCTCGAAGCTCCCACCGGTGGACCCGGTGTCCTTAGAATCGGTGCACCCACCCAACTCCCCCGAGGACAAAAGAAGAAAACCGTTGCTTCGACCCCCGAGGCCGGGGTCCATGCGAACAAGAACGCCAAGAAAAAGGAAAAGAAGAAGGCTGAAAGGGAGATTGAGCGAGCGGACCAACAAGCCAGGTTCGAGCAGCACCGAAAGGCCATGAGGGCCGAGGAGGCTGCCCAACAGAAAAGCAGACCTACCCAGGTTGAATCACCCGCAGCTTCCGCCTGGACCCAGGTTGGGGCCAAGAAGGCTCCCGCCGCTCCTGTCGCCCCCGCCCCCTCCGCTCCTGCAAGCTCCACCGCATTGCTCGACACCTTCACTCCTGACAGTGATAACGAGAAGATACAGCAGAGCACCACCCTCGGCGATTCCTGGGAATCCATCCCTCCCGGCGTCATGGTTCCTGAACCAGAGTGGAATCAAGTCAAGAAGAAGACTCGCGGTGCTAAGAAGGCAGAGGATACGGACGCAGGGAAGAGCAGTGATGAAGCCTCTAGGCCAAAGCCCGTCCCCACTCCCGAGCCCGTGAAGCAGCCGAAGGCGCCCAAGCCTGTTCAAAAGAAGGCGTCGAATAACAACTTTGGTGTTTTGGACACCACAAGTGAAGCTCGGACCGCCTCTGGGTCGGATTGGGCCGAGGTTGATAACGAAAATTGGGCTGTGCACCCTGAATCTTCGGATTACTAGATTCCGAAATTGGGCTCTGCACCCGGAATCTTCGGATTATTAGGTTCCGGTTTTTTCTTTTATGTCGGCCCGGTGGCGTATTTCCTCTTCTTTACTTTAGCGTTTTTTTGTGTTTCTTTCTGACTCATGTCACTACAAAAATCGTCTGGGTTTTGGTCTGGTTGTAACATCGACAGCTTTTCAATACACGGTATGGTGGGCAGTGTGGTAGGCGGTTTGGGATACGACAGGTGGGTTGGTGGGTAGGTGGTGTAATGACAAGGCGGGCACTGTACCAAATCGTTTTTTTGAAATGTTGTTTTATGTTGTGTTTTCTTCCTTCTAGTTGATTTTTCTCCAATTCCTCGACTCCGATTGTTCTTCTGCTGCCAGTGATTTTTTGTATGTGTATGTTTGGTTAGTCTGATCAACGACTTCGTTTGGTAAGGGGGAAACAGGACAAAATAAAAAATTTGATGTCTAAGTATGTGTAGTATCATGTGAAGTTTTGTGCTTACTTTCTCCTCTCTGGTGCATGTCGTTTGCAATTGGGATGAGAACTTGGTAAGCAACAGGCTGTTTCTTCCACCATCGTACCCGCCTGAGCTGAAAACAGACAGCACGCAAACCCCACCATCACAACCACCATCACCATCACATCACATGCTCCAGCTTTCAATGGTACCACCGCCCCGCCGAGGTAAATCTTGACGTTCAGAAAACATCCAGATTACAACTTAGATGATAACATGGTGCCGCCGTCCCGCCGAGGTAAATCTTGACGTTCAGAAAACCATCCAGATTACAACTTGGACGGCATAACATAACTTGGGAATGTCGAATGCGTTGATGAATGGTATTTGCGGATTGGGATTATCGAAGAGGCGATCTTTAACAGCATGGATTCGTCTGTTATAATTGCCACCCCACGTCGGAGCCGGAAGACGTTTTCCCCACTGAAGATCTCAGGACGATCAGCCAAAAAACTGCAAGGAACGTCTGTCCGTTTGACGTCGTCTCAGCTAGAGGAGGTTGGAGTCGGGACTGCGGGATTGCGGGAGATGTTGGAGGACTAGGAAAAGTGGTGAGCCCACCAAAGGAGAGACAAGCAATCAGGATACTGTAGGAAGTGAAAGGAAAGAAACCGGCGGTGAATCCTACCACAACTCCATCGCCATATCGAGAATCACGGTCAATGTGCAGTACACCCATGTGGGGAATATCTGATTCATTGCTCTGCATTTTCCGCGGTTGGGCCAGACAAAAGTAATGTTCTGGCTACAAGATAGAGGATGAGGCCTCGACCTCAGACGATCTGCCGAGAATATGCAATTCATCAAGAATAAACTGCCGTTCAAGCTTTATCTAGTGCCAACTTAGAATGTTTAGCCATCTCTATGTCCTCTCAACAATATTCTATTATCACATGGTTTGTTTGTTTGTAATCATATAATCGCGGTTTGTTGGCACTGATATCATAAACTGCTGGTCCTGCAACTGACCCAAGCTTTGCTCAGTGCGAGCTCCTTAGCTAATTAGCGCACTCCGACATGGAGATAACTCCTTAATCCCTGAGTTATTTCTCTGTCTTACGGCAAGAACATTATTATTTCGGACACACAAAATCGGATATAAGGTTTCAGTATCGGATATAAGATATCGCGAGTGAGGGTCTGTGAAAGTCTAGCATCCAATACTAGCACGGATCACTTTCGGGTCCGGGGCGCGCGCGGGATTGTATCGATATCGCCACTTGACATTCTTACTACAAGGTAGACCCTTCTTCTTCGGCCGTGATTACATTTAACTGATTCTCGCGGTCGGCTTCCATCTAGTTCAACCGAGCTCCACGATGATCATGACAAGAGGAACTTGGTTTCCGTGCCGATTCCCGTAATGACGCATTTTTCTTGCCTCTGTTCCTTAGTAATATCGAATGGGCTTGAAAGGGGTGAATATAAATAAGGATCGGATATAGAATGTGCTGGTGGATGGTTACAGAAACACATCTTCCTCTTGATATATATCCTTAACTACGCCCACACAACTCGCAACTCCAAGTAATCCAGGTGTGTATATGCTAGCGGTTTGCTCCTAATTGATGAAATCTCATGGACTGATGATCTCTACAAAAAGCAGCAGCAGAGTACGGTACACATTATCAGACAGCTATGTCCAACTCTCCAATCCGCACTATCGACGAACTTGTCCGCACACGAGCCATAACGCATGCGAACATTCCGATTCTATCGTACCCTAGCGATAGTCACAATTATGTAGACTATACCGCCTCTGTTCTTAATTCGATGACCCAACGAGCTGCGAAAAGATACTGCAAAATCTTGCCCAAACTACGGAGAACGTCAGACGAGCCTCGTTTGGTTGTTGCGGTTTTGGGCGCCACAAACATCGAATATATTGTCACGTATCTTGCTCTCCAACGACAGGCATTACTTGCTTGTTCCTTTCAACGAGACTTGCCGTTCCTGCGTATCTCCATCTACTGGAAAAGACGGAATGTTCAGTGGTTTTTGTGCAGCCTAGGTATCAAAAGATTATGGAACAGACTCGAGAACTCAAGCACGGTACTTTGGATATCCTGCCCATGGTTCACGCTTCCTACATTACAGCCTCACAACCAGAAGATTCGGAGCCCCTCCAATCGGAGATTGATCCTGTGAAGGAGACAAACAAGATTGGCTGGATAATACACTCCAGTGGAAGCGTATGTATCAGAAGCTATGGAATACAGTCTAATATATGTTAACTTTTTTGTAGACAGGATTTCCGAAACCGATTGGCCATACCCACAGTTCATGTCTGACGGCTGCCATGACAATGAATATCACATTCCAAGGATTAGTGACTCAGCCTTTATTTCACGCTTATGGTCTCTACACCTTGGTCAACGGTCTAATCGTTGGCCGAAAAGTTTCATTTTACAACGCGGACCTCCCTGTTACCGGACCAAACATTCTTAAAGCCATCGAGGTCGCTGCGTCGGAAGTGCTTTTCACTGTGCCTTATGTTGTAAAACTCCTTGCAGAAACCGAAGGCGCTATCGCAAAACTTAAGGAGTTGAGACAAATCGTGTTGGGGGGCGCCAGTTTCCCTGACAGTATTGGGGATAAGCTCGCTAGCGAAGGTGTGAAATTGGGGAATTATTACGGAACTACAGAAGCCGGAATTATCATGAAATACTCAAAGGAACATTGGAACTGGCTTCAGGTCTTTCCTGGTGTGGTGCCTTACGCACGATGGGAGCCTAAAGGCGACGACCTCTATCAACTTGTCGTTCTTCCAGGTTGGGGAGCATTGGTCGCTTCCAATCGTCCTGATGGAAGTTACGCTACTGGAGACCTCTTCCTGAGACATCCAAAGAACCCTAACGTATACAAGTACATGGACCGGGCCGACGACATAATCGTTCTTTCAAATGGCGAGAAGGCAAACCCAACTCTACTCGAGGATGCCACCCGAAGAAGCCGCTACGTCACTCAGGCAGTCGTATTTGGAGCTGGAAAGCCTACATTGGGATTGATTGTAGTAGCCTCGGACAACGCTACCGGGATGACCCGAGACGAAATCATTTCAGGTATTTGGCCTGATATAGAAAAAGGGAATACGTTGGTTCCTGCCTATGCCAAAATTTCCCGTGACGCCGTTATTATCAAGAGCCCGGGCACGGAATTCCCGAGGACCGATAAAGGAACAGCGTAAGTTACCCCAGATTTCTCGGTGAAGATGATTCGGTTTGCTGATACGTTTCAGGATCCGCACCGCCTTTCTCAGAACATTTGACGACGATATTCAATCATACTACGACAGCATCGAGCGCAATGACACCCAGTCAGGCAAGGTCCTCTCTGAAGCTGAGATCCGCCAGCTTGTTCGTAAGACCGTATTAGACGCTCTCCAGATGGAAGACGACAACATTCTTAAAAATGACACGGATTTCTTTTCTCTGGGGCTAGACTCCTTGATGGCAATCAACATCCGCAGAAAGCTGGCGCAGGAAATCAATACGAGCGGCAAAACCCTGAGTTCCAACATCGTGTTCGAGAAGCCTAATGTAGACACCCTTACACGCTATTTGTCCAACCTGAAGACTGGTACCGTGGAGAACGAGAGCTCGGCAGAGGAGGTCATGCAGACTTTGGTCGAAAAATACTCTACATTCAGGACTCATATCCCCGGAAATGTCGTAGTTGACGGGGAATATGTTATACTCACCGGAGGAACTGGATCGCTGGGGGCTCATGTTCTGTCCACACTCGTTCAACGCCCTACCGTACATAAGGTCTATTGTTTTGTCCGAGCCAGCAGCCCCGAAGCCGGCTCCCAACGTGTTCTTGACGCACTCCAAAAAGCCCACCTCCTCGACCGCCTTACAGAGCAACAAAAGGACAAGATCATTGCTCTCCCTGCGGACTTGAGCCAAGAATCCTTTGGTCTTCCCGCACATACCATTGACCAGATCACCCGCGAGGTCACTACCATTATCCACGGCGCATGGAGCGTCAACTTCAACATGGATGTCACCAGTTTCGAGCAGCAACACATCCGAGGTTCCTGGAACCTAATCAACCTTTGCCTTTCCTCCCCGCACGCCAATATCCCCACCTTCAACTTTATCTCCTCCATCAGCACAGCAATGTCAACGGGAACACTCACCATCCCAGAAGTTCTCCCCAAATTATCCGACGCAATGCCAATGGGATACGCGCAGGCTAAACTCGTGACGGAGCATATCTGCCACGCCGCAGCCGCAAAATCCGATATCGCCGCACGCATCCTTCGCGTCGGCCAGATCGTTGGCGACACACATTTCGGCATGTGGAACGCAACGGAAGCAGTGCCTCTTACTATCCAGTCCGCAACCACAATTGGCGCCCTTCCGGTGATCTCAAACGGCGACGAGGAAGTCTCATGGATCCCTGTTGATACCACCGCTAATACCGTCGTTGATCTCTCGCTGCTCGACAAGATGCAGAATGGATATAGGCCGGCGCATAATGCGGTCTTTCACGTCTGTCATCCCAGTGTTCTGCGTTGGAACCGCGACGTTCTTCCTGCGCTCAAGAATGCGGGCTTGGAATATGAGGCGGTGGATCAGCGCGAGTGGGTGAAACGCCTTGAAGCGTCGGAGCAAGATGGAGAGAAGAATCCTCCGATCAAGTTACTAGATTTTTTTAGGAAGAAGTATGGAAGAGATGAAGCTACCACTGAGCCTTATTTTGAGACAAAGGAGAGCTGCAGGTTTTCACCGAGCTTGAGGAATGCGAAGGAAGTTGATGCGGAGCTTATTGGGCGCTTTTTGAGGTATTGGAGGGAGGAGTGTTGGTGATTGGTTAGACTGATGTCATTGGTGGTTTCTATGTTTCCTTTGTGTCGTTGGTGTATTTTTTGCGTGCTGCCTTGAGGGGCATCTATAGAGTAGAGTATAGGCAATGGTTTTTACCGTATTGTACTGTACCGAACAAAAGACTGGAATCTCAAAAGCAAGACACAATAATTAAGTACCCCCACAGGTTTGAACCGGTGGGTGGCGTTTATACCGCTGTGAATTTTTTGACGTTTAGAACGCTGGAAGGTTTTGAACCATGGTGTTTGTAACACCGACGGAGCCAAGTGGCCAGTCGATGATTTCCGCCATCTTGTACAAGACTTAAGATGGGTTTCTGAGGGGAAAAGATGAAGGGGTTTAAACCTGCCGAGGGGTTTCGAACCGCAACGTTTAGAGCGATGCGAGGTTTTGAACCCCTGGAAATGGTGTTTACAGCACCAACTGAGTCAAGCGATCAGTTCTTGTATATGCGATTATTTCCACCCATTTTACACAAGACCTAAGATGGGTTTCTGAGGGAAAAAGATGAACGGGGTTTAAACCCGCCGTCTAGCGTTTTATGCACCATGGGGTTTCGAACCCCGAACGTGGAACCTGGTGTTTACAACACCGACTGAGCCAAGTGATTGGTCCTTGTATATGCAATGGATTCTGCTATTCTGTATAGGGTGTAAGTGGAGATCCTGAGGAAAAAGACGAGCGGGTTCGCACCCGGCGTTTATTGCGCCCAGTCCCAATGTTTACTGCACTCGGTGTGGTGTTTGCAACACCATGAGGTTTCGAACCTGGTGTTTCCAGCACCTAGTGTTTATAACACCAGCTGAGCCAAACAATTGGTTCTTATAAATGTAGTGATTCCCACAATCTTGTTCCGACAAATCTAGGATCTCGGGAGACAAAAGAGTGCGTAGGTTTTGAACCAATGGACTGGCGTTTGTAGCACCAACCCCCGGTGTTTGTAGCACCTTTCTGGCGTTTATACCGCCATGAAGTTTCGAACTTGGGTGTTTTAAGCACATGGGGTGCCTGGTGCTAAGGTTTCGAACCCACGTAGTTGGTGTTTATAGCAGCCAACTGAGCCAAGCGATCAGTTCTTGTGTATGAAATGATACCCGCCATTGTGTGTACAGGGTTAACTTGGGATTTCGCTCGAAAACCAGCCGTGCAAGTTTTCGAGTGACCAGAAAATCGGAACGAGAGAAATGTAGGAGATCTCAAGAGGTAAAATAGTGGGCTTCGCAGATTGTAAGCCTGCAGTCTGGCGTTTGTAGCGCCAACCGGTACCCCAGTGTTTACAACACTCGGTGGTGGGTGTCTGGTGTTTTCAGCATAGGTTTCGAACCCTGGTATAGCTGTGGTGTTTGGAGCACCAACTGAGCTGAGCCAACCGACCAATTGTATAGGAAACGGTTTCCACTATCTTGTGCAGGACTTAGGCTGGAATCTCTGAGGAAAAAGCTGAGTGGGTTTTAAACCCGTGGTTTGCGTTTCGAGCGCCATGAGGTTTCGAACCTTGGTGTTTATAGCACCCTGGTGTTTGTAGCACTAGATAAGCCAAGTGGTTAGTTCTTGCGTATTCAATGGTTTCCACCATCCTGTACGGGGTGTAAGCAGAGATCCTGAGGAAAAAGACGAGCGGGTTTTAAACCTGTACGTAGAGAGTCTGGGCGTTTCAAACGCCATGAGGTTTCGAACCCGCCCTGAGCACTGCGAGCTTTTGAAGCCTTGTGTTTAGGCATGGTGTTTTGAGCACCGACTGAGCTGGTGGGTTTTAAACCCGTGGTTTGCGTTTCGAGCGCCATGAGGTTTCGAACCTTGGTGTTTATAGCACTCTGGTGTTTGTAGCACCAACTAAGCCAAGTGATCAGTCCTTGTATAGACAAGGATTTCGGCCATCTTGCGCAGGATATACTATACTTTATATCATGACATTTGTAGGCGTTTGAATTGATTGTAATACGTATAGCTATATGTACCTTGAATAAATCTGAATGACAATCTACTCTACGGCCTATACTTTGTGTTTTACTTGGTATCTTCGTATACCATCGACTAGTGGGTGACCGACCAGTGACCAGGCCTACCCAGTCCACAGAATCGCAAGATTTCGTTTCACGGATGGATCGACCATCCGAACACCTCAAATAAACACCCGCAAACCTCAAGTCAAAGCTCGGGCTGACTGGTCTTACTACCACCGACCAGAAGAAACAGATCAGGTTTCTGTGCAATGTCCTTCAAAATCGGTATAAATGTGCATCTTTTGAAGGGGACTGGAGGTTGAAGGAAATCTTCTTGGAGGAAGTGCTTCGGCCAGTGGATCATAAGAAAGCACGCGGACTTGTATCCTTTGGTCTTCGTTACTGGTGCTGTATTAGAAGTGGTATTCAAAGGTGGTTCTGAGCAATCTCGTATGGATTTGAAGCAGGCTGCGTCAATATAACATTGATAATCTATGAGACGGGGCTTTTGCTGGGACGTCGACCGCTGGAAGGCTGGACCGCGAACACACACGTATATGAGCGGATTATCTCTCTCCCTCCAACTCGCCTCGTTAGCCACCTACTCTCGCCTAGAATCACCTCGCTAGATTTTCTGGGTATGTATTTTGGACTCTCATGAGAGGGGAGTAGGTTGAGGCATCGATTTCCATTGTGCCTCTCCTACCAATGAGGATCAAAGTCTGTTACTTACTCCATTTCCGGTCTCCATGCTTACCTCTTTGGCTATATCCAAATTCCAACTTCAAAGTGGATATGGACCATTGGGACTGTGCTCATGATGAAACACTTGGATCTTCACACACTTCATGCATGAATCATCACTCGCGAGTACTCTGGAGGGCCTGGGATATCTCGTCTCGTGTGCACTCAACACGTAAACTCTGTATCATCTCTGAGTCTCGGTCTCAGCCTCAGTTCGCAGTCACAGAAAAGTATATACAAACTCAGAGTTTAGCAGAAAGCGTGAAACCCTTTTAACTCTTCACCCCCCTTCCACAATTTTCTCTCTCACTCTCATATATATACTCTCGTCTGTAACCAAACCACAAACATGCCTCACAACTGTTACACCACCGCTGCGGTCTCATCCCAGCACCATGTACCAGTACAAAACTTTACTTCTCAGGACCGTATGAGGATTGAAGAGATCAGACCCCACGACGAAAATGCGGTGCAATGGAAGATGGTAGCCGATCTGTAAGTCTTTTTTTAAAATTTTTCTTGTGAAGGTGTCAAGGTTAACTCAAGAGTTAGTTACAATACCTACGCGGTGGCAGAAGGACGTATCGAGCGAAGTGTCAAGACGTTGCGCGATAAGTTCCAGGAGATTGAACACGATGCATATGCAGAAGTGGACATGAACATGATCAGTGGTGGAGACATAGCAAGACTGGATATCACCGAACCAGATTCCGAACTTCCTTGGACCATGGCTTCCCTTCCTTATACGGCATCTCTAGAACAACTTAATGTAGAAATCCGAGCAAGGCTATTACTTCTCGGTCGACCGCGCAGTGTATTTGTTGAAGTGCGCAACGAAGCGTCGCGTCTAGGACAGACTTTGCTATAAAGAAATTAGAGAGAGAAGACCCGACTTTCAGATATATACCGGCCCGGATCCTTTCTCTTCGTTGCCCGGCCAGAGATTTTGAGGAACGTCTCGACAGGGTTAGGGGTATGGCTATTTATTAATCTGTTCTGGGACTTCCTTATATATGAACACCGACTTTCGTTTCGCCTTAGGTTGGGTTTTCTCTTTAATCTGTGGTAATGCCCACAACAGGGTTCCCAAGCGATCCTTGACAGCGGCTGTTATATTGTTTCGGAGCCTGTAGAGTACGTATGTCTGTACTTGGCTGGGATGATATGACGGCGCGAATTCGAAATTGCAGATGTTTCTTGAACCGGGTTGGACAATTCAATGGGAAAAAAAAGATCCGTACGTACGGGTTTATCGCTTTTGCAATTGGTTTCATCATCTCGGGTTTCACACTCGATACGGGTTCTTTGTTCCACAGAGAGTGCTGACTTGAAGGAATTTTTTTGTATACGGTACTTGTATTCCAATACTTATGAAGATGTGTATAGTCACCATAATTATAACCAATTGAACCAAACAAAGTTCCTTGTTCTCAGCCCGGCCCTTCAACCTATAATTATAACCTCCCATCATCTTCAACACTCGTTGTTCCCCCAAACTTCATAATATTGTAGTAGAGTTTAAATACTTCTTAGTATATAGTTAGGTTTTTACACCGATGCTGAAAACCCTTTAGATCTCCTCCGCCCATTTATAAAAGAGAAAAAAAAAAAAATGCGAATAAGCCCCAGTCCCAGCCCCAGCCCCAGCTGCAGCTGCAATTGATCCCCTCTCACCCCTCCCCGCCCTCAAATCCATCCATACCAGCTGAACGACCCGACCCGACCTGCGCGTATCATTACCCCAGAGCTGCCAGCAGCTACTTCGAAAATACTTCCTTTCTCCCCTCTCCCCGCCCTTCCTAAATCCAACTGGCCTCTCTAAACGCCGTTTTCCTTCCCCCCTCCACTACTCTCCCACCACCATGGCCACTCCCAATATCCTCCCTACTCCTCTCGACCAGCGAGTTCCGATACAACCCCAGGGTAAGTTTCGATTCGCAAGCCGCGCGCGCATGTAGCATGACGGTGCTGGGGATGGTTGGGGGGAGGTTTGCGATGCGAGCGGATGAGTATGGGAAGTTCTTTCGCGGCGTCTTTTTCCGGAGGAGCTTGGGTTTTTTGGAGAAGCCGGTGGCGGAGGAGATGGAGGAGGTGGAGCGGCGAGAGGTCGAGGAGGGGGAGAGCCAGAAACACATCGCTTTTTTTTTTGTGTTTGATGCGGGGAGGGGAGGGGGGGACGAGGGGGAGAAAGAGGAGGAGGAGGAGGAGGAGAAGAAGGGGAATTGACGTGGCAGGTAGAAGGTGTGTGAAGCGGGAAATGGGGATTGGACGCACGGTGTCTCACCCTGTGCTGCATGCGACATCGCGATTGTGCCCTCGTGAGTGGAGCCAAGGGAAATATTGTGGCGTGTGCTCAAAAGGGTATGTAACAGAAACAATTCGTCAGGTTAGAAGGTACAGAAACAAGCAATTATATATCCTATCCCATCCCAGGGTACTCTCGGTCCCTCGTATGCATATGTACCCCAACCAACTATATCTCCACCAACCATCTCATGCACTATACACATCCCCCCTCTCTTCTCCTCCTCCGCCAGCGGATTTGCAATGACATTTCTCTCCGACTCTTTGCGGGCGGTGATGCCGTACTCTTGCTACCTTCCCCCGCGCTGCTTTACTCGGATGTGTTCGTACACGAACGATTTTCCCTGTGACACGCATTGCGGGTCTGGGGTGTATTTCATCGTCATCTGAATCTTCTTTCCACCGCGACGTTGACGATGACGGGGAAGAAGTCGAAGCGCGGGAGACACGTACTGGCAGCTATACATAAAAAAATCAACCTTGCGCTCCGGGGAAGGGGGGGAGGTGGGGAGACAAACGCAACACATTATTGTGTATTGAGATCGTTTTGTTTTTGTTTTTTGTTGTTTTGCAAAAATTTCCGAAACCGCGGGTTATGATTGATGGGTTGGGTGTGGTTTATTGTGAGGAACGAGCTCGAGGGGTTTATATATTACCCCCCCTTCGCCTCAGAACCGCCCGCCCGCGCCCGTCAAAAAATATAGTGAACCTATCGGATCTCGTACATGGCCAGACACACCGCAGCGCGCTGGGGTTACAGCGGCATGTTGCAGTTGCTTTGTAACCGCGTGCATGAGTTGCCCGATATTAACATGTTCGCCCCCGAAGATCGAAATTAATTGCTTCGGTATGTGAATGAACGACGCTGTATCTATCCGAGATCGTCCCCAACGGATACAAAAGTGCAGAAAAACATACTAGTACCCTAACCACCGGTATCGGCACCTTCCACCTATCTTCGTGAGC
Source organism: Wilcoxina mikolae CBS 423.85 (assembly GCA_014904905.1). Lineage (NCBI taxonomy): Eukaryota > Fungi > Ascomycota > Pezizomycetes > Pezizales > Pyronemataceae > Wilcoxina > Wilcoxina mikolae. The sequence continues at coordinate 944,930 of MU122094.1, forward strand.
ACTTCTATGTTGCTTCTGTGCCTTTACAAACCGTCAACGAGAGCCTCATTGCGGCTTTTACCCACATATCTGTACCCTATTCATTTTTCGCTCATTTAGGAAATACCGAGTGCTTATACATGATCCCCTTTTCAGCCCTGCTTTCTTAGGCTGTTCATCAAGCTTCAAAAACGCCTCCCTCGTCCGATTGAACGTTTGCATGTGTTTTAACCTTTTCTCTAGCCTGGAAGCATGTTTGTTGATCCAAATGAGGAAATTCATCCTCATCCCAACGGAATTTTCTAGACAGGCGCTATCATGCATATAGCACCCGGATCTACAGTTTCTAGCCCTATAGCATCATCCTCTCGAAAGTATGATTGCCACAATTCTCTCGCAGTATATACCATTTCCATCTCCTTACAAACGCAACAAATAACAGTGCAGCATGCGAGATGCAGCCGGCCGGTTCATCCGGAACTTTGATGGGATGGGATGGGCGAATGTGCACTATTTATATATGTTCGGGTCATCGATCCAGTGCGTGTACTCGAACTCATGCTTTCATTGTCTCATGCCATAAACACCAATCTCCATTTTCCACCCTTCCCCCCCAGAGAACCGATACCCCCATAATAAGCAGTCGCCAAAAACACACAGCCATAATAAGAAGCGGGAGAAAAAAAAAAGAAAAAATCCATCCGACATAGAGCATTCCATATGACATACACCCAACAGCAATCATAAAAAATTACTATTTTATACCCTGACTCATTATCCCACACATAAAACCTCCTCATGTCGTCGTATCATCGCGCCAAGAGAGTAAAAGAAATAACCGATATGTTGAATATCGCCCCGATTACGTGAATGTATTGTATCGTTGGTGCTCATTTTACAAGGCGAAAGGGTTAAGGGAGCGGATAGTCAAGCAACTATAATATGCAATTAGTATAGTTTTCTTACGGTGGCTCGAATTGGAGTACATACGGAGGACTCTTGCTCAATTCCGTCTTCAGGTATACCGGAACCTTGGTCAGTTCTCGGACCTCCTGAATGTAGTCTCCCTTCTCCTCGCGCAAAGTAAACATGTGCAGATATTTCTCCTTCTTCGAAAACTCCTGCCCATCAGGCTTCTGGGCATCAAGAGCAGAGACAGACAACTTCGGATCGGATCTGGTGCGGTGGGGTGTTTGAGAGGTGGTCGGTGAGTTTTTGGTGGGAGAGCCGGGCATGCTTTGTGTGGGTCTGGTATTTGTAGGGGGTGGAGCAAGCGCAACACCGGAAGTCGAAGACTGCTCTGTTTCGCCAGTCTCAGAACCTTCGTCATAATCATCGTCTCCATCATCGTCAAACAATGCGTCAGTATCATCAGCAGGGCGTGATGAGACATCCATAGCCTTTCGCTGCATTTCTTCTTGTTCTTGTGCAGCCTTTGCTTTAGCAGCGGCGGCACTGGCAGCAGCAGCTTCGCTTGCAGCACGCAGTGCCGCTCCTCCCTTGGGGCGCTCGTCTTCGGGGATGTATGCACTGGACTGAACACCTTTCTCCCAGTAGAGCTCAAGAACACGGGTATTCTTGTCGAATTCGGCCTTCTTCAAGGGAAGCTGATCGCAGTGTACACGCTTCTCAAAACCGTATTCGGGAATCAGGACATCGAATGCGGATTCGTAAACGCAGATGACGATGGCATCGCAAATCAACTCGCCATCCTGGGCAGCACGGCGTTTGTCCACGGCCCGGCAGAGTTCAATGTGAATGCTTTGCTCTTGGGCGTTCTTTGCGGAATCCTTCTTGACGTTACACTGTTCTGCGGTTTTGGTCAAAGCCTCTACATCTTCAGCAAACTCAATCTCTCCATTGGACAAAGCGGCTTCTAGTTGACGCTGGACAATAATATCCGTGTAACGGCGGATAGGGTTGGTGAAATGGGTGTACACCGGAAGGTTGTAGACATAATGGTTGCGAAGCTCAGCAGGTAGCTTTCCGGCGGCAAAGTACTTGGCCCGAGGGACTGCTTTGACCAAAAGAGTTTCCATGCCCTGAATTTACTTTAGCTAATCCACCTTGAAAAGAGAAAGACTATATATAATCTTACCTTGCGCACATCAGAGTCCTTCAAAGCGAATAAACCAGTCTGCAAGGCCGCACTGCTTGCGATGTCGACGTTGTATCCAAGGCGATTAATTCGGTCGCCGAATGTGGCGAGACGACGCGGAGTAGGAGGCGATTGGCGACGGAGCAAAGCCTTCTCAGGCAAAGCAGCCGCAATCTTCTCCGCAACCAGCGAGTTTGTCTTGATGAGAAGTTCCTCAACAAGTTCGTACGCGGGGCGTGTCTCAAAAATGTTCTCCGTGTTTGGTACATTCTCATCGTCTGTTTGGTACAGCAATCGCAGAGGGGGGATTTCAGTTTCGCTAAGGCCATATCGTTGTTCGCGGGATTTCTTTGTAAGTTGCTGTGGCACATACAGTCAGCGTGGGTAATACTGGATTTCGTAGAACAGAGTTTCTCACCAATAGTGCGCCAACAGCCTCCTTCAGACTTTCTTCGACTTCTCCACCTTCACCATAGACAAGAGAGTCAACGCTTGTATAGAGAAGGTTAACGTCATTTTTCACGATCGTCTTTCCAATCCAGGGTTCTCCTTCAATCTTTCCACTGGCATCAATACTAAAGACAACGCTAAAAGCAAACCTATCCTCACCAGGTTTCAGAGAAACCAAATCTTCACCAAGCTTCGAAGGCAACATTGGTACATATCGGTTAACCAACTCGACGGCCGTGCCCCTTTTCTTCGCTTCGCGATCTACCAATGAACTTGGCTTCACAAAATGAGTGACATCGGCCACATGAACACCAATTTCCCAAACACCTTCACGGACTTTCTTCACGTGGAAAGCATTGTTAATCTCGACGCCGTCCTTGGGTATGATGCTAAAAGTCTGCTCTTCCCTAAGGTCCTTCCGGGCTGCGATAATTTCTTCTTCCTCCGTCTCCACAGTCCAATCCTCGAAACCGACATTACGGACAACAGCATCAGAAAACTCATCCGGTCCAAAGTTATTGTCTCGGAGGAGAGCGTCTGTTTCGACTTTGATGTCACCCATCTCTCCAAGTTGTTCAACGAGCGTACCGAACGGATGAAGCGAAGTGATGGGCCAACGCTTGATGCAAGCTACGAAAATGCGGTTGGCATATGCCTGGTGATTCTCTACAAAGTCGCGTGGAGCCTGTTCGGTAGGGATTGCAATCAGAGGAACTCTCTTGTCTGTCGGCTTGAACCAAACGATTTTTGGCTTGTCGTGAGACCGCTCAGATTGAGGGCGGGGATTGTGGCCCTCCCGGGCTGCTCTTTCGGCCTCCTGCTTCTCTTTGGTGGCTTGGCTGCTAGGGCGGAGAAGACCCAGTGTGCTATAACTCGGCATTAATAACAGGTGGGTTTCTATAACATTACAACGGGGAGAACCTACCCAGAGAACATCTGACCAGCAACGCGCTCAATTACGGCGACAACGTGACCGGCATACAACGGCTTTTGTTCATCGCTGATTTCTTCTTCTTCAACCAACAACAGCGACTGTCCCTCAACCTCTACATCGTCATTCTTCTTCTGAGTCGGTCTCTGCCGCAGACTGCCTCTCCTTCGCATACCACCAGGCTGGGTGGTCTGGTCATTGCCATCGCCACCGCCACCAGTAGTGGCATCGTTAGGGCTGTTGTTGCTAACATTAGCACCCCGGCTACTCTCGGTGATATCCTTGCGTTTTTTCTTCTCTTCTTTTTCTCTCTTCTGACCCCAAACCTCATCAACATCTAGGAGTTCGATGGCTACCAAATCACCCTCCAATGCCCTATTGCGGTCCTTACTTCCACAAATGAAGATATCGGCGTCCAACAACCCATCCTGGGTGGACACATATGCGTCACTCCGGTTCTTCTTATTAACACGAAGAATACCAGAGACTAACTGTCCATTACTCAGCAGAGCTGGCAAGCTGGCCTGCGGTAAATAGGGAGTAAAGAGTGTCTTTCGTTGCTGCTGTTGTTGCTGCTGATTGGTGAGATTCTGACCTGGTTGACCCATGCCCCCAAGACCAAGTTGTTGTACACCCAATGCGGCTTGCTGCATCTGGAGTTGAGTCAACTGCTGCTGCTGGAGCAAGTTGGGGTTCAAAATTTGGGGTTGTCCAGTGGCGGGGTTGATGAAAATTCCTTGGCCGGCAGCACCGGGTATCATAAGATTGGGTTGAGGGGGAAACTGGAATGACCCAAGCGACGCACCCATTGATGCTCTTGGGCGATGGCCAGGCTGAAAACCAGGGTTGAATTGGCCCTGGTTCTGATTCTGCACATCTACAGGCGCATTGGATTGCTGGTTCTGGTTCTGATTACGCCAATTGTCTTGATAATTCCTCGAGCCAGTTCGGCCATGACCTTGGAACCCAGAGTTACTACCTCGTCGTTCCACATTTTGTCCACCAGCTGGCTGTTGCTGTTGTTGATTAGCATTCGGGTTGACACCTCCGTCATTAGTTGGCATTGGCTGCGGGGGAAACTGAAATCCACCGAGACGACCACCACCGGCCCCCCGACCATTCTGAACAGCAAGACTTTGGCTTCGTCCATGTACTCCCCCCCTCATATTTCGAACTTGTGGGGGTCCAAGATTGGCGCCCTGACTATTATTCTGCGGTGGCGGAGGCGGATTTGACGGAGCCGGGGTGTTCTCAGCAGGTGTCGGAGTACTGGCGCTGGCAGGGGAGTTAGAACCGGTGGTCGGGGTTGCTGACGCCCCACTGGGGGGTGGGAACTGGAATCCAGGCTGGCCTCGGCGCTGCTGAGCCAGTTCAGCGGCTTTCTTCGCTTCGGGTAAAGCAAGTGAGTGTCGTCGTTGATGGCCGCGATCACCACTGGGACCACCGGAAGGGCGACGCGGGGGAACATTACCACCAGCACCGGGCATGCTAAACTCTCCAAAATTACCGCCAGCAGCTCCAGACGAAGGTGCAGGCGGGGGACCATTTGTGCCACCCATACCTGGAAGAGCGGAAGCATTCCGCCTGTGAGCTGATGGCTGGGTAGGTGCTCCTTGGGGTGCGGCGCCTTGTTGTTGGGGCGGGAACTGGAAGTTGCCTTGCTGTTGGTGCTGGGGAGACACCATCTGTTGATGCTGCAATGGGTTAAAGTTGGGCGTGAGGTGGGTTTGATTCGGAGGAAGGAGCCCCATATTCGCGTACTGCTGGTGAGTTTGGAGCATCTGTTGCTGCTGGGCTTGGAGCATTTCGATCTGTTGTTGAAGAGCCAATTGCTCCACTGTATTCTGTAAGCATGCCATCTGGATTGCCGAAGCGGTGATGAACACATCCTCCTCATAGATTGGATTTCTGGAAGAAGAATGCTGGGGTATTGAAAGATCCTTGTTGTAAAGAAAATGCGACATACTCATCAGTGGTGTCAGCTCTGATGGAGACCTCCTATGCGCGATATGAAGTCTCCGGCCGCCAGGCCCTGTGGGATTCTGTTGCTGTTGATCCATTATGGGACCTATTCAAGCGTATATGCCTGATGGAGCGTTGCAGTTAGAATTTGGGGTACGGAAAGTATAAAATCATCGCTTGAGCAATATGGGGAAACTTACAGCGAAGCAAAAAGTGATAGGTGTTGCTTGGTGAAGCTAATTCGGAATTGCCCCTGAGAAAAGTTGCAACGCGAGCTAATGACGACACAATGGGGTTGAATTAGCATTTCGGCCTCAAACGCAGCTCCAAACCGATCCGAAGCTACTGCCAGAGCTAACCGGCTTGGTGCATCGCCCTGGATTCCCGACTTACCTTGTGCGAACGCCAATAGGTAGTCCGATCCTTAGGTTCTTGAAATTAAGCCGATCGGGCGATAATTATCCAATTTTTTTCGGAGGACAAAAGGACTGTGCTGATTATTCAAAAGGTATTTCGTAACAATAGTGGATCCTTCGTATTATGTATTTTTTGGTGATGAAGATGATGATGGAGGCGTAGTCTTCGTTTCCGTCGTAAGCTGTGTCTGAAACAACCAGACACTAGAGTCTAAGGAGTTCAGGAGCAGTCAGGGGGCGTGATGGATTGTTGAAACGAAACAGATCAAATCTGGGGGGGGTTTCGAGCTTCGTGGGATCACGGCCGAGACGGCTGCTAAATGCGGGGGATGCTTGTTCTGCGATAACGGGTGACGGAATTGAGGCGAGGCAAGCGAAGGGTTAATGTCGAGGCTAGTTCGCGATCGATGACGGCGGGATGATGAAGGATCGCAGGGAGAGGCGCGAAGTAGATGAGAGAGATCGTTGGGGAGGGAGAGTGATGTCTGTCGGTGACGACCCAAAGGTGTTGATTTGATTGGCAGCACCGAGCCGATGGGATTTCGTGTCAAGGAGAGGGAGAGTACTACTACTACTTCGACAAGACTCGGTCAGCAAGGAGGAGGATGGATTATGATGATGAGCCGAACTGCAGCAGAGAACGGGAGGGGAATTGCACGCAAGAAGGACTGACAGGTTAAGTGAGAGGAGTCGGAATTTCGAAGGAGAGAAAATGAAGAGAGAGGAAGAGGGGAAAGGAGGGCGCAGTTTAAGATAGGCCTGAAATGAATGGTTGGTGGTGGTGGAGTGGTGCGGTGATGGTGGTGGATGGCTGGCAGGGATTCGGAGCACAGGCTGTCTGTCGTTGGTGCAACACGGAGCGGGGGGGATGGGATGTGTACCTACTTAGTAGGTAGGGGTTTGCATGAGTGGTAGCCTAGTCCCATTGAGAGCGGCTATCTCAATCACCCATGCTGCTTTTATTATTGAGACTTACTCTACAGGTGCCGACCAGACCAGACTGAGGGAGAGGCCGAGAGACGAGGTGGAGCGTGGGTGGCGGAGAAGGACCGAGTCTGAGATGATGGAGTGGACAGCACGACAGATAGAGGCCAATGGACTCGGAATTGGATGTGGAAGGGGAGGCATTGAACGGCTTGGAAGCGTCTTCTTCGCCTGCGGTTTCTTGTTTTCCCAGCGCCCAGAGAACGATACATATCATGCCTATCATCTGTGTGTGGTGACAACCAATACACCGCACAAGCGTCATATCTGAATGGTTCGTGCATTGTACCTCTTGTATCTGAGAGGTCGGTAGCCAGGCTCGGGTGAAATGGCCATCCATCAGATGGAAGCTGTCTGTGTCTCTCTGTCGCCTCACTTACGATTATGCCTCACTCCCTATAGTTAACCTCACAGGCGCAGTGGAAGCCATGCGTTCCGTGTTTTATGCGTGGGCTGAACTTTCTGTGTGAGACAATCCAGACGCTGCGTGATACAAAACACCAATGCTCATAGCACAGCATTGTCGTACTGGCACAAGTCGTGATTCTCACCATCCCTATCCATCAGAGACGGAAGATTTCCTGGGAAATCCCGGCAATTGAATGCGCGTTCGGGCGATCAGAGTTAAAATAGCGCTTTCAGAGTGACAATAGCAAATCGTGACGGTGGTCAGCTCAAATCACCTGACTCCGTGAGATCGGGTGCAATCCCTGTCGCTGTGCCTTCTCACGAAACTCACAACTCACCTTCACCACGTCCGACATTCCAAACTGTCACCACCTCGCTTTCTCCCAACCCTCACTTCCCAAGGCCAGAGCAGCCCACAGCTCGATTTAACAGTCCACCCGCATTGCCAATTATCTATCCCACCATCCATTGCGGAACCACAACCCCCCCAATATCCGTGTCGAAGGATCGATCGCATATCAATAACTCGCTTGTCGGTTTGCCCGTTCTGCGGCTCGGCCCCCACGTTTGTTGAGAGCTGGTAAGTAAGTTAAGGTTCCTCAGACCGGATCCACCCACTGCGAGCACGTAGGTCGTGACGGATATCTGTGAAGGTTTCGAACTTGACGTTGCTGTCGAACAAAGCTGACCTTGTTACCTATATCTGCAGCCTCTTTGCGACTTTTACGACAACACCTTGGGAAGACCGCGGACGGCTACCATCTCGCTATTTACCACTCACCTCCTATACCCCAAACTCTCGATACAATTGAGAAATTTTTACTTCCGAGTTAGTCGAACCGCGTGCGCCCGCACCAACCTAGACTTTTACAGTGCAAAAGACTAAACGATTCAGAACGCAACATATGATTTTGTCCGACATTTAAGGTTGAATCAATATGTCTACCAAAACCGCCACCTTAACACCCCCAGGAGAACTCCCCTCCTCGCCTGTTACGTTGCAAGAGTTCCCCGCAATCTCACCCACGCTTCAGCAGCTTTGGAAGAATGGGAAACCCGGTGGTTCCTATGGTTGCGTACGAGAAGTGTACCATCCGCTTTCTCCGCTAGCTGAACCATCAGCCATACTTTACTACGAATCTGACGGCGAAGACGAGGGCGAGGATTCGGCAGCAGTGCCGTCATCCTCAGAGCCTATTCTGCCTCGTACGAAGTGCACCCACAACATGAGATTCCTCCAATTTGCTGACAATCCGTGTAGAAGGATTGACATCCCCACTCGAAGATACCTCACCGCTCGCTCGTCGTCGGAACGGTGCATTAGGGACCCGGAGCGGTACGTCTCATCTAACAATCGGGCTATACTGGTTATTGATGCGACACAGGCAATATTAGTCGTTCTCCGACCAAAGAGGCATCAAGCTCCTCACACCGACGCACACAGTCGGATGTGAAATCTCCAACAGCCACCTCCAATCTGTCCCGGAAGCGTGCTTCCCAACCTGATGTCTCGGAATTGCTTGGAATTGATTCTCCTCTGCTACATATGGCTCGTCAGGAAGATAAGAAAGCGAAGCGCTCGAGAAATGACATCTTTTCTGGCCGCAAGCTCAACTATGGAACTTCTTCGGGCGATTCGGACGAGAGCGAAGCGACAGGAAGCGATTCGAGCCCTGAGCCGGACGCAGAGGAGGTTATTAGTAGTGCCCCTAGTGTCTTCCAGAAACCCAAGACGAGCGGTTCACCGAAGGCTACAACCTCTCCAGATGCGAAACAACTTCAAGAATCACCAAAGCTTGTCTCACCTGGGCCTTCAAAACAGCAACAGAGGTCGCCAACCCACAAAACGCCAGTTCGGGGCTTTTCAAGCAAATTGCCGACTACCAGTCCGAGGCGGCTCCCTCTTCCCGACTCTCCCGAAGGCTCTGGTCTGAGCTCGTTGGCTTCTTCTCCATCACTATCTCTTGAGACTTCGCCAATGCGAGGCCTGTCGCCTTCTTTAACCCGACAAGGCCTTGAAGGTAAGGGTCGTGCTGCGGCACATGCTGAAGCTCTTGCAAACAAACTCGAGATTCTACACATCAAGGCGCAAGAATACAGCGAGTCTATTACCCGGCCATCATCGGACCGGAAACTGGCACGCGAGCTGGATGCATTATTCTCAAAAGAAAACCGATTCGATCCCCGAGAAGCGGCTGAGTTGGAAGAAGAGTATCAGCGAAAGATTAGGGTTGTTTACGAGAGAAGACTTGTTGAAGAGCAGAGACAAGCCGAACTAGAGAGGCAGGAGCAGGAAAGGATCAGAGCGGCTGAGGCTGCGCGAAAGGCTGCCGAGCGACGGGAGGAGGAAGAGCGACGTCTACGAGAGCAGGAAGAGCTTGAAAGGAAACGCAGGGAAGAGGAGGCCGCGAAAGCGCAAGCCGAACAGCAAAAGAGAGATGCCGAAGCCAAGCGCCAGGCTGACGAAAAGGCTCGTCTGGAACAGGAAGCCAAAGCAAAGGCTGAGAAGGACCAGGCGGAAGCAGCTAAAGCATTGCAAGATGCGGAAGCAGCACAAGCAGCACAAGCAGCTCAAACTCCCCAGAACGCCCAACCTGCTGCTCCTCAAGTTTATGGACGAAAGTCGTTTGAAGTTGAGAGAGAAAATGTCAAGAGAGTCATTACCAACCTTAAACTGCTGAGCAAATTGGACGACGGCTTCCTCAAGGACAGCGGTCTTAAGCAGATCCGCCGTGAACTGATGCCGAAGTTTGGACAGTTGAATGGAGTGAAGGAACAGACTCTTGCAGTTGTATGTTCTTTCAGTTTCTGGGCATTAATTGACTCTGTTACTGACATCAACAGCGCGAGTCGATTAAAGCTCTACTCAACAAGGCCTTACAAATCAACGGAGCCCCCGTGCCTGGTTCAAAGTACCTGTTCTCTCCTCCAGCCCAGGAATTTCCAGTTCCAGTTTCTTTCTTATGGATTGTGAACCAGCTGGCGAAGATGGCAGTTCGTCAGGTTCTGCAGGAATGCACGGGAAAGCCAGACGCTGCAGATCCGATTGGTGTTGTGATTGCTGCCATCTTTGCAGATCCCAAATACTTGTTTGGCGGAAGATCTTTGATCGACATTTTCATCGCTCGGTTCTTGAAACGAAATCCCATTCTTCTGGGAGAAGACGGTCCCGATGCCACCGACGCCGACAGGGAAAGGTTGGGATGGAAAAAGGATGAGGCGGGAGAAACCGAAAGGGAGGATGCATATGCGGGACGGATGCAAGCATATACTGCAGGTTACGTTGCGATTGCTGGACGGTAATCCCCCCTTCCCTCCTCCTCCTCGAATCCACATACTAACGAAACTCCCACCAAAACAGCGACTTTGGAAAATCCGCCTTAACAAACCCGTACCCATCCTTCAACCTCTGGCACGTCCTAGCATCACTCCTCAACAAGCCCGAAGACAAACTTACAAACAGCCACTACTTCGTCGTCAACACGATCCTCCACATCGGCGCCAGAAAGCTCTGTAGTATCTACGGAAACCAGGCGAAGAAGATTGTAGATGTAGCTGTGGGACCTTGGGCTCACCGTGGAATGCAGAGTGGAATCGCGGGTGCTCATGCGGTGCAGAGTACAGGGTTGTTTTTGAGACGACAGCCGTGGTGGAACGGGACTGCTTGAAATAAAGAGCAGTGTGTGTAGGGAGGTGGGGCTGTGCAGATAAATAGATATATATACATACCCTTGAATCAGGGTGTTTGGTGATACAATATGCACCCCCCTCCCGGCTGTGGCTGTATTGTTTACGAGGGATATGGGAATGGGGGGGAATGGGGGAATGTATATTGGTTTTTTGGGCTACCCCCCCCAGCCATGAATACTACACACTATTTGATGATGACGAAGATGAGATGTTTTTAAGTGATATGTGACCGGTCACCCCCTTCCCCTTCTGCATATACTCTAAATAGAGGTGACGGGGGTGGGATGGATTTAGAGTTTATGAAGTCCCACGGCCGCAGGTTAAACAAAAATCCGAGATCACAACTTATCATCCATCCACCCAACCTCATTGGATATCAATACAGATACAAGATACAAGCCCAAGCCGGTATATACAAAATTCCCCCCAAAACAAATCAAACTTTTAATAATACACTTTCCACACTTTTTCTACTTCCTCCCCTTCTTTGCCCTCCTCGCCATACGTTTCTTTCGAATTATCTCCTGCGTCCTTATGGCGGGTGCAATAACTGGTCTTGTATCCTCCTTCTTCTCTTTCTTCTTCTCTGATTTTTGATTCCAGTTCCCCCGTTTCGCCTTCTTACCGCCTTCATCGTCGTCGTCGTCGTCGTCGTCGTCGTCGTTGGCATCTCGTTTCCTTTTCTTCCCCCCCTTGAAATCCTTCGTACTCAACTTCCTTCCCAAATCCACCTTCTTCATCGTCTTCGGGGCAAGTTTGTTTTTAGCCTCGTCCCTTTTCTTCTCCCCAATCTCTCTGGACCTACTTTCATTCTCTTTTCGTCTATTAACCACCTTCGCATTCTCGATCGCAAACTCTACAATCAACCGTTTCTTCTTCTCCCCCTCCCCTGTTGGTCTTCTTGGTTGTGTAGCGCCCTCCTCCTCCTCCTGCGGTGGTGATCCAGGAATCATCTGTCCATTCATATACCTAAGTCCCATGAGAGCATACCGATGACTCCAGTACTCCACAAACCCATAACCTCTACTTCTCCCCCCAACTTTTTCAAGCTGGACTTTAGCCTGCTTCACGACACCTACACCCTTTGCGCGGCGTGCTTCTTCCGCCGCTTTCCCCTCGCCTCCATCGCGGGCAAGTTCCTCGCGGGATAAAGGTGCGCGAACACCGGCTTTGAGGTCCTCGGCGAAACCAGGGATTGCTTTTCGCGCGATCTGTTTTAGGTCTTTATGGGTGACCCAGCGGGGGAGGTTTCGGATTGAAAGGCGGGTTAGGGAGAGGTGTAGATTTGGGTCTGCTTTTAGGAGTTTTCGGCGTTGCTCGCGGGATTGGTCTCTGAGGAGACGTTCTGAGGGGGGGATTTTTGCCCATGTTGGGGAGTTGGCGGGGATCATGCCTTCGTTTAGGAGGTAGAGACGGCGTTTATCGTTTGCTTGTTTTTCGCGCGCGTTTGAGGAGATTGTGGAGAGTTTTTCTGCTTGGGAACGGTCGACGGCGCGGGAGAGGGAGAGGATACGGCCGTCGAGGGTGTAGGTTCCGCTTGGGTCCAAAGCTTCGCTTTGCAGGAGGGAGGGTTTATCGGATTTTGTGGCTGTGCCTGTGGATTTGGGGGCGTTGCGGAGACAGGTGGTTGTGATTTCGGGGTCGTAGAAGCAGACGAAGCCGGTGCCCTTTGGACGGGCGGTGGAAGGGTCGATGACGACGCGGGCGTAGTGGACGGGGCCGAATTGGGAGAAGTGTTGGAAGAGGCTGTCGTCGGTGGCGGAGTAGGGGAGGTTGCGGATGAAGAGGGTTGTGGTTGAGTCTGTGGCTGGACGGTCTTCTTCGTCTTCGTCTTCGTCTTCTTCGTCGTCCATATCCTCGTCTTCGTCCATCTCATCGTCTTCATCTCCTTCCTCCCCCTTCTCTTCATCCTCCTCCTCCTCCTCCTCCTCCTCCTCCTCCCCGTCTTCCTCCCCGTCTTCCTCCTCCTCCTCCTCCTCCTCCAACGCCTCCTGCACCTTCCTCGCCTCCTCCCTCTGCGCCACAACACTCTCCCAAACCACCTTCTCCACCGCCCAATCCACAGCAACAACCCTCCCCTCAATCTCGGTGCCATTAACCTTCCCCATCGCCCTCTCCGCATTCTTATACCCCTTCATGGTAACAAACGCGAAACCCGCCATCTCCCCATTTCTCTTTTTCGGAATAATAACATCCTTCACCTTCCCAAAGCTTTGAAAAACCTTCACCAACTGTTCCGGCTTCTGAACACTCCATGCTAGATTTCGAATAATCAACCTTGGACTTCGACGTTTTTCTCCCGGCTCCAGTTTTTGCGGTTTACCGGGGATGGGGAGGATAGGGATTGGTTTCTTTTCTTTCTCTTCCGCGACGGTGGTGGTGGTGTTGGTGGAGGAACGGTGTCTAGGCTCCGCAAGTTCCACCTTCACCTTCCTCCCTTCAAACTCGGTATCATGTAATTCCTTGATCGCGCGCTGAGCATCTTCTGCATCTGCGAACGTGACGAAGCCGAATCCCCGCGAGGAGCCGTTGGAAGGGTTGATTACGACTGTGGCATGTTTGATGGGTGCGATGAAGGAGAACTTTTCGGAGAGCTGAGCGGAGGTGATGGAGTAGTCTAATGACCGGACAAAGAGAGTGCGCCGCTGGAGAATGTCGGATGCGTGTGCGGCGCGCGCGGCTTCGGCGTCTTGTGACATTGTTGTGGAGGATGGGATGGGGATGGAGGGAGGTGGAAAGAAAGAAAAGTTTGGGGTTGCACAAAAACGTAGTGTGTAGCGCGATGCTTGGCATGGATTTTGGGGGGGGGGCATGGGAGGTCACTCGATCTTGTTTCAAAAAGAAACCGAAACTTTGGAAAAAAAAACTATAATTCTAATAACTAACCTGAGAGTAAAATAATACTTCTATATAAGAACAATCCAAGAAAACAATCAAAAAAACAAACCGCAACCCCAAGAAACGCCTCCCCCCCTCACCACCAATGCAACATTAACAGCCCCCCACATCAATATCACGAACTCAATAAATCTTTCACACTCATCCCCCTCGACAGCACCGGCCTATCAATCCCCCCGCGCCCATCCTCCCTCCTCCCCTCATCAGCAAGTAACAACAACGCCCCCGCCGTCGCCTCCATACACAGCGGTGGCTGATGCTGTGGAAACAGCATCGGGGATATACTCGGCAGTCTTGGTCCCTGCGCGGTGGGGTGTGTAAATACCGGACTTGTGGTCGCCGAATGCACGGGTGTAAAATCCGAAGCCACACTCGCGGCCGATGAAGGGGCGGTAGTATAATTCGAGTAATCCTCCGTACCACGTCTCCCCCCACCACAACCACTACTACTGCTGTTACTAACACACTGCGGTTGCTGCTGTAGTAGCGGTTCCTTCATCTCCACATCCTCCTCATCCCCATCCCCATCCCCATCCTCACTTTCTCCCTCGTCGTCATCATTTCTTGGCGAAAACACAGGCGGGGGAGAACAGCAGTTTCCACCGCCAGTTGCTTTCTGTAGTTCCTTTACGCACCCTTCGAGGTAGCGCACGTACTCGATGCTGGCCTGGAGGATGGCAAGTTTGTGCATTTCGACGCCGCGGCAGGCAGGGACGAGGTTTTTGAGGGATTCGAACTCGGCATTCATTTTTGAGCGGCGCCGGCGCTCGATCAGGCTGTGTGCTGTTTTTCGGGCGACTTTGCGGGATGTGGTTGACGTGGTTGTTGATGATGGTGGGGTGGTGGTGGTTGTTTTGGGGGTGGGCTTCGGTTTGGTGGTGGGGGTTCTTGAGGTGGAAGGGGAGATTGGAGGGGAGGAGGCGGAGGACGGAGTAGGCTTCATTTGGATGATCTTGCGAGTGCGGGTTGGTGGAGGGGGTAGTGTTACGGGTGGTTGCTGTTGTTGTTGTGGTTGCTGCTGAGATGATGCTCGACGCTTTTTACCTCGGGATGCGGTTGTGGGAGCAGCAGCAACAGCAGCGATGTTGGAGCTGTTGTCGACGGCAAGAGGCTCAGGGAGAGCCGGGGGCGGGAGGGCAAACATGTGCATTGAGCTGGCCTGGGAGGCAGCCATGACTGGTCTTGGGTGTATTGTATAGATTGCACACAGGGTCCCCTAAATACCGAAGGAGAAAGTCGTTGTCCGTTGTTGTCGTCGTCGTTGTCGATGTTGATATTGATTTGATTGATTGAGGAATAACGGTCACCATCTGTCTAAGTTATATTTAAAGCTCCGTGGGTCAGCGTAAAGTACTAGCACAAAGTTTCCCTCTCGCGCCTAGCGCACTTGCGCCCGTGGGGCTACTGGCTCGAATGATAGGTTGTCTCTGTTGCGTGACAAGCACACGACATGAAGTGTCGCGTGCACGAGCTCAGACTTGGCTTCTGATTGGCTGACGTGACTCGGGAAGTAATCCACGCACCCGTTTGTACGGAAACGGGCACAGTCGGAAACAACGGTGAAACTAGAGCTACCCCGGCCCGCCTATAAAACACCTCACACGCCAGCGAGCAGCGGGGAGAAAAAAGAGGTCGTAATCCTTCTCCAACGTGCCATGATACAACAAGCAATGGTTCAGAATGGTGATGAACGCGTAGAGCTCGAGGGTACGATTGTGCATTGTACCATTGTGGAGTATTCGTAATGTACTCGTACTTCTCCCACACTGTTACATGCCCGACAAGGTGTCCGCGCTTCGTCCCGAACTGGTGGTGGGGGTTTTTGGGTCTTCGAATTGAGGAGCGGTGTAGTAGACACATATCACCTTTTGATATTAACCCCATCAGCAGAACGCTTGCCTCCTTCTCCCTCCAATGCCCGATAGTACCACGCACGCGTGGCATCCTGGTTGGTCGGAATTGAATCTCCTCCCTTCTCCCCACAGCAGTCTGGGATCTGGGTTCCCGAAAAAACCCTAGCCCTCACGAAGAGCGTACGTAACCTCAGAACCTCTAGTTGCAGCTATTCAGAGAAAACCTGGTGTCACGGTTTGTAAACTTCCCGCGTGTGAGGAGCAATTCGATGGTACGGTTCACTTGGTGCATAGTGCGAACTGTGTACTCATCATGATTTGCAGTGTGTGGGTTGTTAAGATACCAAGTTGGGGAAGTGTTCCCCACGTGTACTGATCGCCGTCAAACCTGTTGATATGTTAGCGGGACACGATTGAAATGCGGCGAGCGGGGGGTTGCGTGTAATGTTCAATGGACTGCTCCCGCGTTTCCAGTGATCAGAAGTTCATGCAACTGGAACGAGCAAAAGCAAGCACGTTTTCACGCTTGCGGGGTGTGTTGGCCACTCACCCAGTCGGAATGGTGGTCGTGCTCCTTAGAAGTAGGATGTATGCCTATGTTATGCTTTGACGGTTCTTCCCATCGCGATACCGATAGAGACTAATTCCAGGGCTAGGGTTTACACAGTGGTCAGTGCTCTGCATGAGCAAAAGGATATTGCAAAAAGTAACCAGCTGCTGCTCGCCTAGGGATCCGTGCCGAGGAAAAGCAAGAACGAATATATGTGGAGCACAGTTACGTCTGGAGAACCCAGAGCAGTAGGTAAAAACACGGAGAGCCTAGGTATCCTTGTTTACCGACTCTTAATGCTATATAGACACAAGACGAGGTGTCCCTGGACAGAGGAACCTTCGGAATGAGATATTACCGAATAACTCTGTGGCGGAATACGGGAGAACTCGGGTCCCAAACTCTCTGTGAACCCCAATCAACTCTGTAGTCAACTGGCAAGATGGATACTTACACCAAATAGAGATACCAAATAATCTGATCTACTCTAACTCGTTGCTTCTGTAGTTCGTGCAGGATTGAATAAATTGCTTTTTTTCTCCAGCTCTGCCGGATTGCTTTTTGACTTCAAAGTGAGCAGGCTAATGGACATCGGATATGCAGCCTGCATGTATATATTGCAGAAGTAACGAGGTAGAACTCTGGTATTGGAAACCTGGTGTCAGTACATAGAGACGATATCCGAAGGGCTTGCCATCATAGTAATGGACTACCTTGCGATTCCTGCCAGTAGCGTCCCTGTAGAAATGCCCCTCTGTCATACAAGTTCAACTCTTAAATACTTTGCACATGTTGAATTCCATAACCAGGGGATATACTTTCAAAATTGTTTAACTGTTTTGGGCCACTCCGTCAGCTTTACTCCTGGGCTGAAATCCGGAAGGAGGTGGAGGACTAGGAGTAGCATAGCTGTGGCGGCGGGTAGGTAAATGAAGAAGACTGAGTGGGGTTCGAAAAGCACTGTCAGCACCGTTGATTAGCATACGAATAGTATGTATATAGACGAGACGTCCCGGGCTCCAATTGAGGTCTATTCGTTAGTCGAAGGAAGTAGAAGCACCATCCTAGAGGTAAATCTTCCCGCACTCAACCCCGCGATCTTGATTTCCTAGGACGTGGCGAGAGATGGATAAGCGCGACCGGAGGTGGGGGTCCAATCTAGGCACTCTATGGCATCTTCTCCCGTCCACTAACTAGTATAAGAACCGACCACTCACAGAGCAAGAACCGAGGAATAGATGGTAACCGTAGCCTCGCTCGCTCCACCGTTGAGAAGGTGCTGTACAGACGAGCTAGTTTACCACTCGTAGGAGACTCGAAAGACTGATATCCTAGAGCTCTAGCGGTAGAAAGATCTCGTTGTTCCTCATCCATGACATGGCGGCCGAGGTAATGTTGATTGGCAGCACGTTAGATAGTTTAAACAACGAGGAGAGGTAGCGGGACGGAGAGCTGTCAAGTAATATTAGCCATCTTCTTCTAGTGGAATAAGAGGCATACCGGTGCCGTTCTGTCACATTCAGCAAAGGAGATGTCGAACAAACAGTAGGGCAACCGATTGGGGAAGTCGAAGAAGAGGCGGTCATGTGACTAAGCTTCGAGTGATATCAAAAGCCTGCTATTCGCAAAGGCTTCAAACTATAAATCATGACGCACCCGCGGGCATCCACCTGTTGATAGCTCAGGTCTTCTGGCGGATACTAGTAGGATTGTGACTTCGCGGCTGTACTGGACTAGTAAATAACCGCGCGGAATTGCCTACGAACCTTACATCGAGCGCTTAGCTCTGGATTCAAACCCATTTCTCCTTGAGTAACTCGCTTTCATTCAAATAAACGTTTGCATATGTACAAAACGGAGCTAAGCACAACCCAATTGAAAATCTCGCCGTGACACGTACGCCTCTCCCACCCGCTGCTCGAATTCTGGCTCCCCGAAAAAGTTCGAATTCTGAAGGTCACTTCGGGGAACTTTGCCTTCATCCATGTTGTCGATTCGAGCGGCCTCGTCTAAGCCAATGAGTCGTTCTGAAGGTGCAAAATGTCATCCTAAAGAAATGATTCTCGTCAGCGGACGGCTCCAGAGTCAACTTGTGGTTATTCGTCATTATTCAGTGGGTGGAGCGGAAGAGAGATCGCACATCTGTAAGTAGTTCCGGGGCAGTGATAACCCAGTAGTCTTCGATCACGCCCTGCAGGAAGACAAATCCATTAGCATCACCAGGATATGTCATGGGTGAGACAAACCTCAATTTCCAGCTCATCGCAACTTGGAAAGCGTCTCTTCAGGAAATCTTCAAGCACTTCCTTCTTGATATGCTGCGCAGGCAGATCTTGCCTAACTAGCCTCGCCGACCGCCTGGATTCAAATCCAACTGTGTCAGATTTGTGCAGAGGAGCTGGCAGGTTCGAATGCCAGTGTTGCATTTTATTTGTATGACTTTCAGTGTGGACTTCCGGTGGACTTTGAGTTTCCTTCTCAGAGCTTATATCCTCTGATTCAGTCAACGCAGTGTTTATTGATTCGTTGGTGTCCGTATCATCTTCCACGTCTTCCGGAAGGAATCTTGCCGACGATTTCTTTCCGTCTATCCATGTCGCCAATGTTGCGGCCGAATCTCTGGTGTCTGGATGGTCTGTTCCCAATATGCGGCTCCGAAGGGCCGCAACTTTGGTCATTGCGGTTATGGATTCATCGGTCCGACCCCTCGAATTGACTGTGATTGCAAGGCTGTGCATGCTCTGTAGGGTGTCTGGGTGCTCTTTGCCAAGCAGTCTCTTCCTCTTCTCCAATATTTGAAGAGACAGTTCCTCATCTTCGCTCAACCGCCCCTGTAAATAAAACGTCGTTGTGAGTTCGTTCATACTGAATAAGGTATCCGGATGCTCTTCACCAAGCACTCTTTTTCTCTTCTCTAACACTTGCAGATGTAGCACCTCAGCTTCGATCAACCGCCCCTGTTCATGCAATGCTGTTGCAAGATTCTGCATGCTCGTCAAGGTATCCGGATGATCTTTACCAAGCACCCTCTTTCTCTCATCCAACAATTTCACATGAAGCTTTTCAGCTTCGCTAAACCGCCCCTGTGCATGACATGTCATTGCGAGTTCGTTCATACTGAGTAAGGTGTCCGGATGCTCTTCACCAAGCACTCTCTTTCTCTTCTCCAACACTTCCACATGAAGCTCCTCAGCTTCGCTGAACCGCCCCTGTGCATAAAATGTCGTTGCGAGAATTTCCATGGTCATCAAGGTATCCGGGTGCTCTTCACCAAACACTTTCTTCCTCTTCTCCAATACTTGAAGAGTCAGTTCCTCATCTTCGCTCGATCGCCCCTGTTGATGATATGTCGTTGCGAGATTTTCCATGGTTATCAAAGTATCAGGATGCTCTTCACCAAGCACTGTCTTCCTCTTCTCGAACTCTTGTAAGTACAGCTTCTCGGCTTCGCTCCACTGCTTTTTGTCATAAAATGACGATGCGAGGTTGTCCATCTCCCACAAATCATCTTCATTTTCAGGAATAGCCTTCTACGTAGAACATAATCAACACCAAGAGATACAACTAAGCTCGAGAGTGGAGGGAATGCGGAAAAAGGTACTCATACCAGTCTCTTTGTGAACCTTTTTCGGACAGACGACTTTCTTGATTCGTCTTCCGTAGCTGGGAACACATCATTCCTGCCTCTGCCTTTCTCGACTCGCTCACTATCGTTTATGCTCTCTAACGGCCCCAAATCAATTTCTTTCTCCCCACTGCCCCTAGATATGTCGCTTGAGTTTTGTGAGGAGTTCGAATCGAAATCCAGCTCGCCCCCTACCCCCGACTCTCGGATTTCATTGTCCGAATCATCGGCCTGTGCTCCGTTAGAATCCGAATCACCTATTTCATCCTTACATGACCTAAGAACAAATAACGCAATCTGTTGCATGTGTCGTGCCAGATGTCTCTGGAGGCGTCCAGGAAGATAACTGGTGGAACATAGTGGGCATGGTTGCTCCGATTGTATCGTCTGCTCGCACCTGTCCACGGCAGTCTGCAATCGTGGGTGTACTTGTCTCAAGTGTTCTCCGAAATCTGTGCAAGAAGCAAATATCTTGCCGCAGGAGTTGCAATACCACTCTTTCCGATGGAGCTCCTGTTCGTGTTCAAACCACTCATTTCGGCTGTCGAATAGGTGGTTTTGCTTTGGACAATCTTTGAATGTACAGACATATGGCCTGATATCTCTGAAAACGTGTCTCCTGTGAATAGCAATGAGCATTCCGAGAGCATCTACAATCAGAATCCCCATATCCCTCTCCCAGTCATCTATTCGCATCTTGATAGTGGTGATGTGGAGGGGCGGTGAGGATAATTCAAGCCTCTACTTACATCCAAGAAGTCTCTCCCGCAACAGTTATCATTGAATAACAATAGGGACATTGAAACGGCTCGTGGTTGTACGCACTATCCTGGTTTGGAGGACGCGGCACACGAAGGATCTAAGGGACTCCAGCTTCAGACGGACCATAAGATGTTTGTGAGTAATCCGCGTTGGAGCGCAAATCCGATGTATCCTGTTCTCCTTGAACATAAGCCGTCGAGACGGTGGTATCGGTAATGGTTGTGGAGGCAGCGATGGTGGCAAAAGAAGTATCAAAGGCCTCGTTTCCTTCTGCAAATTTACTGCGTGCCGTAACCTCGCCCTGTTCATCTTCGGCCCCGGTGACTGCTTCCGGTGTTAATCCAATTCCCTCCGCGACAGACGCGTTGGGTGATGGAAGATCATAACGTGCTGCAATTTTTCCATGATGCTTCTCGTGGTACTTCAGAAGTTGTCGACGCCTAGTGTTTGCTCTGCTCAAACGCTCTATCAAAAATTCGGGGGCTTCAGGGAACTTTTCCCTCACGTGTTGCTGATCGAAATACTCGAAGTGGGAGACATCAATTTTTGAGCATTTGCGAAGCTTGTCGCTGGGGGCAGGATTCCGGATAGCGATTGAGAACTTGTAGAGACAAGTAATGATGTGATTGAGGTCCAGCACGCATCTCTCTAGGTCGTTAATTGGCTTGGACACGCCTGGAGTGGACTCGCTCTCCGATGAAGAATCTGAGGAATCCGAGGAGTATGATTCTGTATCATGAATAGATGTTTCTCCAGAAACAATAGCGATGGCTAGATTGGCGTCAGTCTCACAATTACCAATGAAAAAAACTATGCATCGAGAGGCACCCTCGTTTATTGCTTGATTAAGATCTCCAAGAAGTTCAATAACCATTTGCTTCATATCCGACGCTTCTCGAAGTCGATGATCCAAAGATACGCTGCCGATGCGATGTGCCCCAGCATTTTCCGCCCAAACACGGTATCTCCCCATATCGTTTTGGAGACCTTGTGAAATCCCATTGTCGCTTAGCAAGTGGAACAGTTGCCCGAAGGAGAGTTGACAATTGTGATGCAGCGAGGCAATAGATTTCTCTGACTGGTGACCAAATTTATGAATCATGATAAATCAGTTACCAGGGTAAAAGCAGCTGCGCAGGTGCGAGAAGAGGGGTGCAGATAAGCTCGACATACCAGCCCCTGACCTTCGCTTACTCCCAGGCTGGAGTCAAGGTGCAGAATAATAATTATAAGGCTACGGCATCGATCCTATGCATACCATGATGCAGTTGAGTTACACAGACAGTACGTACACTTCGCACCACCATGATTATTTTCGGCCAATAGCATAAATGACTGTATGGCTTATCATATTACCTCTCGCAGCTGATGCGGGGTACGCTGCAGGACTCGCCGACAACTATATTTGGAGATCTACGTAGCTACACGCACTCGCGATCGAACTTCGGAGAAGCAGCTCCTCATCGGCGCCAAATTGCTACAATGGCCACAGCAGCGGGACTGGCATTGGCGGTATTTCCGCTAGTAGTGAAGGGTCTGAGTGTCTATCTCGATGGATCTCGAAAAATCAAGGATTTGTGGCACTGGAAACTGGGCTTGAGGTGTCTGATTAGGGAGCTGAAAGCAGAAAGTGTTTTGTTCCACAACACCTGCGCAAACGTTCTCGATGGGATTTTCTCGCCATCCGAAGTGACTGATTTGATGACTGGAAACGGCTGGGACGATCAATTCATGCTCGATCTTGAGGCGTGTTGGGGGGCGGAAAATGCCCATGTTTTTGTCGACGCGGTGAAGCAACTAAGTTCTATCCTCGAGGAGCTAAGAACTAAACTGGAACTCGACGAGAACATGAAGGTACTATTCTAACCTGCTTTGAGCGACTCAATCCTAATTTTTTCTCACGATAGCCCGAATTACTTGACAAAAAAGCCTGGAAAAAGCAATGGAAACAGATAAAGATCGTCCTTGAAAAGGATGAACCGGTGAAGGAAATATCAAGAATCAACAACCGTCTTGAACGGCTTGTATTGCAGTTACCCACCTCTATCCGAAGACTATCTCGACGAGTCGCAATTGCGAAGAATTATCTCCGCATTCGGGATCACGCAGTCAGCCTCCACTCCATATTTCATGATAAGTTTCAAAGAACCCGTCTCTGCCAATGCTTGGCCTTCCATAACGCAAACCTACAGCTTGCTCGTATCCCAGTGGACATGGTAGGAAAACCACAAGCCGTGACATTCAACGTGTTGTTTTCGTTTGATACTTCTACCAAGATCTCTGTGCCATGGAACTGGCGGGAGATTGAATTTGAATCAATTGAGGCAACCTCCGAAGCGCAATCCGAACCTGCTGATTCCGCGGACCAGCAACTACCGCAGATCAATATTGTAACTATTGCTCCGATTAAGGGGGGAAAGAGAGCCAAAGTCGTTTCTTTGTTCCGGAAAAACAAAACTCTAGATCCTCCACCAGCCGCGAGTAACTCACAGAATAGCACTGAGTGAGAGCCCCCATAAGTCCCCAATCAACCTTACCACTAACAGTGACGCCTGCTTTCAGCCCGCCGAAAAAACTGAGATTCAACATCCCTCCACCTCCAACGAGTAATAAAAGCTCCGGGGCCCAACTACCCTCTACTCCCTCACCCGTAATTCAGAACCTATGCTTGGCAATTACCCAAGCAACGGGTCGGACCTCAAATCACCCATTGGGAACAATACTTGGAGAGGGCGATAAAATGTGGCAGTGTCTATGTCCACGTATAGCAATCACTTTCTCTCTCAACAAGGCAGAGGCAGTATCGCTTGAGACCTT
This sequence comes from Wilcoxina mikolae CBS 423.85, assembly GCA_014904905.1. Classification (NCBI taxonomy): domain Eukaryota; kingdom Fungi; phylum Ascomycota; class Pezizomycetes; order Pezizales; family Pyronemataceae; genus Wilcoxina; species Wilcoxina mikolae. The sequence goes on from MU122094.1 coordinate 968,353, forward strand.
ACTCAAGCAAGGGATTCTCAGAGATAAAGGAGATCGGCTACAGCTAGGAGTGAAATTGGCCTCGTCCATGATGCAGCTCCATTCTACTGAATGGTTAGGTGGACCGGATGGGAGTTGGGGGAAGCAAGATATCTTCGTCCTCCGGAAAGCTGTCGAGCGTCAGATGGTTGGGGGTGGAATGGCCTTAGTTTGGGAACCGTTCCTCGATAAGCCTTTTGTTTGTCGGACTTTTGGGTCACAGCAAGGCTCAACTTCGTTCAATACCAATAAATCACCCGTTGCGGACTACGACAAGAACCTATTCTCGCTTGGTATCATCCTGATTGAGCTCTCCCTTCAATCTTGCATTGAGGACCTTCGAGACCCTTCTTGGGGTCAAGAAGATCTAGATAGAATCTCTCCTGTGGTCGAAACACACCCTAACCAGCTGTGCGATAACCGCGACTATATTACTGCCAACCAACGCATTGGCGAAGTGTTCAAAACTGAGCAAGAGGATTATGGTCTTGCTGTACAGCGTTGTATTAATGGCATGCGTCTCCCCGATGAGACTATCACAAAGAGCTTGGACAACCTTCAATATAAGAACGAAGTTCACGCGAATATTATCTCTCTACTGGAGAGGAACCTCAAGGTACACAAATTCAATATAATCATACAACACTTTCTGATGCTAACATCGATTTACCAGACATTCATCGGTTCTACAGCCGCCAATATCAATGAGTGAAATTGTCCTGAAGTCACGATATGGTGGATATGAAACGCTGCAGGGAGTTTATTGCTAGAAGTGATAGTCGGGGAATTGATGTGGATGTTATCTGTGTGTTCTGATAGTAATTGGTTTCATTCAGTATTTAATTTTCTAATTGACCAAAACCGTGCTTTTATTAGGTCATGTTTTAAATTTCAGTCCGCAGATACTCTCGTTTTCCAGATTTTCGTGTCGTTCGCAAGCTCCCTGCCAGCCGCGCTAGCGCGGAAGAAAAAGGTAGGGCTTGGCAAGCGAGGTCGGTCCGTGAATCCAAACCCCATGTCCGTGGACAAAGTCTGAATTTTAAAACTTTGTCCAGTTACCACTCTTAAAACTGCATTTTATCCACAGGTCGTGGGACAGGTGGGATGGGGTCGTGAGATGAGGTACGGCCCTGTGGTTTTTGCGCATAGTCTTCAGTATGCGGTCGTACTTTGTCCACTGCCCCATAGCATGACCCTATACCCCATCTCACGACCCCGTGGATAAAGTCTGAATTTCAGATTTTAGCTGGGCACCATTGGTAAAATCAGACTTTATCCACCAGGTCATAGTCTGTTGACTTCGAAAAACATGAAAAACACGGCCCTGTCGAACAACTTTGTACTCTGTCCCACAATCCTTGGATAAAATCTAGTTTTAAGAGTGGTAACTGGACAAAGCATATAATTCAGACTTTGTCCACGGACACGGGGTACGGGGTCGTGCGACGGGGTATTTTGGCGGAAAAACGCTGCCATAGTCTCGTCCCCAGCCTCTCCTTGGCAAGCTCGCAGGCTCGCTCCGCAAAGGAGAATCTCGCCCGTCAGCGGTCGTCCTTTGATTGACGGCAACGGAATCCCGTCTCGGTGGTGATCAAGGAAGAACTATGGCGTCCTGGACCAGCCTGCCTAAGGGCAAGGCCTGACTCGGTAAGGGCGCATGTTGAGGATTGACATACGCCTGAGTCTCGACGATTCGCCAGCACCAAAGCTTATTTTATACACTTGCATGGTTTGTTTCCGTGATGTGTCACTACCGAAGGTTGTGTGAAAAGATGACGGACACTCAAATGACTAGTACATGCATTGAGAGCCATCCTCATTTCCTTTCTGTATCTCATCGCCATAGTACTGCCTAAGCTACACTGCAAAAACAAATAACCCCACCTCACCAGCTTCCACCCTAGTTTCTCCCTAAACCTCCGCGCTCTCTCCCTATTCCCTCACTCCATCATTTTCTTCGTCTTCTTGCGAGATGCTATCCCAGTTGCGGTACCCCTGAGCTCGCCAATAGTCCGGTGACGTCCACAGTACAAGATCAGCTTCCGGGAGCGGCGCCTGAGTTTGTGTAGTTGGGGAAGATCGTTCATGCGGCGGAGTGAGGGTTAGGGCGGCGTCACCTGGATACCGGGCACGTGCAATGCGCTCCTGCCAAAGAAATGCCATAGGGAAAGGGGCAAGGACATGGTTTGGGTCGAGGCGTAGGGGGAGATTGTGGTACGCAATATATTCACGGTGATTGAGGAAGTTATAGAAGACATATTCCTTGCGCTATCTCCGGTGTTAGCATTTTCCATCATCAGAGTGGTGGCGGTGGTGGCAACCTCGGGAACGAAGCGCACAAAATATTGGAAGTTGTGGAACGCGGTGAGGTGGTTCTTGCACATAATGACGCCATTGCGACATTCGTGCTCCACGCTTTTGGCCGCTGCAGGGATCCAGTGATGGAGTCGAAGTTGCTCCCATGCTGCTAGGTCTGATTTCGGAACGATGTAGCAGTAGTCTAAGGTGTTTGGAACACGGTATTCGCAGACAACACATGCCGGGCCGTCGCGTTGGTCGACACCCTTGCGGAAGGCCTCGGTGTTCGAGGTGACGGAAGCGTCAACAGTCTGGGCCAGGATGGCGGGCGCCATGATGTCGGTAAGCTCGTTTACTAGCCCCCGTAGCTGGAGGTGGTAATAGGGTTGGCACACGAGCTTGGTAGAGGTGTTTGTTGCACTTGCACTTATGACTGCTTGCTTCCCACAGATTCCTGCCACTTTAGCATCATCAGAAGCCCCCGAGGAGTTGCTGTCGGGGTCGCGAATCAGAACTCATCTGTGGGCTATCCGGAATCACATACAAGAGCAGTTAGTTGTGATTCTTTGACTCCGCCTTTATGGGAACGATCTTGACTTGACTTCGCGCATGGCATAAAATTATGTAGCTGTCGGATCAGAATTTCAGGGCTAAGGGTAGAGGGTACAGGGCTACAATCTGGCGAGTACTGTAGTGAGCGCAATGTATTCGGACGTTACACGTCATAGAGTGCAACCCCGTCCGTTGATTTCTGTTCTTTAACCGTTACGCACTACATTACTGCTGCTTTTACACCAGTCGTCCGTTCACAAAACGCCGTCACACCAGGAGCCCCCATACGGGTATTACGCTCGGTACAGTAGATGTTCTCGATTGGCTTGACTACGTCGACTTTTTCAAGCATTACTCGGGCCGGCAGACTCGGACGACGTTTGGGAGTGCAGCAATTACTGGTGAAACCCTTCTATACTACGGTCATAATCTCCGATGGTCGTCAGAACTGTTGGGCTTCGCACCTCGCTTGACTCCGGTATGTTCTTACCTTTCCCTTCTTGAACACGTACCGATTATAGCCCAGGAATTCCGCTTAGTGTTCAATCTGTCCCGGACTCCGTCACGGGACTAGGCTCATGACTGACGAGATGAAATATCCCGGGACTATTTTTGTGATGGTCTCGGAACCTCCGTGATTATAGTGTATGACTCGTTTGACGGGGCAAGGGATAATAATAGCACGGAGTGAGAGCACCAATAAGTTCAACCAAGCTTCCACTAACATCGACGCCATCTTTCAGCCTGCCGAAAAAACTGAGATCAACATCCTTCCGCCTCCAACAGGTAACAAAAGCCTGGGGTACAACTACCCTCCGTTCAATCACCCATAATCCAGAACCTATGCTTGGCAATTACCCAAGCAGCGGATCGGGGCTTGGGTCGCACATTGGGGACAACACTTGGAGAGGGAGATAGAATGTGGCAGTGTCATATGAAGTCATCAAGAAAGCGGGCGTGCCGGCAGATTGGCGTCGATACCATCCGCCACTCACAAGCCGGTGTGGGGATGCGAGTTGGCGCCCTGAGCTTGTTGCGATGGCTTGAGATATTGTCAACAACACTGCTGAGCCATATATCCACGAGACGTCTTGGACCCCGGGCAGGACTGTCCGAACACTATTCCCGCCTCGCTCGCGTTGTAAAAGAGGTCTACACTGATGCCGGTATGTTCTTGCCCTTCCTTCTTGAACAATTATTGACCATAGCCCAGGAATCCCGCAACCTAGCCAGAATCAAGTCGAAGCTCCGGTTCAAGTTGAAGCTGTACGTCTCCATCTACATTGCTGCCTATCGATATTATGCGCTCACTTTTACTAAAAGATCTAAAAGGAAAAATCTGGGCTGTCGTTAGCGGTCTCTTCAATCGATATACAGCGACATTATGCGCAGGATCAACCTTGGTTGGAAATGGATTGCATGGGCCCCAGCTCGCTCTTGAGTAGTGTTCAGAAGCCTGAAGAGGTCCTTGTATACTTGCATCCAGGTGCTGTATATGTCCGACGTGTGCTTGGTTCTTTTGGAGGATTCGAATGGCTGCAAAAAAAGTTTGGGGGAGGGGGCAAGCTGTCTCAGGCGGCAGTGGAGCTTTAGGTATAATGATGGATAGCTTGAATTTATGATCATGATTTCACGCTGCTGTTATTTTTTATTCCCCTTTTCTGAGGCATGTTACGTTGAGGTGAAATCGATCGGATGCCATTTCCTCGCTCAGAGAAATCAAGGTACATACCTTGTCACATCACATCGTGCACACCAGTATGAAAATTGGGGCTTTCTCGGAAGTTATACATCATGCTCAGGCCCCCTGGTTCTGGGGAAACCTCAAGATATCGATACACATGGCCACAAATAAAATAATCGACATAAAATCCTGAAATACGGTCCAGCAGACCACCAATGGGTTCACAATTCCTTTGAGACTTTGTTAGGTATGTATTTCTATGCCGTTACTTTTCTGACTAAAGATTTTTCTTTTGTTGCTTTTCTTTTTTTTTTTTTGCGATTGGGGGAATGTACGTCTGCCCAGTTCACGTTTGTATGTGAAGAGGAATATAGGCGGTTTTCTTATTGCAGGTGGGAAAACATATGTGTGTCTCGTGGGATGTGGACATGTACATCTCTGGCGGTGTTTGTACGTGAATGCGCGTCGCAGGGGGGTGCGTAGAAACATCGGAGGCCTTGCTTGTACGGTGATGATGCTGACCTGACCACTACGTCCCCTGTTAATCCTCTGTTAATATTTCGCAGGTCTCAATCGCATCCTGAGGAACGTCGACTGCGGTAGATTTTGAGGTGAAATAGATCTAGACGGGTTTTCTGAGATCCTGCCTTCGATCGCTAGAAAACTCTGCTGGAGGATATGACCTTCACTGTCGACATGACATGTTTCATAATTGAAACTATCGACTTCCATGTGAGCGACACTGGATATTGAACTTTTATCGCGAAAACTACAAATTTCCTGGAGCAACATTATCTGCCGCACGTACACCACCCGTAAAACATTCATTATCACCATTTTCACAACCACACAATCCGGGTATATCAACACCGACAATAGACCCACTCCAAACGCCCAACCGAAACAAAAACCCAGCAAGAACTAAATCCCCACAGCCCAAACCACCGCCGCCGCCGCCAACCACCACCAACAAGCCCTCACTACCGCAGCACTACTCCCCCCAGACGTCGACGCAACATCATCCACCACCACCCCACGTGGCGCCGGCGGAAACCACAAACGCGTCCTCCTAACCCACCGTCCCGTTCCAAGCGTAAGAATAACCAGCGCGACCAGGAGTAGAAGACGGTGATTATGTGTAGCTCTCAAGCTCGACGAGCGGTAGTGACGGTGGCGAAGGAGTGGGGTTCTTTCGTTCGGTGGAGTAGTAGTCGTTGTTGGCATAAGCTAACCGTTGACGGGATGGGGGGTTTTATAAATTAGAGATCTTGAGATATGCGTGGGAGTGGATGGCATGTCCATTCACGATGTCGGGATCTCGGTAAACGCGGATAACCCGCATAGATTATCTATCTAGTGGTGTGTGGCCAATGGGGGCGCCCCAACGCCACACCGAAAGAAATTCCAGCCTCATCATCATCGTCATCCATCTATCTTTTCCCACACACCCCCCCGCACCACAACCCACGATGCTACCACCACCGCGCACACTCCTTCGGCCATCCGTATCCACGTTCAGCAAACCCCTCCTCCTGCGACATGCCACCACCGTCTCTTCCCCCACCACCACCACCGTCCCCCCCACCACAGCAGCAGCAGCAGCATCACAACCCGAAGTCCTAGACTGGGATTCCTTCCTCCGCCTGCGCCGCCTGCGACGCCGCTACAACCTCGCATCGAGCATCTTCACCTCCTTCCTCGGCACAAGCGTAGGGATGGGGTATCTCGCCAACAAAGAGATCGACGTGACACAGACAATATTTGGGATGGACCCATTGATAATGTTTGGGCTTGCCACGATCAGTTGCGGGGCTGCCGGGTGGCTCGCTGGACCGTCGTTGGGGGGTGCCGCGTTCAAGGTGGTTAAGAAACGGTGGATCGGGCAGATTGCTGAGGTATGTTTATGATGAATGAGGAATGAGAGAGAGAGAGAGGTTGACGTAGGAATAGCGTGAAAAAGAGTTCCTGCAACATATCAAAAAGAACCGCGTCGATCCTAGTTTCCAGAGTTTCTCGAACCCAGTCCCGGATTACTATGGCGAGAAGATCGGGAGTGTGAAGCAGTACCGGCAGTGGCTTAAGGACCAGCGCGCATATAATAAGAAGAGGGAGGCGTTTTTGTAACCCCGAACGAACGATAAACCTGAGGAACTCTAGATTGAGGTACGAGGGGGAGTTTGGGGAAAATTCTCATGGCTGTGATGGTGCTATTACCTACTTTGTTCTTGGTTTTTCTTTATGTCTTTTTTTTTTGTTGTCGCGAGTTGGATGGATGGATGAGTGGATGATGAGCTGGATGTGGAAAATAGGGTGTAATATAAGGTGGGGGATTATACAGGATTACTCTCCTCCAAGTACGCTTTTTTCATTTTTTCCTTTATGGTATTGCATTGATGGTCAAGAATTAGATATTGGGAATATCACTGCAATTCTCCGCTATGAAACAAAGAACGAAAACCTGCGGGACTACTACAAACCCATTAGCAAAAAGACCCCTTAGTTCTATTAACCCTCTATCACTCAAAAACAAAAAGAAACAATGCGCCAAACCCGGATTGAACGGGTGACCTTCAGATTACCCCGGATTCTCTAACTAATCTCAGACTTCAGTCTGACGCTCTCCCAACTGAGCTATTAGCGCTTTTTATATCCCACTGCTCCGTCTATCCTAGAACAACATCTCTTCATCATCCCCCTCTCCTACTCCCTCAACAACAGCCCAAAAAACACACATCCTCCACGTCCCCCCCTCCACCTCCACCTCCCACCACGGCCACTCAAACACCACCCTCCTCCCCCCCTCCCCCCCCCCCTTCTCCCTCCCCCTAACCAACACCAACCCCTCCCCCTCCCCTCCAACAACAGCAATAAACCCCTCCTCAACCCTCACCCCCGTCGCAACAACCTCCCCGCCCTTCCTCCTCCCCTGCGCATTCCGCGTCTCAACCACCCACCCCGCCACCATCGCCGCAATCCCTCCTTCCACGTACTTCCCGCCCCGCTTCTTCGTCGGCGACCAGTCGAGAGGGAGGAGATGAGACTCTGTAACCGCCGTGGGGCGGAATAGTGGTGGTGCTACTACAATGCCGGTGGGAGTTGTGGCGGGAGGGAGAGGGGTGAAGGGGAGGGTGCGGAGGGTGCGAGAGAGGGTTGGGGATGGGAGGTCGGGGGAGGATGGGGGTGGCGAGGAGTGTGTGTCGTCGTCATCGTCTTCATACTCCCAACGGCGCTTCCGTGGGAGGATGGGTGAGGAGTCTGTTACGATATCCGAGTCGATCTGTTCATTGGCGGCGGCGGCGGGGGTGAAGGCGAGTCTGGACGCGGGAGTTGGTGTTGATGGTAGTGCGGGAGGTGGGGGGCGGAAGAGGGGTCGTTTCTGGGAGGAGCTGGAAGAAGAAGATGGGGGGGCGCTGACGAATTTCGGGGTTGAGCGCGGTGCAGTGGCGGGAGCAGATGATGCTGGTGTGAATCGGGGTTGTCGCGGTGGTGGTTGCTGGGGATTTACAGGCTGCAGCTGCTGTGAGGCGGTGGAGGGGGTAATGAAGCGGGGTGTCTGGTGTGTTGTCTGTCAATTCAGTTCGTTGAGGTGGGGTAGAGATGTTTGTGTAGTACCTTTGGTGGCATCGTGGAGATTGTTGTAGTGTGCAGAGAGGGAGGGAGGGAGGGAAACCGCGACTGAGACAAAGTCAAATGATGTCTGATATGCACAGGCACGTGACCCGGCGGTGGGTGATTTCCGTGTTCAACCGTTGGAGGGAAAGTACTCTACAAGCAAATCAAGTGTTCTTTTTTCAAAACCCTCTAACCAGACACAATTGTCATGATATCAAAAACCCAAAAACGCCTTCAACTCCTGCATGCGATCAAAGACCCCCGCACCCATCCACTCTACAAACTTTCTCCCCCCTTTCACGAAAAACCGCCCCTGCCCAAACTTGCTAACCCTCCTCTATTGCAAGCTCTATTCCTCACCTCCTTTTCCCTCTCCTTCATCTTCTTCGTCTCTGCCTTCCCCACGCCGTCTCCAACGATTTTTGTTCTCGCGTGGAAATTGATACTGCTACTCTTCGTCCCACCCTTCTTGAGTCCCTGAGAATCACCCAAGCTCCTCTCAGTCGTGGCGGAACCAGAGCTCTGACTGTCTGTCGAGATGGAACTACCGGTAGCTCTCCTCAGCAGGGAGGGGACCCTGAAACCAGCTGGGCCTGAACCCACACTTTCCACAGTCTGGAAGGCAAGTTTGGTAGAAACGGAGATGGATGATGAGCCACGAGAAAGTGTACGGTCGATTACCGCCGTCATGGTGCGCCGCCGTTGTGAGTCGTCTTCTGAGTCGGAAAGGTCGATGAGCGTGTTTTCTTCAACTCCGAGGAAGGAGAGAGTCTGTCATATAGCCATTATTAGCTCCAACCTAGTCAAAAAAGCCGGTGGGGATAAGTTATACCTCTCGGATGTCCACCAAAGCCGGTTTCTTAGACCTCACGGGTCTCCGGGGGTCCCTTGGCTGTGGCTGCGGTGGTGTATCCGCCGAATCACTGCCCTGACCGGCACTCGGTTCCTCGCTTTGAGAATCGAGTGGAATTTGACTTTGCGAGTCCCCGAGGTTTATAAATAGGTCATCTTCAGTCGTATCCAAAAAGTCTCCCTCTTCATCACTCGCATTATCCTCGAGCACCCTAAAGAACGCAGCCTTCTTCGGGTCCTCTGCAATCTTCCCCAGGTTCTCATCCTGTAGTAGCGCCTTCCGAATCTGTGCCATCTGCCTCCTCTTCGCCCTCCTCCGCCGTTCTTGTGCCATGTACTCGTCATCGCTATCATCATCCAGGTCAAAGTCCGCGCCTCTCTTTTTCCTGAGCATGCCGTTCTGGATATTGCGAAAGAGCCGGTTTACGTCCTTTTCATCCTGCAACTTCTCGCGCTCGGCAAAGAAGGCCGCCATAGCGTCTTCATCAATATCTTGCTCTTCGTCGTCGAGAAGATCCTTCATTTCTTCGTCACCCCCGGCTTCGTCATCCCCTTCGTCTTCGGATGCTCCGCCACCAACGCCGCCATATTCGTCGTCGGATTCCACGGCCCTTTCGTCGATCATCTCTTTGGCCCCGGACTTGCTTTTGTCAAACGGTATAGCCGGGATCTTGGGCTTTCTGGCGGCTTTCTTAAGCATGGCAAATGCGTTTTCTGCATCATCGCCATCATCATCGTTTTCGTCGTTATCGTCGTCACCTGATTCCTTTTCTTCGTCCGAAAAATCTGCAGCAATCCTCCTCACCAAACGGCCTTTAGATCGTTTCTTTGTCTCGGGAAATTGTTCATCCAGTATTTGGGTCGGCACAGATCCAGCTGGGGGTTCTGGCGTGACCTCAAATCTAGGCGGAGCTGGACTGGAGGGTTTCTCAAAGCCGGAGTCTTGTGTTGGGTCCGGAATCTGTTGGGTAAATTGCGAATCCATGACTTGAGATTGGCTGTAGTCAAGAGTCAACGTCGGCAACGAATCCTGGTTATCGATTTGGCTCTGCGAATAGTCCAGAGACAGTCCGCCACCCACTTGACTTTCCGGAACCGAGTCTGGCTCGTCGTCAAGATTTTGAGGGGCTTGCGAGTTTGGTAGAACCTCGTCGGGGAGCTTCCTCATTTCGTCAATCACCTTTCCCACATCTCTGTCCGTCGGCCCAAACGCAGAACTACCGCCCAGAGTCCCGGCAAAGAGTTGTGTCATCCCCATCGCTGGTGCCTGTGCCGCATTCTTGAAAATATCTGGGATCTTGGGTCCGACCTGAGTTTCAGGAACAACCATATCGCCGTTTTCGTCTTCATCATCGTCATCCGTCACTCGCTGCTTCTTTCGGGGAAGCTTGCGTTTGAATGGTGCAAACCCTCCATCATCATCTGCCGAATCCTCACATTCAACAAAAGCAGGCGGCATATCCGAGAGACGGGGTGTGGGTGTGGGTGACGCGGAGTCTCGCTCGCGTGGGTTAAGAGATGAGAGACTAAAAGCCGGTGACCTCGAATCCATCGGTGCAACGTCTTTCATCTCCACGTCGGCGCCCTCCTCGTCGGAACCAGATTCATCCGCTTCGCCGCCAATTAATCCATTCTCCTGCTGTTCGTTATCGACTTCGTCATCGGAAAACTCCACACTGCTTTCATCCAGAAGTCCCCCATCTTCCTCCTCCTCTTCCATCCATTCAAAATCGCCATCCTCATTTTCGTCGTCACTGACTTTCTCCCCTTTTGCCAATTTCTCCTCCTTCCTCTCACGCCGTTTGATTTCCAATGCCTCTTTTCGGGCTTTCTCAAGTAAGGATTCAACCTCTTGCTGTTCCTTCTCCCGTTCCTCCTTAGTTTGAACGATGATCCCTTTTGCCCGTAGTTCTTCAATCTTTTCTTCTCGTTCACGAATTGCCTGGAGCCGACCTTTCTGTAGCAACTGCAGGTGTAACTGTTTTGAACTAATATGTGCCTTTCCATTCGGGGAAGTGGAAATGGACTTGGGAATCGGTCTGGGACGTCGTATTGATGCGATCAGTTTCTGCTTCTCCAAAAGAAGGCGCTTTGCTTCGTCCCGTGCCTGCATTTCAGGGTCCACTATCTCGAGATCGGAATCTGAGTCATCTGCGAGGGCACGGATTGGAAGATGCACTTTGACGTGCGGCATTGGTTTCTTTTTTTTAGGTGAAGGGGGTGGGGATGGTTCAATAACCTTGCCCTTGCCCTTATCGACTTTTGGAGGAGATTCAATGGCTTTCCCTTTGCCTTTATCGATCTTTGGACGTGGAGTATCTTCGGCATCCGGAGATTTACTTTTCTTCGGAGTAGCATTTCGCGTAGAATTAAGAAGATCGAGGGCATCGGGAAGGTCCTCGGAATCCGATCTACCCGAAAGATTCTCGTCCTCTTTCGCCGAGTTTGAGGGCTCGGGGCCGGGTGTTGAATCACGTACTGTTTCGGACTCGGGCAGACCGGTAGAACTGCAATATATTAGTCTTCGACAACTAAATATGACCATAATAATACCTCGCTTCTGAAGAATTTGGTGGCTTCGGGGGTGCTGTTGACAGCTCTGGCTCTGGCTCTGGGTTTGTAACCTTAAAGTTGAATTTATCGAACAGACTTTGCTTGGTAATCTTTTTCCGTGTTCGGGCTTCATGTTCAAGCTGCATGTTTCTCGCCAAACGTTGGCTCTCTTTATGCATCTCCACCAATGCCTTCTTGCCCGCCTGCCTTTTGGGTCTGGTGGGCTGAGAAGCCATGCGTCTGTCATTATCATCATCGTCCGAGCCCGATTCCCCTCCTTGCTCCAACTGCTTCATTTGCTCCATCCGCTCCTGTTCCTTCTTTCGCTCTGCAGCCTCTCTCGCTTCACGCTCCTTTTTCCTCTTTTCTACCAAGGCCAAGAAACGTGTGTTTTTTGTCAGATCTTCGGGGAGATCGTCGGAGTCGGAATCTTCGGTAGGCTTCGGAGATGATTCCTGCGAGCTTCGTGCTGGAGTACCCATCGGGGATGCTGCTGAGCTCCATGCCGGTGAGCCAGGTGGTGAGGAAGCTGTTGGTTTTGAAGCTCGTTTTCGCCGCGGTGCAATGGGCATGTCCTCGTCGGGATCGTCGTCGTCGTCGTCGTCGTTGCCACCGTCCTTCCGACCATCCTCAATCGTTCCCTCCGGCGCCTTCGCAGAGGTGGAATTATTGCCGTTCTTGTCTGCCATTAAACCCTGCTTCACACGTTCGTATGCGGTAAGACCGTCGTCGTCAGATGTAGCAGAGGCGGCCGCTGCTCCATACATCCGACTTGCTAGCTTTCCGCGGGGCCTAGCAGAAGGCATGGACTCGGCATCGTCCGAGTCCTCTGTTTCATCTTGTGGTGCGAACAGCGGTTTCTCGGTGGTAGTTTTCTGCGGGGACTTCCTCCGAGACGGTGACTTGGGGGCTTCATTGTCTGAGGAGTCGGAGTCGGCCAGCAGAGCGCGTACCTTAGAACGCGGCGTAAGTGTTATTGGAGACGCGTCGCGTCGTCTTGAAGATGGTGTTCCCGGTGTTGACGGTGCGGGAGACGACATTGGGGGATTCGGGGGTGTGGGTGTGCCTTAGATATGAGGAAGGGTTAGTCGAGGTTAATGGGGGTATCTTAATTGAGTTGATTCAATTGTTGATGGCGGGGTACGGTGGAGGGAGCGAGTGAAGAATGCGCGGTGTGGTACTTTGTGTGTGGTGTTGACGCGCAACGCGTAGATGTAACTAAAATATTGCCGTTCCACGCTAGGGCGCCGCTTGCACGGCCTCGCACTCGTAGTGCCTTATTCGGCCAAATGGTGCGGTATCACGCTTTGACCTGTGAATTCTGATGGCGCCACACTGCTGCTTATCGTGCATTCCAACAGCACTCCAATAATAGACGCTGTTTGTTTTTCATCGAGTTGTACAGAAAAGGAGAGTTCTTCACACCATACCATGAGCTGCAGCTTGCAAAATCGGGCGCTTGGGAAAGGGACGAGCGAATTAAACTATGTATGAATTTGGGTGCTGACTCCACTATCACCTCCTGGGCACTGAATGGTAGCCGACGACCGACTGCATATCAATAGAGACTTAAAAACGGTGCGATTGCGAGTGTGGTTCTTCTCCTTTGAATCCATTTTCTCAAGTCCTTTGCGACTCTCCTGTTCCGGCTTCTCTGAACTCTGCTGCGTTGTGGCTTTGTGTGTCTGCTCTGCCCTCGTTTAGGCGCTCTGCTCCCTCCTTTCTTTCCACCGCCACTCCTCTTCTTCTCGCCCACCTTCCACAGCATCAAACCTGCTGCTGGCGTGAATCGCGTCTCCCGCCCAACTCGGCAAGCAGTGTTTTGTTCTCAGCAGTGCGCCACCTTGTCTCCGTCGCTGGGTTACCCCAGGTGCTGGTGCTGTTACACGTTTCATCTCCCATCCGCTCTCTATTATAACTCGGGACCCCACTTCTTCCCCACCTTCGACGCTGCAACAAACCGACCGAGCATTCCTTTGTTCTCATCGATACTCGTTCACATCCCACTGTTACGCACATCCGTTCCCACAATCTCCAAGCCGAGTCCACCAACATGGCCGAGGACGGTTCAGGGCTCAAGCCCAAAACTTTAAAACGCAAGAATGTCAAAGGCCTCATGATAAAGAGCGAACCAAAGAAGGAGCCTGTACCTTCGATACAGGACGCGCAAGCACCTGGCGGGATAGCGAACGACTATCACGAGAGTCTTACCGGTCAGCTCAGCACCTTGGAAATCGGAGTAGAGTTCAAGCTGGATCTTCGGGCGGAGGATTTGCAGGTCATTCATGAGCTAGGTGCGGGCAATGGTGGAACTGTTAGCAAGGTCATGCATCAAACCCTCAGGACTGTCATGGCTAAGAAGGTTTGCCCCCTTCGTGTCCTCGGGTGTATTCAGTAAAGCTCTGACTGACGGTCATCACTCTAATTCCAGGTGATTCACATCGACGCGAAACCAACCGTTCGCAAGCAAATTGTTCGAGAGCTTCACATCATGCACGAGTGCCATTCGCCATATATTGTTTCATTCTACGGAGCTTTCTTGAACGAGGGTGATGTGGTTATGTGTATGGAATATATGGACTGTGGGTGTGTTGCCCCTTACCCCCTGTTTCCCCGCCTTTGTATCAGTATCATCCGTGACAGCTAACTGAAATCGATACAAAGATCTCTAGACAACATAGCCAAGAAGATTGGGCCTATCCGTATCGATGTCCTTGGCAAAATATCCGAGGCTGTAGTCGAGGGGCTGCACTATCTTTACAACGAGCACAAGATCCTGCATCGGGATATAAAGCCCTCCAACATCCTTGTCAATTCGCGGGGACAAATCAAGTTGTGCGACTTTGGCGTTTCAGGGGAACTTATCAACTCTATTGCAAACACTTTTGTCGGAACCTCAACATACATGGCGCCCGAGCGGATAAAGGGTGCTCAATATTCTGTCAAATCCGATGTTTGGAGTTTGGGGTTGTCTCTGTTGGAGTTGGCAATAGGCCGGTTTCCGTTTGATGCAGATGGCTCAAGCGCGGGCACCCGTGCAAGTGCCGGTCCAATGGGTATCTTGGACCTCTTGCAAAAAATTGTCAATGAGCCTGCCCCGCGGTTGCCGAAGAATGCGGCTTTCCCCCGAAGTCTTGAGCTCATGATTGAGCACTGTTTAATCAAGGATCCAGACAGCCGACCTTCGCCTGAAGATCTTTTGGTATTTACATTCTGAACATATCCTCCAATTCGTTCTGTGCTAACGTGTGTTCGCAGTCTGAACCCTTCATGAGGAGTGCAAAGGCAACAAACGTCGACCTGGAAGGATGGGCATGTGAAGTGATGGAGAAAATGACTGGGAAACCTCACCAAAGAAGCCGTTCCTCGGTTTCAATTCAAACTCCTGGGTTGCAGCAGGCTCCACCGAGACCCATTTCCAGGATTGATGGACCTGCCCCTCCGCCGCCCCGCCGGCCCTCTGCTCCTGCTCCTGAGCCGGCTCCTCGTCGGTCTTCCGCCTCTACGGAATCAGGAAGACGACCGTCCGCTTCCGCCGAGTCGCCTACAGCGGATCGCCGGCAGCAACAGCCCGTTGGTCCATTCCCGACTCGAACATCGTCACATGCGGCACCCCGCTCAACACCGTCTCCCCTTGCCGGAGTGAGTGCAGGACATAGCCATGACAGAACTGGGTCAGGATCTGATTCTCGAATGATGCCTCCACCACCGCCACCAAACAAGCCAACTGGAAGACCTGGGGTACAAAAGGCGTACACAGAAAGCTCTTCCACATCAGCAATGGAAGCACAAAGAGAACGGGAGAAGATTGACCGGGAGACTGAGCGCGAGCGCCAGCGTGCTTACGCATTCCGACAGGGTACTATTGGTATTGGATTTGAAGGTGGTGCCACTAGTCCGTCCATGGGGAAGGACTCGGAAAAGCCCGAGATGAAGGAAAAGCGGCGTGTGCCCATGACCACCATGACTACCAGCGGTAACGGCGGTGTGGGGATTCAGAACGGATGGGATAGGTCTAGATAATGATTCTGGAGATTGCATTTTCCGGCGATGGATTGTTTGATACCGAGTTCTTTTTGTATGGTTCTCTTATTGTTTTGGTATACCAATTGGGGCGAGCGTAAGATATTGTCCGCTATCTTTGTGTTTTTGTTCGCCTACCAAATTGGTAAATACGGTGCAAGCGCAGGTCAATCGCGAGGGTACTTGTGGGATTCCTTCGTTTGTTTTGCTTTCAGTCATTTGTGTCTTTGGCAATGGGTAAGATACTTCATTCAATAATATGGCGAGTGAGATGGTGTGATGGCGGCCTTCGGTGAGTGGTTGCTGAGCTTATTGCGGACGAGCTTTCTTCAGCTGCTGCTGATAAATTAGCCGCGTAACCAGCTCTAGAGTCGGCCGTGATCCCCACAGAATTCTCTTGTCAATCGCGGAGTGCACGGCTGGGGTGGTTGCAGGCTAGCGGCACCATGAAGGGCTAGCGCCAAAACATTTTCGGGACTTGGATGCGGGGACAAAGTTTTTTCATACTTCTGCTCACCGACAGCACCTCTCTGAAGTCCTCTCCACCCTCCATCCACATCAATCTCCAAACATATCACAATGGCCTCTGCTTCCCGTACCGTTTCCAGGGCACTGCGCTCAAACCTTGCCCGCCAGGTCGTCGCTCCCGTCGTCCAGAAGCGCTCCCTCGTTATCGCTGCCAGTGCTGCTAGGGCTAATGTAGCTGCTGCTGCTCCTCGCTTGGCCAACTCGGTACAGCAGAGGGGTGTCAAGACAATTGACTTTGCTGGAACAAAGGAGGTCGTTTATGGTACGTACAATTGACGCAATTGGTTGAGCATTGCGCTGACAATTGGTTATAGAGCGTTCGGATTGGCCCTTGGAGAAGATCCAAGTGAGTCACCCCACCAGCATGCAAACGGCCGTTTGTATCAATTCGGTACAGAAAGAGGACATGTGTTTTAATTTGTATTGCGACCGTAGGACTACTTCAAGAATGACACCCTTGCCTTGATTGGTTACGGGTCTCAAGGTTAGTTGTCGCAATTGCAATCCTTCAGTTCAATCAGTGACTGACAATTTCCGCCACATCAAGGCCACGGACAGGGTCTTAACCTCCGCGACAACGGTCTCAATGTCATTATCGGTGTCCGAAAGAACGGAGCTTCGTGGAACGAGGCCATCCAGGACGGATGGGTCCCCGGCAGGAACTTGTTCGAGATGGACGAGGCTATCTCCAAAGGTACCATCGTCATGAACCTTCTCTCTGATGCTGCCCAGTCCGAGACCTGGCCTGCCATCAAGCCCCAGCTCAAGGGAAAGACCCTTTACTTCTCCCACGGATTCTCCCCTGTCTTCAAGGACCTTACCAAGGTCGAGGTCCCCTCCGACATTGATGTTATTCTCGTCGCCCCCAAGGGTTCCGGACGTACCGTTCGCTCCCTCTTCAAGGCTGGAAAGGGTATCAACAGCTCCATCGCCGTCTGGCAGGACGTCACCGGCCAGGCTAAGGAGAAGGCCATTGCCCTTGGTGTTGCCGTCGGTTCTGGTTACCTCTACGAGACTACCTTCCAGAAGGAGGTTTACTCCGACCTGGTGGGTGAGCGTGTAAGTTTCCCATTATCACCGTGACCACTCGCAACACACTGACATCCGTTCTTAGGGTTCCCTCATGGGTGGTATCCACGGTATGTTCCTCGCACAATACGAGGTTCTCCGTGAGCGTGGCCACACCCCCTCGGAGGCATTCAACGAGACCGTCGAGGAGGCCACACAGTCTCTGTACCCCCTGATTGGCTCGGTACGATTTTTCTCAAGCATATCCTCTCACCCATGCTAACAACTCTACAGTACGGAATGGACTGGATGTACGCTGCCTGCTCGACCACTGCCCGTCGTGGTGCCCTCGACTGGACCAACAAGTTCAAGGATGCCATTAAGCCCGTTATGAACGACCTTTACACCTCCGTCGCAGACGGAACAGAGACTAAGCGCTCGCTCGACTACAACTCGGCCTCCGACTACCGTGCCAAGTACGAGGCGGAACTTGAGGAGGTGAGGAACTTGGAGATCTGGAGGGCGGGTAAGGCCGTGAGGTCGCTCCGTCCTGAGAACCAGCAGCAGTAGGTGTGATGTGGTATGGGCATATGTGATGACGGGGATATGATGTAAATTATTCAGCGGTTTTTGTTTTTGCGCGAAGGGAGATAAAAAGTTTATGGTTTTTTTCCTCTTCTGATTGATGATTCTTCTACTGTATTGACATGAATAACGTCATCCCTCATCGGCCTCGCTGGTACGTATACAAAAAGTGTCATTTGGGGTCAGTTCGTTAACCATATTTGGAGCTTGCAAGTAACATATTTTCATGTCCAATTTTACTATCCGGATATCCTACCAGGCTTTTTGCTACTATTCTGCGCTCCCTGTATTTTCCCCCTGGCGCGCGCCTCAGTCCTTTCCTCCAACTGCAGGTAGTAAACTGCACCCGCACCTCTTGTGTAAATATGTATCACTCCCTCTATTACTCCTGTTCGCACTATGTGTCATCTCACCTCGGTTCGTTACAAAAGTTTGTCATTTGGCCCCCCGTTCGAGTGCAAAAACTGTCACTTTCAGACGGTCGTTCGTTGTTCATCTGTCGGTACAGTGTTACTTTGAGTGATGAATAGATGCTTGATTGTGATGTCTAAATCTATGCCGAATCTATGGTCTATATAGGGCCTGCTATACAGTCTAGAACTCTCGTGATTATGCACTATTGCATATCCTCGTACACGTCTCAGGTTCCCATACAAGCCATGATCTCATACAAGATCTCATACAAGATCCTGATGCATATATGCAACCTACAGTATTTTGAAACCGCTGAGTGATGCCTTGTGATTGTTTTGTTCAACCCAAACCTCCCATATCCTATTTACTGGTTCCGAGAAGTCAAGAATCGATGCGAGTGAAGCACTAATATGGGGGGTTGAGGCGAGTGATATGAGAGAACACTCGGGAAATGGTGTTGTATCAGTTTATACATGTTTCCACAGCAGATTTTGCTGGCATTCGTCCCACGGACTAGTACAATGGATTGTTGATGCTTTACCTTCACCCATGGCCAGGACAGGCAGTCTGCGGTTTCTACCTCTCGAATTCCGCCGTCGATTTTTTTCTACCAGGTCTAGAGTAGCTGCTTCTCGACGAAAAAACTGCCCCGTGAATCTCCTGATGAATTGGGTGCACGGTCTCGCGGGATCAGAAGCGTTGGGAGTATTTTATTTCCTGTGGGGGGGGATTTGGTGAGCCCAGTCAGATTGGTGGTATGATTTTGATTCCTCCTATTGCTTGCTGGTTGGTATTACGTATATTGAGTGAGCTTCAAGATCCATGCCAATGCTCGCGTTTATGCTTTCGGAAGAAGAGTTGCATTATTGACGCAGGTTAGGGTCAACTTCACATGCACGTTACTCCTCCATCATCGGAAAGAAGTACCTCCGCCATAAGCTTGAGTACCCCCGCTATAGGTACCTCCCTCCCTCCGCAACAACAACAACAACAATGTCCTCCAATCCGCAACCACTTTCTCGTGCCTCCGTCATAGCAGCCCACGAACTAATCGCACCACTAATCCACAAAACCCCCGTCCTCACCTCATCCACACTCTCCACACTTCTCGGCCCAAACATCAAAGTCTTCCTCAAATGCGAGAACTTCCAAAAAATCGGCGCATTCAAGATCCGTGGCGCTACACATGCCCTAGCGAGATTGAGTGATGAGGAATTGAGGAGAGGGGTGGTTACGCATAGTTCTGGTTGGTAGCAAAACCCGATGGGATGGGGGTGTGCCTAATTGTCACAGGAAATCACGCGCAAGCACTCTCCCTCGCTGCCCGTACACTCTCCTTAACTAAAGGCTTTCCGATCCCGGCGTATGTTGTTATGCCGCGCATTAGCACGCCCTCTAAGGTCGCTGCCACAAGGGGTTACGGAGCGCAGGTTACGTTCTCGGGAGTCACTGCCTCGGAGCGGAAGGCGGCGGTTGAAATTGTACAGAAGGAAACGAGAACGGTGTTGGTACCGCCGTATGACCACGCTGATATTATTGTGGGGCAAGGGACGGTGGCGTTGGAGTTTCTGTCTCAAGTCGAGGAGGGATTGGATGTGATCATCGCGCCCTGTGGAGGAGGAGGGTTGTTGGCGGGGATTGCGACGGCGTGTGAAGGGACGGGAGTGAGGGTTTATGGCGCAGAGCCGAGGGAGGGCGCGGATGATTGTGTTCGCGGGTTGAAGGAGGGGAGGAGGATAGAGGAGGTGAAGACTACGACTATTGCTGACGGACTAAGGACACCGGTGGGAGTAGCGAATTGGGGGGTCATCAGTAATCCGGAGAAGGTGCACGGGGTGTTTACGGTGGGCGAGGAGGAGATTAAAGATGCGATGCGTCTGTTGATTGAGAGGTGTAAGATCCTGATTGAGCCGAGTGCGGCGGTGCCGGTGGCCGTGATGTTGAGTTCTCCGGAGTGGAGGGAGGAGATGGAGAGGGTTTTTGAGGGGAGAGAAGAAGTGAAGGTGGGGGTGGTGTTGAGTGGTGGGAATACTACCATTGAGAAGTTTATTGAGATTTTTGGCGGGGCGAGTAAGTTGTAGAGATGAGTTGTTTCTATGTATTGTACATTGTCCTTCTATTGCGATATCCCTATATAAACAAGAAATAAGTTAACCCTACCTATACCCGCTCACTAACATAGATAGCTGCCCTGCATCCTCCTCGAATGATGTTATGTAGAACCTCATAACCCTCGGCACCCTTGGCATCGTGCTCCACCGCCGTATCCAGATGCTCCAGCTCATCGTCTCTAAACTGTCGTATCGTATCCACCAATTCCTTGATCTCGCCCCTCTCCAATAGCTCCGGGCTGTCCTTGCACATATCCAGTAGCACCCTGAGCTGGTTGTTGTAGTGCCCACCGATCTCAGTCTCTACGGCCTCAGTACACGCCATCGCCGCCTTCGGCCCTAACAGTGCCGTCCCAACCCCCAATACGTATCCGGCCACGTTCCACAACGGCCGCATCGCTGTAGGTCGTACGCGGTGTTTGGCGATTAGCTGGTCGAAGGTTTTGAGGTGATGGACTTCTTGGTCCCACATGTGACGGATCAGCGTCTTGAGTTTCGCGTCCGACTTGAAGACGGCATATTGGCCTGCATAGATCAGGTTTGCGCCGAGCTCGCCGGCTTGGTTGACCCGAAGCTGGGAGGTGTTAGCGGGGATGGCGGCGAGATGTGGCAGCTTACGGCAGCTTCGAGGAAGTCGAGCTCTTGGGCGGTCAGAGGCCGGGGATTGGAAGGTGGGTGTTGTGAAGCATTTGGGGCGGTGGAAGAATAGCGGAGAGCTGTTCGTGTTCGGAGCGGTGATGCTACTCGGGAGCAGGCTCGGGGAAGTGTCGAGGCGAGAATTCGATTTGCCATTCCTTCGAGTGCAGAGTCACGATTCGTACCTTAAATATTAGTCGGTGAAAGTTGGTGTGTGGCGTCACCACGCGTCAAGCTCTCTGATTGATCCGATGGCAGCCCTTAGCCCTAAATGTACTGAATAGGTAATCCATGGGTGTCCTCAATCCTGAAGCCCAACACCCGACGTGCCCTGACCTCCAACCCTCCAACACTATATAACCAACTGTTCTCCCTCTTTCCCTCTTTTTTCTCCATTTCCCTCACACTCTGCTCTCACGGTACCCACTGCTCTACACCATTTTCGCCACCTCAACACAGGCTCACACCATACAAAAAATGTCGTTAGAAGCAGAATTACTAGCGCTCGCAGGCGATGAATCCGATGATGACGAAGTCAAGTCGGAACCATCACCACCACCTCCCTCGCGTCGATCGCCACTCCCTTCCTCTCCCAAAAAGCGCTCGCGACCTCCTACCAAACGCTCTCGAAAAAAGGCCCGCCGCGACTCTGATAACGACAGCGATGATGCACCTGTAAAGGATGAGGAGTGAGTTGCCATTACCCCTCCCCGGTTACAACTGCGGGCGGCTGCTGAACGACGTTACAGCAGCGATACCCTCTCCGACGTCGACTCCTTCGGCGGTGCCTCCTCACACTCTGAACGCGACGCGCCCATGGACCTTGGTTCCGAATCCGAAGAAGATGAAGACGGCGATCAGGAACTCTACCCCCTCGAGGGGAAGTACAAAGACCAAGCCGACAAGTCACGCCTCTTGGCCATGACCGAAGTCGACCGCGAAGCCGCGCTCGCCGAGCGCATGGCCCAGATCGAACGAGAACAGCAGAACCGTCATCTCCGGAACCTTCTAAAGTCGCGTAACGCCGCCGATAGCAGGGCCGCTGCTGCTGCTGCCGCATCAACACGCAAGTCGCTGCGTACCAAGAGCGCGCCCAAGAAGAATGAGGAGGCTACAAAGCGTGGGAAGTTGGATGAGCTTCGACGGACCCGAGAGGAGCGGAAGGCGACTGGACGGCAAAGCAGCTTCGGAGATGAAGACGCGAGTAAGAAGATGCTGTCCGACGGAGAGGAGGAGGGTGCATTTGCAGAAGATTTCTATGTCAAGGGCGAACGACCGATCGAACTCGATGATGTCAACAGGTGCAGGATTGGACGGACGGCGTTGGGGAAGTTGTGTGATTACCCCGGCTTTGACGAAGTCGTGGCCGACATATTTGTCCGAGTCTCAATGTTCGACAAGGAATCGAATCGAACGGTGTACAGGATGGCTCAGATCAAAGGTAGGATCTCTCAAACTCCTCGTCATGCTAGCCATCTTCTAACACTGAACCTTAGGCTTCAAACAAGGCAAAGTCTACTCTATGCTGGAAGGCTCCCGAAGAACAGACAAGCATCTCACACTCCTCCACGGCAAATCCGAGCGCGACTTCCCAATGGACATGATGTCGGATTCCCGCTTCACCGAGGTCCGCCTCCCCGTCCCGTTCCCCTTTCGCTCCACATATCTAACATCTACAATCAGGCTGAATTCAACCGTTTCAAAAACCAACTTGAAATCGATAAAATCGCTCTCCCCTCCCTCTCGCACATCCGTGCCAAAGCGAAAGCTCTCTCAGAGCTTGCTACCCGCCCACTCACAATCGAAGAAATCGACGCCATGATCGCAAAGCGCAACACTGGCAAAGCCGACTACCTCGAGAACATTCGCAAACGCCGACAACTCGTCCAGGAGCGTGAGCAAGCCGTCCTCGACGAGAACGAATCCGAAATTCAACGCATCGACCGCGAGCTTCATGACCTCGAAGACCAAAAGTCTGGTCCTGCACGTGGAGAAACACAGATGCAACGCATGGCACGTATTAACGCTGAGAACAGGAAACGCAACCAGGCAGAGGTTAGGAAAGCAGAGCTCGCCGAGAAGAGAGCTCAAAGGGAAGCACTTGGAGGCGGAAGCTTTGCGAATCCGTTCATGCGTGTCAAGACTGTGGTTAAGTTTAGGCACGACATTCATGATTCGGAAAAGAAGGAAGTGGCTGTGGGAAATAGTCCGCCGAAAGAGAAGAAAGAAACGACACCACCACTCCCACCGCAGATGGAGACACCGGCGAAGGTTAATGGTATCGGTGTGATGACGGGAACCCCGGCGAGTCACAGGGGACGCAAGATGGGCGGTGTGGATGATGTCATTGCAAGTATGGATTTGGGTATCGAGATTGATATCTAGTCTCAACTTTACATCGATCAACATCTGAAAAGACCTGCCGGGTGCTTAGGGCAGGTGGGGGGGACTTGTACCTTTTTTTCCTTCCGGTTTTCTCATCGAGGTTGATATCCATGGAGTCTCTCGACTTGGGGAGGGAGTTGTACTTTTTTTTCAGGTTTTTTTCTTTCTTTTCTTCAGCGATGGGATGTGGCGATTTACTTACCTCTTTGTTTTGTTACTTACATACGGGGCTTGCTTGGTGGGGATTGTAAAAAAAACCGGTGTTTTTGTGATTGCAAGCTTTGTTTTTTCAATAGGGAATACTTTTTACGTATATGGATGGGTGTTTTGCATGGTGTACTTTTTTTTGTTTTTGCATCCTGGGATTTGTGTAGGTAGGTGTGTTTTAGATAGTCCTTGGGGTACATCTAGAAGGGGACTTTCTCTAGATTCGGTGTACTTTATTGAGCGGTGAATCATGGGTATTGTGGGCTTGATGAAGATGTTTTATTATTGTGCAAGCTAGCGCTGTGATGAATTGTTGGTCGTCGTTAGCAAGCGGTCTTCAGCACCTCCACAGTCACGCCAGCCTTAGTTACTATCCCATAACCTTCGTCATAATCAACCCACCACTATCAGTCCCCTCTTTACATGCATCTTCCACTGAGGACATCCCTCATGATTGCAGACGCCCTCACAAAAAGCCGAGCTTTCTCACACAATACCAGCGAGGGCGTCGATGATTTGAAAAACTTACAAACTTTAGAGGTTACGGGCTCATGATTCTTGCTTGCTGTTTTTTTACTTCTGCGCGGATACCCCAGGTGGCGAATATCAAAAGTCTATTTCTCGGTAGACGGAAGGAATGGTAGATAGATAGATATATCGATTCTCATAGTTACTTAGTAACCATCTCTCAAGCCACCGTAATCCAGCTAACCATATGCCCGACCATTAACCATCTCCCTTAGTTAGCAATCTCTCAGGCCACCGTAACTTGGTTAACCGTCCGCCAGGCCATTAACCATCTCTTCAATTCCGAGGTCTCATTACATGTGCGCGGCCCTGGGGTTGTGGAGAAGGTGGCATCGCGGTTGAGGACTTCAAGATTTGGTACCAGCAGTATGAGCCCTCCAGAAATCTTGAGATCTCAGTCCGCGGAGCATCACCATAAACCTAAAATCACAACCTCATCCAAATTACCTTTGCCACATTCTGGACCCTGACTTGCTTGCTTATCCTTATATTTCTGCTACCCGAATGTACATTATTATCGAGTGGATGGGGTACTTACTACTTCCTTATTCCATAAGGACCTCTTTGTTTTGTTTGTTTTATTCATACTGTATTCACACTAACTAGAGTATGACAGAGCCAATTCCCCTCCGCCTCCGGGCGAGCCGGTCAGGTGGCAGAAATCCCCACCCACTACCCTTCATCCCCATAAGGACCTCTTTCTCCGGCGCACGCTGTTCAATGGGAGAATATATGTACCCCTCGAGCTCCCTCATGAATTAGGGCCCAAGTAGAGATATCCCCAATCGCTGCGGGATCGGATAGATGAAGGATAGTTGTCCTGCGCTGTCCTGCGCGGGAAATCCGTAGGAAACCAAAGCCACCCATCATAACGCTGTTGGAATAGAGTATCTAGAGTTTCGGTGCGCACGGGCTCCCTCCATCGGCTATCTCCGGCCCCCTTGATTCACCGGCGGCCCGTCCCTCGCTCTGGAACTAGAGTTTCGTCTTTCTCGATTGCAACACAAAATGCATTAATATCATCCGCCACTAGCTAGAGTAGAGCACAACTTTAACGGCGGGATGTGAAACTAAAACTCTACGGGACGGATCGAATTCCCGCCGCTAGAGTATTATCAGTTAAGTGTGAGGGGGAGTGATAGAATCAAGGTGAGAAGCTATGAAGGGACTTCACCACGACAAAGACTGTGTGGGTAAATTTAATGTGTATCCAAGGAAATAGTTAGTAATTGCTGGTAGTGGTGGAGAGTTACAAGAAATCCAGCACAATGCGTGGTTAATGGTCGGGCTTCCTTTGCAATTGTTTGTGCTCTAGAGTATCACCCGTTATTGCGCTCTCTTAACAGCTTTCGATTGACAAAGCTCTAGTCTGTAGAGGAGTGAGTGCATAAAAGTCAGTGTAACAAACCACCCCGAATCGCGAGACAACCTGTCTATCCCCAGCACCTTGGTTCAACCGCGGAAGTGCACTTTTGGGGCCCGTGCATCTAACTGCACCGTTCCTTCGGGTCCCTGTAAACGTAAAGGTTGGACTTACTTCACACGACCGAATATCTGAGTACCTTGTTTTCTATCCTGTATCATATATGCGGCGGTGTTTCCTACTCCAGCCCATGAGGCAGACAGGCAGTCCATAAGGCGTTCAATAAACAACCCCTCCCCCGCTCCAGCCGAGTGGAATATTCATGGTAGATAAATACCTATCTGCCGATTCCCAACTTCCACCCCCATAACTTGAAAGAGCTACCGTTTTCAGTGTATAGGTAGGTAGGTATGGTATGCCCGTGCCCAAGAGAAACCTGTAAATCTGCACTTTCCAGGAGTAGATTCCCGATAACGATAGCGAGGGAACCCATGTTTCCAGATTCCGTGCCAGGAAGAGGGGGCGTATGGGACTAGAGTAAAGATTACTGGAGATGGGGAAAACCTTTCATTCCCCTCTTTCAGCACTACAATTACAGCATGAAAAGGAAACCATCCCCTCCCCATTTGATTCATCATTGAGGACTTCCTAGATTTAAGTCTCATTACAACAACAAGTACCCTACAAGAGAGATGTAAGCACAATTAGTCCCCGCTGTAGGATGGGATTCATTGCCATTCTGGGGTTTCAAATTCAGAACAAGCCTCGGATATTGCAGTTTCCGGTACTAGGTAAATTATGAGATGTTCCCCGCCGTTACCCTCATCGCATGCCCCTCCTGCCCGCGCGCAGCACAGATCCATCTCGGCCCATACCCCCTCTCCTTACCGACCCGCCAAAAATACGCACCATACTGTCACACTAGCGATGGCATCCCTAGTAGCTGTGTAGAGTAGGTGGTGCGTATACGAGTTTCATACTATAAGTAGCAAGTACAAGCCCAGTGGTCCGCAACCGCAACCGCAACCGTGATATCCTAGCATCTGATCCCGTTTCCTGAGGAAGATCTCATTTCGGTTACGAACGAAGTATGTATGTGGGGAAAAGCAACGGTATATGCACTCTATTTGTAGCAGGGAGAGTGGCTGAGACTTGCTTGATATGGAGAATTTACCTAGTTCGTGTAAGCAAGCCACTCGAGCTCGGTTCGAAACCCCCCACCCCCCCGCCTTCCATGAGACATGGCGGGTACGGTAGCATCCTCAGAAATAAAGTATACCCCAACGGCCCCCAAAATCCCCCGCCCACCTTTTTATTCGGGATTGCTGGGGAAAAACCTGGTAGTAATTCGGCCCGCTACCCCTCG
This sequence comes from Wilcoxina mikolae CBS 423.85, assembly GCA_014904905.1. NCBI lineage: Eukaryota > Fungi > Ascomycota > Pezizomycetes > Pezizales > Pyronemataceae > Wilcoxina > Wilcoxina mikolae. The sequence goes on from MU122094.1 coordinate 995,076, forward strand.
CCTAGAGGTATGGAGTACTCTAGTAGCCCGCACGTAGAGTAGGCTGTTTCTGCACAACATCATTTCTGGATTCTCAGGCATACGCACCCCATACTGAGCATTGGGGGTCTGGCAGTCAAATGGCGAGAAGGCTATCCAACCACAGTTTCGAAACATACGTAGCCTTCAAGAAATAGTAGACTGGAGTGCAAGGACATGTATCAGAAGCGGATCTAACTACCGAGTACTCGGGTTAGGAAGAAACAAAACTGTTTTTTGTTTTTTTTTGTTTTTGGGAGTAAGAGATAGGTGTCCTCACAATCCAGGAGGACGTCTGCCATAGACCCCAGGCCTCTAATGCAAGAATGATTCAAACAAAATAAAAAACCGATTTTTTGCTGTGAGAACCATGGCCAGGGGGATAGGGGCAGAATGTCAATACGCAGTAAAGTTGTTGTTTTCTGGTCAAATTCCTACCGAGTTTCATGTACTCTACCAATAATAAGTGTGGCGTTCTAGGTAATTCCCCATTACGTGCGGAAATGGAGATGTTACTGCTTATTTCTTGACATTAAGTATGTATAATATACACAGCGAATTACTTCCTACGCGTGGTTGGTGCCCCCACTAATCTCCAACAGTGTGGAACCGAGGCCCAGAGTTCCGGATCCTTGGGATTGGATTGACGCACTTTACTTTGGGACGGAATGGTAACGGTGTTGTTTTTTTTCTTTCTGACCCCTGCATGCGTCATGATACACGCTACCACCACCTCCGTCTGAATACGCCTGCTACTGCGTATTTTCTCGTGCCCAGACTTGGCAAATTTAAATTCGCGCGACCTGCGTGCGAGGAACGAGCTAAGCAATGGAGAGGCTGGGCACGAGAAAATACTGCGTAATTGATATTATAATTTATCAAATAATCTTTTTTTTTTTTTTTTTTGCTTTCTCGGTGTGGTGGTGAGACAGAAAATGGTGAGCTGTCTTTGTCTTAGAGTAAATGGCAGTCATACGGGAATTAGACTCGACGACGGGTCTATCCATACATATAGTTAAGATAGCCTGTCAAAGTCAAGTCAGGGAACCATGTGGAGGGGCCAATACATCTAATTCCTATAACCCATGTCTATCAAGCCAAACTAATTCCAAAAACCTGCCGCTCATTGAAATCAATAGATATTTCCAGCCATGAAACAAGAGGACCCGAGAACGAACCAAGAAAGAAAGAAAGAAAGAAAGAAAGAAAGAAAGAAAGAAAGAAAGAAAGAAAGAAAAGAAGGAGAGATAGAGCTGTTCTATAAACAGAGTCATTCGCTACTTCTCACCACCGTCGGCACAAGTAACAACAACAGCAGCAGCAGCAGAATTTGATAGTTCAGTCGACCAGGGCGCCATACTCCTGGGTTCCGACAAAAAACGCTCCATACAATTCGCATAATCCGTCATAGTGGGACTGAATTTCTGGCAAACAGGCTCAAGACACGAAGTGTCAATGTTGCCTCGGAGAGTTAACCCTTTTTCGAGTTCCTGAAGACCCGATTGATGGTACTGGAGATATAGTTCCTCGAATTTGGAGGAAATCTCATCGAACTTTCGAACTGGAGGAGAGTTGTTTTGGGGAGGCCAAGTCTACGAGAGATTAGCATAAGAAAATGGGTTTGGTGGGCATAAATATCGTTTAAAGAATGTGAAGATTGGATGTAGAAGATGGGGGACTGACGGAGCTTCCAGTTCTGCTTTTTGCTGTAGCGAATCGTTGAGGTGTATCAGACATGGCGGTGGGAGGGCTGGTCAGAAGAATTGAAGGTATTTGGTTGCAAATTTGAGGAGATAAATAAAGGTGGAAGGGAGCTTTTGATCTCGCTAATTGGGTTTCTTGCGGCGTAATGTTGGCTCGTGGGGTGGTAATGGTGGATGTTTCGATCTCGCTGTGCGGTACAAGCGGGGTTTTTAAACTGTAGCAGTATGTTAATAGTAGTCCATAAACCTCCCGAGTTCCGATGCAGTCCCGAGTCTGGATTGATCTGCACTGCCCAGGAAAAGGGCGGACATGGACAGTTGGTGCTTTGTGCGTTTCCAGTGTCCATCTAAAAAAGCAAAACAGCTTCGAAAAAAAAGAAAAGACATCCTGATTCAACAGGGCGGCCTCACTACTAGAATACGGCCATTAATGCGTTAGACGGATTTAGTTAGATGTGATCGATCATTCTGCCAGCAGCTGTCCCCATGTTTTCTGTTGCAATCGGAGGGTCACAGCATTTTAGTATTCCTTTTTGTTGGAACTCCGAAATTTCGTTATGTAGAATCAAGGTTGGTACTCCCGGGACCATGGTAGAACGGAATCCCACATGATGGACTCCAATCACAGGGCGTAGCTGACCGAGTGCAATCCGGGGATGTGGTTGAAGTCTCCACGAGTGCAATGCCACAACCCGTTACCTACCTAGCTTGACGTTTTCCCAAGATGCTGGGACCAACACACGCACTAATGCCAGTTACATCACGTCCGTCGTACCACCCAATATATAAGCAAATCCCTCCCAGACACAGGGGAATGAATTTATAGGGACATCTTACGCCTAGCTGGTCGGGTTCTGCAGGATTAAAGCGGGGTAGGTCCCCAACAACTATTAGAGATATAAATAATAGGCTGTATTTCGTAGATGCCTCCCACGAAGCAGCTGCGTGCATCGAATGTGCAGTAGCTGCCGGTTGCTACACTGTGTTTGAAAGTGCAGTCCGTCGGAGACTATATTCGAATCGGGCGGTACTATGCTTCGTAGTGCAGGTTTTTGAAAGGACTATATCTGTGGGTTTTCGCAGAAAAGAACTGCGAGCATCTAAGAACTGCGAGCCATTAATATCTGCCGGGATCTATATGGGACTGAAGGGAACTTTGGGGACTCCGTGGATTGCATGCTACCAGCGTCGTGTCTGACCTAGAAGCAAAAAAAGGCGGAATGCTGCTTTCTTTTCAAACCCTAATCGTCTACGGCCATCTTCAGCCCCCTCTCATGGGGCGGACGGCACAATCTTCTTCGAGTCGTCCTGACTTGGACTTTTGTGCAATCATGTAGTTCTTTGTGATCGGGGCTGGACTTTTGCGATCACTTGTGCTATAGTATCCAAGTTCGGAGTAGCTACTGCTTTCTGTCAGTGACACCTCTGGCTTTAGGACGTCCGGCAGCACGCTGAGGCCAAAGCGTGCAGTTAAAAGTTTTTCCCATCCTTGCCATATATATCTGCAGGAAGCAGCAGTCCCTCCAGTGGCTTCATTTCCAGCCATATCATACCACTCTGCTATGTATAGTTTGATTCAGATAAGAATATAGGAGTGCTTCCTCGTTTCGAGTTTCGGTTTCGGTTCTATTAGACGGCGGTTGAAGCTTGTTTCAAATAACTGCGCGGATCAAGCGCCAACGCGCTGACGTTCGGGAATCGGGATACCACCTATGTTTTCCCACGTTCGGAAATGTCAAGGAGCCATGCTGTATTCTTTGGGATAGTAACCCGAGCATCTGCAGCGTCCTCTCATCATGAGAACTCGACTGGGCCAATGTGGAATGGAATGCAGACTCTAGGAGAGTTGCATTCTAGGCACATCTCTGATATCAAGAACCAGCAGCACTGCGCAACTTCCAGATCTCAGGCAATAACATCCGTGCGTCGCACTTGATCCCACCGGTGACCCCTTTTAACAACCGCAACAGTTGGGCTGGCGCGTTGGAGTTGTTCAGTAACCCCTCATTGATTGCAATTCTATCGTCTATTTGCAAAAAGAAAATGGAACCTAGAAGAAGCTGACGTTAATGTGATAAGCGGTTGGACTGGCTGTTGAAAATCATGAATGTCGTTACGTTACTGCGTTGGTGGATAACAGGGTGTGCCCCAACCTCTCCAAATAGTAAGGTACGCCATATGCATCCGTAAGGATCAAGGGGCATTCTGCCACATACAAGGTAATATCAGCACTCAAGGCTGTGAGTTATTACGCAAGTAGATGAAAAACAAATCAATCGCATGATTGTGAAGCTTGGATGTAACAGAAGGTGGCAGAGTTTTGGTACCATTGGCATCTGGCATGCCCGGTATCGCTTATACCAACTTCGCAGTCTCGAGATTAAGAAACAATGCAAGCTCTCGCCCCAAAATCTGCCAGATTCAAAACAAACATGCATCTTATACACTCTTCAACGTTCGCGATCTGACATAAATATGTCCCAATGGCGCAGCCATTGAGAACTGGCACAGAATTGTTGTTGCATACGGAGCACTACATGCACCGTTTCACCCTGTCCAATCGGCGATAGTCTTGATTGGTGAAAGAAGACGTCTTCTCCATGGTATCCATCGTACTAGACAAGTCAATCATATGTAGGAAGGTGCTCCACAGCAGTTTCTCCATATCTTGTGACCGCAGACCTAGTGCTTAATCGCTCAAGAACATTCTGCGATTGAGACGCAGTCTTTTTTGTCATTCCGATATGCATCTGAAGAGATTGATTGACCGACATGGTATCACCTGATTGGGATAATGCCGGCCACTTTCTCGGGTCACGGATGATGTCGCCTCCCTTGATAATAGACTCCGGGTGAGTGGTTTATTTCGGATCGATACAGGAGTTGCTTGCTTGGTGAGGTATCGGCAGTTGTCAGAATCGTTAGTCTAAGAATACTGTTGGCTGATAAAATGGACGTTCATCCGAGTGATAAATATGAAAACTCGGTTGAATGGGTTGACCGAAACTTCCTCGAAGCTCAGGATGTAATTCAATCATGGTGTTGTTTTGATTTGGCGTAGTTGGCAGGTGGTGGTTGCGACCTGAAGAAAGGCTTGCAGATGAGAGGAATAGGAAGATCCCAGCCTTGTCAGCGAGCCCCTAAAGCATCCCTCGCCATCTCATAGGCAACCACTTGTTGCAGCGTTTCTATCCGGATATCCTCTCAACGATTTACGGTTGAATCTCATCTTGCAAACACTTTCATATCATCACACCCCTCTGCCTGCACAGACTTCAGTGCTCGAGTAACCATCACAACAGATAGATGCTTCCTTCCCATTAACCATCTCCACTATCTTACCCTCAGTTGGGCAACCAGCGATGCAGCAGCAGCCAGGTGCCCAGTTTCGCGTCTCCCTGTAACGAGAAAATACTGGACAGCTAGAGCGTCCCTTGGTTTGCTTCCCTTATGGTGTCAGACTGGTCGCTCACGAAGTAGATGCTGTTCTTCCCCGAACAGAAGTTAGAGCTATCTCGACATTGGTATGTTGTTAGAAAAGTGCTGACACTCCCGTGTTCGATGGGTTCATTCAGCAGAACGTATGCTCCTGACGACTCCGCTATCCTACACGGATGCCCTCAAGGACTATTTGAGCCTGATGGTCTGACAGAACTTTCGAACTGGTATCTAGGATAGTAACGTATGAAAGTCAACGCCATTTTTCACTAAAACCACTTAATTAAACCGACAAGCGGCCTCCGATTTGATCCGGATGGATTGACTGCAAGTACACCAATCCGTGAATGTGTCTTCATACAAAGTTAGTCTTTGGTATCCATGATTCAATGATGCAATGATTGTCAACTTGCCTTCCTAGGAAGAGAACCCAACCGCACGAAGTTGTGCAACGCAAAATATTCCGCTCTATTCAAACTGCCCTGACGCGTCCTACGTCCACGGTCGATATTCACTACACAATTCAACACACAGGGCTGACGGGTTGCTTAGGTTGACGCACCAATGTTGGAATATTTGCTGGTGAGTGATCTTGGTTGACCTTGTGCCCCAAATAATGACGAGTGTTACACTGAACAGCGGAAACTGGATGAGATCACCCCGACCGCAATAGTTGAACTCCCCATAGCAATAGAAAAGCAAATGCCAGTCGCATGTGAGCAGTAAATCTGTCCGCCAAAGTACCATATCTCGATGATGTGCTTGGATGATTACAACAGCTTTTGCAGCCACGCTGGAAAGATTCGACGCACTTAATATCAGAGATCCGGCTCAGACAAAATGCGTGGATCCGTGAACGCAATCATGTCTATCTTTATTCGCTCCGGGCCATGACATCCACATATTCTAGTTGCCCGCGGATGGCATTTCGAGTTGGTTGTGGTTCCCTCCACGCCCAGCAACGGCGATCAAGACAATGTAAGACACAGACCGAATATACAGTCTGCGTGCTCTATTCGAGTTTTTCCAAGGCTATATTCCGCGAATATATTTTCCTATATAAAGGGCCTTTGTGGTTATTACGATCATCCCAGTGATATGGATTCGGGAGTGGCCGGTCGATCGATGCAGCCCTACCTTTGTCAGTCATATGTTATGTATAAGAACGCGGTATGATATCACCCCCTGTTTGTACTGATGTGTAGGATGATAATTTAGATACCCTGTCTAAGTTGATAAAAGTCGAAGTATTCGAGTATATTCATCTTTTCCTGAACATTGTTTCCGGGGAGTCGATGCAACAGCCTTTCCCAGGATGCTCGTTGTCTGAGCTTGCGTGAGACGAACCAATAACCGGGAATGACTGAGGAGTTGACAAATGGCGCCAGTACGAATGAGTACTAAGTATGTGTTCCCTTATTCAAATAGCGCCAAACGCGATTTCGAGACGACGGAATCGACTATCTGTGAGGAGCTCTTTGCCTTTAATACACTCAGGAATATGCCACTCCCTGGCTGAAATGAAGGCTAGCAAATTGAACTAGGGCCCGAGGTGACATCAACATCATACGATACGACCGTGGGTAAGACAGCTTTGTGGAATTTTTTGATTATTGCTTTCATGAGTAACTATGATATGAAGCTGGATGTCACAGTCCACGGAATATACCAATGTACTCTCGGAATCCTTCGATCCAATCAAAATCCACTGAGTTCTCACACACATCCTTGCCCGTCATTGCAAACACGCTGCACAGTTTTCTGGCTGTATTTTGAGTACTGCGCCCTAGAAATTTCAACATCACGACCCTTATCACAGCAGTACAACCCCTTGTACGATTGCCTTCAAAGGCTTCACAATGGAGGAGCGGTTCAGACTACTGGAGGAGAGTTTGTGGTACCAGGTTGTATCACGAAGGGTCTGTGCGCACGGTCCATTTGGGTACCAACCACACATAGAGTATGTACCCGGGTTGCTGGACAAAAAGCAATATCTAGACCACCAGGAGGTCGTCGATACGTTTCTGGTAGACGATCAGCAGAGGTACTCCGCTAGGTACTCCCTGATGTTGGTCTCTGACGAGAGTTACGGTCATGTATCTTAACCCACCCCAATTCAGAAGACAGGAAGCAGTGACCCCATCGTTATTCTGAAATAATGGTTTCTTGAAGCACAATTTTGCACGCCTAGTGATTGCATGGGTTCGAGGCGACTGTTAAAGACTTGCTGTTATCAGAGCGAGTAGCCTCCGATAGTCAAAATCGGGTGGGAGGGGCTGATGAAACGTCCGTACATTGCTCAGTCAGTTCTTATTTACTGTCGGAGATGTTGAAGGGAAGATATCAGGCTGGATGGGAAGGTGTTGTAAAATGGGAGAAAGTAGGGAATGGGATTAGAACCAGCAAAGTGATTGCAGGCAAGAAAGCGTTAGCAATTCTAGTGCAAAATCTGATTCGGAGGTTCTCATCTATCTTCAGCGTCAGGAAACGAGCTCCAATCGCCAAAAATTTACACAAGAATGAGAAGCATCTTCCAGAAGCGCAGAAGTACCACGTATTTGAGCAATTAATAATTAAGTGAATACCATTGGAAGACAACTCAAACATTAGTATCTCAACTGGGATTCTGGCAAATTTTCAACACCAGAAATGCCAGCGGTTTAGCCTCGTCAGTGAAATATTGTCATTTTGGAATCATACCGCACTTTCAGAACCACCAAAAGATATATCGACAGGTCGCGCCAACATTGCTAGTTAGTAAGTGCAGCCCGATGAGGGCTGACAAGCATTATGCGCGCGTTGACTTGCGGATATGTAACTCAGCCACAACAACCCCGCATATCGTATTCTCTGTTGCCTTGAAGCCGCGTAAACTAGCAATGGATGCAGCATATCCAGCGGCAGCCTATGCGTTCTGCACGAACGTAACCTTATAAGAAAGTCAACAGACAGCGATCAGTAAAAGCGTCAATACTCCATCGCCGCAATAATGGACCCTCTCTCCCTCACCGCCTCGATATCCGGCCTCCTCTCTCTCGCCGGAAATATCACATCGTCAATGGCTAGCTTTACCGCTTCGGTATCCGGTGCACCTAGTCTTGCCACCTGCATCCTCAATGAAACACAAAGTCTCGCCCTAGTTTTGAGCAACTCCAGGGTCTGCTCGAGCAACGGACGCACGCCCGCGAAGGACGAACCGCGCTTATCTCCGTCGATCAGATCAGATTGGTGTTGACAGGGTGTGTGGTGGCTTTTTCGGAACTGGAGGCCGAGGTGGATGACCTGGGGATTGCCAATGACATGGGATTATGGGATCGTGTGAGGTGGGCACAAAAGGAGGCGGACTTGGGAAATTTGTTGGAAAGGCTAGAGGTGCATAAAACGAGCCTGGGGTTAATATTGACGATACTGCTTTGGTATGTGCTGCAGAATCATTGGGAAAGCCTGGGCGACTGACTGACGATGAAAAGTCACTCGAATGCGGAGGCAGAAAAGTCAACGAGTCATTTGACCGCGCAGGTCGAGAAGTTGGTAGAGAGTAACGAGAGATTGATGGCACTAGTGCAGGAGGCGAGACCTCAGTCATATCATGATCATGAAGAGGACGCGGAATCCATACCGCCGGTTGATTCACATATTTTGCGGTTCGATGAACGGACCATGGTGACTGTGGTCGTGGAACCACAGTCGTCGACACACAATTTCAAAATCTCGGGGCAACAGTCGATGGAATCCATCATTACAAGCCCAGTTCGGTTCTCATTTGAGGATACACTCTACAAGACACGGGTCTATACCCGCACAGTGCTGAACTCTACAACGAACTCATTCAAGAGCGCTCAAACCATTGGATCAAAATGGACCCAGCTTACTGGGCTGTCATTGGCACAAATCTCCAATATCTCGGTGATTCATCTACCGATATGCGCCAGCGACATTCCCAATAGCGCTCATTGGTTCAAGTTCGGTTCGTACGCGGATCCATCGATCATGGGAGATCATTTGTCGGAGATAATGGAAGTTTCTACAGTCCATGCCCACTCTCGGCAGAATTCGGACGGTTCAAATGTGGCCTCGGAAAAGCATTGGGACAATGCAGACACTGAAACAATCCGAGAAAGAAGTCCGAGTCGTGCCAGTCGGGGTGTTTCAGGCTCATACGCCCTTCCGTCAACCTTGGACAGGGATCCATCATTGGCAGAATAGTTGGTGCCTGGCAGTTTATTACATCCTCAGTTTCATCCATACCTGGTGCAAGTAGCCCCATCAAGATCACACACTGCTGCAATTGACCAGCTCCTGTCCTTATCTGTGGACCAGCTGGAGAATTTCATTTCCTCCGTGGGCAGTGAGATAGCGCGACGAGCTTCCGGAGCTTCCGTAATCGGTGATGGCTCGATGTTTTCCTCGCTCTCTCATGAGGGATTGTGTACTCTGATAGCAGATTTGGACTTTGTCTTGGAAAGACGTCAGTTGCGACTCTCCTCCAGTGCTTATGATATTCCAGATGCAGCGCACCCGAGTGACTGGCCATTGGAAAACGTCAAAGCGGAGGAAAAGGAGGGTGCGCCACAAACAAAATTCCAGTTCGACCTCAATGTACCCGAATCGTCCCTCTCCCAGCTGCCTTCGCCGATGGGTGAGTACCAACCAGATGACCTAGGCTTCGCAATCAAATCGGAGCCACTCACGTTCTTCCGCTTAGACAACGGAGCAAATGGCCACATCGAACCGCCCAAACTAGCTTCGGAGCAGTCAATCCCAGAACCTAGAACTCGGTCACAACTTGTCTTCGATATTGTGACCAGACGCAACCAAAAACCCGTCCAGTCGCCCTGCCCCGAGGAAGACACATGCCGCACGACACTCGGAATTTTTGGCGACTCTTGCACCGGGAAATCGCAATTGCTAGTGCAATGCCCGTGTCCTCCGACAATTGAGACCGTGTCACTCGAAGCCTCGATGACGGTGCGATAGTTCTTAACATACTCGATACCGGAGGATCTTCTGTATACCACAATCAATTGCCGGGATGGATATCCGAGACGCAACTCTTCCTCCTCGTCTACCGCCCAGATCTTGATGGGTCCTGGAGCTTCTTGGTCAAGCTTATCGCCCAGATCAGGCAAATGAAGCAGCCCGCAGAGAATAACGATGTGTATCCGATATTTATCTTTGAAAACCGAGGAAGCAAGAGTGGGGGCGATTCTGACGACGCCAGCCGACAGCGGGCATGGGCTCTTGCCAATGAGTGTGTCTTTGTGAGTGGAGATTGCATGGATGAGGAACTTGTGGAGAGTGTGTTCTTGAGGCTGGCGCGAAGGAGGAAAGTTGGGCTGGAAGCTGCTAAGGAACAGGCGGCAAAAAGTGCTGAACCGCTCCTGCTGCCAGAGAGAGAGAAGGTCAGTGTCGGAAAGAGGGTAAGGAAAGCTATGGTGAAAAGAAGGATTTCGAGGGACTGGCTAATGTCTGGGTCTGGAAAGACGACGGTTGAGATATCGGCTTCGCAACTTGTTGCCACATCAGCCAAGATATCGTAGGAATATTTAATTCTACTTAGAATCAGGTGCATTAAATATGATGTGCTTAGATATCCGAACCCATTCGCAGATTCTATCTACCTGTGACAGCTCGGCAATTACATATAATATAATCACCCGGGTATATAGATGCTTCGCTCACCATCTCTGTGCCTAAGTCTATACACGCATACGGTCCCTTCCATATTGACACCCAAGGGAGTGTGGACATCCGCTAGGTAATGAGGGCCAAAGCCAATAAGTGTAGACGAGAAGCTGAATGACTGAAAAGAGGAGATTTTTAAGGTTCCTAATAGCCTCTTGTAAACCAAAATATGCATCGCTCAAAAGCTCGTCCCTGGACGAAGAAAGTCTTGGTATGTGTTCATCCAACCTTCTCTCACAAACAAATGCACCGTCACATGGGAAAATGCCAGGTATCGTATCGTTTCACCTCAAGGACCGCAACAATGTTCTCCCTCCTCTTACGTCCAAAAGAACCGATAAAGTCCCAGACCAAACAATCCCACCGCTGTGCCCTGGATACCGAGCCGTCGAATCCCGATACCAAATCTTGTGTTTGCGCGTGCGATTTCAGCTTCTTTGGCGGCTAGTTGTGACATTCCCGAAACGTAGGTATATCCTCCGAGACCGATAAATGCGAGCGAGCCTACGGACGAAAGGGATTATTAGCACCACGAGGAGGAGGAGGAGGAGGAGGAGGAGGAGGAGGAGTAGTAGGAAGTCGGGAGAAAGGAAGGTATACCAATAACTCTACACGGGGTACAGTCGCCTCGGTCCTGGGCGAGGGCTTCTTTGAGCGTAATTTCATCGGCATGAGGTGGTTTGGCGGGCATCGTGCTGACGATCAAAAGGTGAGGTCCAGAGAAGAACGGTGAGAGACATCTGGTGAACTAAACCTAAATGTTGAGCCGCCGCCAAGCCGTGAAGACGTCACCGCACAAGCATCCCCACCTCTGACCTCCAACTGCCCACATTACATATCACTCAACCACCATGAGCGCCATCGACGCCCTCTACATCTTCGACCACTTTGCGCCTACTGCCACCTTAATTCTGCAGCACGAATGGCGCTCCAGACCTCCCACCGCTCCCACATCTCTCCTCGCCCACTACAATGCCCATCCGCAACCTCGTCCATCCCTTATCTACATCCCTACCACAGCACCCCCAACGCTCCTCTTCAGCCTGGCCCATAGCAACCTTCTCTTACTCTCTCCCGCCACCTCCGAAATCGAGCCGTTACTAGTCTTAGAGTTTCTTCACCGCATAGTCGATGTGCTGGAAGACTACCTTGGCGTGCCGCTGATGACTGCAAAGATCGAGTCGAATTATGATATCGTTGCGCAACTGCTGTACGAGATGGCGGATGATGGATTTCCCTTTACTACCGAACCTAACGCGCTCCGAGACGTTGTTCTACCTCCAAGCCTAATCGGCAAGATATTCGGAAGTGTCACTGGCCTTCCCAGGTACTTCCCAAACAGCTGTGATACCCCTTCCATACAACTAACAGCACATTCCATAGCAACACGCTCTCCTCACTCCCTCCTTCAAATGCGACTCCCACCACCCCCTGGCGCCGCGCAAACGTAAAACACACCAACAACGAGCTCTACGTCGATGTCCTCGAGCTCGTGACCGCTACCATAGCCCCGAGCGGTCGTCCACTCTGCGCACGCTCAAACGGTACTATAGCCTTCAACTCGAAACTATCCGGCGTCCCCGACCTCCTTCTTACTCTCCAAGCCCCAAATTCTCACAAACAACAACTTGGCGCAGCCCCGACAAGCACCATATTATATCCCGTTTTCCACCCCTGCGTGCGTCTCAGCCGTTGGCGCGACCGCCCTGGAGAACTCTCATTTGTCCCACCCGATGGGAAATTTATACTTGCCAGTTATGAGGTCGATTTGTTACCAACGCAAAAAACGCCATTGCAGCTGCCGGTGCAGGTAGAAATGAAGACCGCGGTGGGCCACGAGGGTGATGAGTTTGAGGTGCGAGTCTTAATATCAACATCATCGCTCGCACCCACTCCAGGGAACGGTAGTTCCCCGGCATTTGGAAGCAGGAGTGGAAGCTCAAGGAGCCCCGCATTCGGGGGAAGCAGCAACACACCGTCGGTGGAGGAGGTTTCCATCACCATTCCTTTACCGCCGATAGTAAAGACTCTTGTAGCGACGCGATGTAGCAGGGGAGAATTCCACCACGAGGACCGAGAAATCGTCTGGAAGATTCCCACCACCGGATCCGGCTCTGCACCATCATCAACCGCAACCTTTAGAACCGGGGTGCAAATCCGCGGCTACGACGCCGATGAGGATGATGATGAAGGAGATGGATCTGAAGAAGGCGGTAGCGGTAGCGGAAAGAATAAAGCGACTGCGGCGAGGAAACGGAGGATGAAAATGGCGATGCCTAGGTGTGCAATCGTTGGGTTTACGGTGAAGGGCTGGTTGGCGAGTGGGGTAAGGGTCGACAGCTTGAAGATTGTGGGAGGACGAGGAATCGGCGAGAGTGTAAAGCCGTATAAAGGCGTCAAGTATATCACTAGAGCTGGAGGCGTGGAAGTGAGATGTTGATGATGATGCAGGTATGGTTAGATGGTAGCACATGGTTTTCTCTGGGCGTTGGTTTTGATGTTGGGTTTGGGCTGGCTGGCTGTGTTGACTATAGAGAGCGAATTGGAAAGTTAATGGATGTGTGGATGCCAGACCTGCCATCGATATATAGTCACCTGCCTCCACCGCCGGTTGCATGCCCGCCCACAAACACGTCGGGGGTTCAGTTCCGAGGCTAGCTAGTGATAGCATGAACTAGTTGAAATTCGTCCATAAATACGATTTTGAGGTATTTTCAAACGGTTTGAAGTTTTGGAATTGGGGAAGTGAGAGATTGAGGTACAAGAAATTGCAATCTCAGATTGATGACCACCTAGAACCTGAGCACAAGTCCTAGGAGCGACACAAAAGTCCCCGTACAATGTTAATTCCAAAGCAAGGCTCTGCTAGGAATCCTTCGAGTACTCGGAAGTGACGTTGGGTATTTTTACGTGGACCCGAGACTAGTTGGGGGGTGGCCGCTCACGTTCAGGAAACGGGGCGACCTTAACAATGAGGTGGGGTAACTGTGCCATTCGCTATGGTGTCAAAGTCAAAGTCAAAGTCAAAGTTAAATTCGCTCTCTCTTGTTAAGCGCGCTTTAGCACTCTCACTCGCTAAAATGACAGTAGATGTGCGTGCCTCGCAAGTTTGCCTCGCAGCTAGCAAAAAAGTGAAAGTCTGGGCATGAGAGATATCGTTTGGTAAAAATCACATAAATCACTTACCTACAAATAGTTTCGTCTCATCCAGTCCAGTGCACTTTTTTTTTCACTGAAGAAGCAAACAAGACAGCTTATTCGGTCGCCGGTGCGTCGTGTGCGGCAAGTCATACATATAATGTGTGTCTCTGTTTGCTTATCCGTGTGGGGCGAAATGCACACATTTGAATCGGACGAATCCATATCTCAGGCTTGTTGATGGCCTCGACCACAGAAACAATTTTTGCCTTGCCACCTTCAGGAAATGCATACGCATCCATTTGTGCTTCTACGCTGTCTGTGACCCAATCGGCCTCCTATACCGACATTATATACTCCGGTAGTTGCCCGCGCAGGGCTGGAGGTTCAGCTTCTTGACATCAATTTCAGCCCACCATAAAACTCACTTGCAACACAATGTTTCCACGCTCGCTGTCGTACCCAAAAATACCGAGCGACTCGGCTTCGTTGGCTAATTGGTTACTATGGTGCACTGTCTTTGCTTTGGTCATAGCTTCTACGGCAAAAGCAGCCTCGACTCCCATACCTTCTTCTCAAGAGGAGAAGCTACGAAATGGAGATGAATTTGCGAACAATCTTATTTCAGATTTAGCGCCACTACTTCACCGCCATGTTGGAGTCAGTCACTGATGATATTACAGTTTTGGAGAGAGGTGTGATTGCCTGTCGGCGTCGCTGCACTTATTATCTTAACTATTCATGAGCGTTTCCACCAGCTGGCTTGAAAGTATTATCTTTGCAATGGCCCCGCTTGGGGTCATCACGGTGTGTTGTTCCATATCTCATGGCTAGTAAAACGTTGTTAATTTTAACAGGCAATCGTCGGTATGCGAATTCCTAGCTGGTATGTGACTATGGCTACCTAGGCACTGATAAATATCCATCACCAGGAGCAGTAAGGGTAGGCGGTCCATCGTGGTTACGCAACCTAGTAGGTAGGGCTAGGGAAACCCGTGCCGCTGCAGAAGTCGAATTGATGTCGTCAACGTCTCACGAAGGTAGGCATAGCCTTGTCGCACTACGAATCACCAATTAATTTGACTGTGGGGAGAAGTTTGCGAGATCTGGAATGGCGACGCGATCGTTCGAGTGATGGGTTCCCCTCAGATTCAGCAATTCCTTTTCTTTCAAGGACTATCAGAAAACGTGCCCAAAGATAGTGAAGTAAAGCAGGGCGGAGGCGTCGTAACTACAGAAAGAAGTCCCGAGGAAAATAATGTGGTTACAGCAGGCGAGCCTGGGGACAAGCCCGAAGACACGGAAGGCAAGAGCAGGCAAAAGCGGAAAGATGTTGAAACCAAGCCCGAAACTTTTGGAATCTTTACCTTGGAAGAAGCTAAAGAGAAGAAACTGATGAAGTTGAAGCCAAAGACATGTTTGCCCCCCCCCCCCATCACAATGGTTGGAAGAAAGGCTTATTCGGTGCAGCACTACTGCGATACCTATTGCAGAAGCATTCGAGCTCAGATGAAGAGGACGGAGGTACCCGAAAACCCTCGCCGCGATCTAGTCCCATAAACAAAGGGGAAATACAGGAAGAGATTCAAAACTAGCTAGAGGTCATGACCGAAGCTTCAAATATCTCTCTCAATGTGGCTGTGAGGGCGGAGACTTGGGAACTTGCTTTAGCGACGGTATTCGGGGTGTTAATTCAACTCGCCGTGCTGGTGGTGACTGGGATAATCACATATCATCAGCTATTTTTCCATCAAATTGGTAAATTCAAATGTCAACTTACAATGGAGCAACGTTGAATAGTTTTGGTCTGCCATAAGTACCACTGTGTTGTCGATTTATACTATTCGACATATCGTTGACGTACCCAACGCGTGTAACCGCGCTTCAACCCATGAAAGCAGATGACTCGCGGTAGGGATGCAGGGATGTAAGTGACGACGACTGAAACCTGGAGGTGAATCATAACCTCCTGCTGCCTAACCACTTGATAAATTGAACATCTCCCCCACCACAATAACTCCCCAACGCGCCAACAATGCTTCAAAAATTCCCTCTCGACGTCCTGTTCCAAATTCTGAACCACCTCTCTCCCGTCGACCCATTCAAGGTCACCGAACACCCCTACCTCGCCCTCTCCCTGGTCTCCTCCGCTCTCTTCCGCGCTGTCGAATCCCACAGCCTCCACCTCCTGCAATCCCTCCAATCCACCTCCATCATCACCACCTCATCCATCCAACGACTCACATACCTTGCGCACGCAGCAAACCACTGCCGCTTCTGCAACGCCCCCACCTTACGACTAGCTACAATCCACCCAAGCATTCCGACATGCCGGGCATGTGACAATGTGCAGTGGCCCAACAAGATCACGTTCGAGTACGCGACAAAGGTGTACGGCTTGAACGGGCGGGAGTTGATCGAAAATTTCAGTTGTGGGCCTATTGAGCGGCGATGGGGGAAAAGCTGGATGTTTGATGAGAATGAGATAAGACGGTATATTGTGCGGTTGCATGGAGATCTGGAACAGTATTTGAAGAAAAGGGAAGAGCTGTGGGAAAGAGAGAAGCAGAAGAGCGCGGAGGTTGATCCGAGTTTACCGCACGAGGAACGGAGGAGGAGGGGATTGGCGTTGAGAGGCGTTTTTAGAGAGCTGCAGGAGCTGGCTGTGAATGAGGATGAGGATGACGATTGGTAGGTTGTCTGTAGCCGGCTATTTGTCTTTGCGCGTCGCTCCGCTGTATCTAATGCCGTTTACATAGACTTGACCGCAAGAAGCGGTGTATCAATCGAATGGGGTCCTGATTTGCCAACCAGCACGACGCATTTATTGTATATTCAGTGGAGTATTGGCGAACAATCTTCGCCGTATAAGCAATGATGTCTTTCGCGATCGTGTGCGCCGTAGGTCAGGCTTCTCCGGTGATAAAAGTCCGGAGAAGCACACGTACTCCATTTTCCACCTGCTTTCCACCTTCCTCCTCGTCCTCCTCTTCTTCCTCCTCTTCTTCCTCCTCCTCTTCTTCCTCCTCCACCTCTTCCTCCTCCTCCTGTCATGCGAACCATCCATTCAAAGACTCCAGCACGCAGAACACGAAAATCCCCGCCTTAACGTTTCCAACCCCGACCCCATGAAATCGATCTCAACACCGTACATTGAGTACACCAACCCTACCCTTCCCATTCCCAGAGTCTCGAACAAAGTATTTATAAGATATGATATAAAGCAAATGCTAACTTATAGACGCCAAAAAGAAAGCAAAACACCTCCAGGATAAAGAAAAGAAAGCGTGCACAAGGCGGAAAGATATTGATTGGATAGGAAATTCGATCGCGTGTATTCCACGATTTTCGACTATCTTTGCGATGTTTGTGAGAAGGATTCGGAACGTAGGACGGAACACAAAGGAAATATAGACGCCGGGAGACTCGAATCATGACATCGAGAATTCGATGGTGGTGGTGGTGGTGATGTCGATACTACTCCTCTTGCTTTCAGGCATCCTGCACAGCGGTTTCGTATTTGGGTGGCGCTTCAGGTAGTTTTGGACAGCCCCTCTGAAGCATCTCAGAGCGTCATTGGGGGCTCCCTGCCTTATAAAGTACGCTAAGCCGACGCCGTATACGCTATGGAATGTATTAATATTGTCCTTACCAAGGACGTTTTCTCTCCCAACCAACGCCCGCTTGAACCATCCTAAAGCTTCGTCGCAATCACCTTTTCTCTCATACATACACCCAATACCATGGACTGTTTCGAGAGTGTCAGGATTTTCGCCCAGGGCCTTTTCCGCCCAGTCAACGCCCGGCTGTACCATCTTAAAGCTTCGTCGATATCTTCTTTTTTATATAAATATACACCCAGCCTATACGATGGACCAAATTGAGGATGTCAGGGTGATTTTCGCCGGCAGACTTATCTCTCACAGCCAGCTCTCGGTTGTACCATCTTAAAGCTTCGTCATAATCCTTTTTTATATAAGTATACACCCTGCGAATATTACGGACCAAGTTGAGGATGTCAGGGTGATTTTCGCCGCCAGCCTTTTCTCTCCCAGCCAACTCCCGGTTGTACCATCTTAAAGCTTCGTCGATATCTTCTTTTTTCTCATACACCCGGCCAATATGATGGA
>MU122094.1:1013287-1030880 GCA_014904905.1 Wilcoxina mikolae CBS 423.85
GTTGAGGGTGTCAGGGTGATTTTCGCAGCCAGCCTTTTCTCTCCCAGCCAACTCCCGGTTGTACCATCTTAAAGCTTCGTCGATATCTTCTTTTTCCTCATAAACCCGGCCAATATTATGGACCAAGTTGAGGGTGTCAGGGTGATTTTCGCCGTCAGTCTTTTCTCTCCAAGCCAACGCCCGTTTGAACCATCTTAAAGCTTCGTCGTAATCCTTTTTCGTATAATACGCCAAGCCAATATTAAAGATTATGTCGAGGGAGAAAGTACTTTCGCCCAGGGCCTTTTCCATCCTAGCCAACGCTCGTTTGAACCATCTTAAAGCTTCGTCGTAATCCCCTTTAATCATATACACGCACTCAGAGCCGATGTCATCAAGTTTCTCTGCGCCGCTATTGCCTGGATCCCTTCCTGCGACTGCCCGATTGTACAATTCGAAATCCTCGTCACTGGCTCTTCCATGTGCGAGCATCTTGACTAGTAAAAAAGCGGCCTTGATCGTATTGTCATGGTCTTTTCCTAGAAACTTCTCGTTCGCACGGTATATTGTTCGAATGAATTCTATAACCCCCTCTTGGCATCCCTGTGCTAAATCGTCATTTTTACCTTTGTATCGATTTTCAAGCGTGCGTAGCAATGAATTTTGGGCTTTCATCGTCAATGAATCAGCAATACCCAGAGCCTTCTCTCTCTCGTGATATACAGTTCGAAACATTTCCTCCGCCTCCTCCAATCGCCCCTGCTGCAAATAAATTTCCGCAATGCCTTTCAGGGCGCCCATTGTTGAATAGTGGGTTCTGCCGAGGACGTTCTTTCTTACCCGCTGTAGCCAAATGTACCAAGCTAATGATTCATCAAGCCTCCCCTGTTTATATAATGACCAGGCCATAGTTCCAAGGATGTTCAGTACAGCAGGGTGCTTCCTAGGCAGCTTTCTCTCTGCATCGAGCAACGCCCAACGTAATACCTCAAACTCTGCAGAAAATAAATACAGGTCTTGGCTTACGCTGTAAACAAATCGCCATTTCTCGCTGCCGGATTCAACGCTTGATGAAAATGCTCCACGGACATGGTATTTGATGTCCGTAACTTTTCCCCATATCCAAAAAAACCATCCTTCACCTAGCTCAAGTAAAACGTTGACATAGTGGAAACTCGTTGTGTTGTGATACACCGGCGGCGATAAGTCATAAATGCTCGACGAGGTGGAGGTTGATAAATATCGTTCAGTAGTTTTCAAAAGAGCAACGAGGTGAGACCAGATAGCCCACCCATGGCCAGACCTGCCATGTGCTTGCACCAACAGCTCAAATGCTTTTCTAGATAGCCGCTCCCGCAATTCCGGACTGCAACGCTCTTGGGCCCAAGAATGGACAACAGGGTGTAGCGAGAAGGTAGTAGGGTCATGTTCGCTGCACTTGGCGAGCGAATACGAGCAGAGTTTGTGAATAGACTCTTCTATACTTATGTCTAAAAGGAACCAGAGGAATTAATTAGTCGACTGGTATGACATGGAGAACAATGCATACTTACCATCCTCGGGCAAACCATACCCGTGACGTATCATGTTTCCCCTAATATCTTCCCTATCTAAGAAAGCCGATACTTGCAACAACTCTGCTGCATCTGGGCTCTCTTCCTCGATGGTAGAGAACGATATCTCCCACGTGGTGAATACGGTGACGTATTTTCGGTCGCCCCAAACTGCCTTTGATTCGTAATGCGCCAGCAGATTTGTTCGGTTTCTCTTATATCTGTCAAGATATTGGTTCAAAGACAGTTGTCTGACCGAAATATAAGAGCCGGCTTGTTTGACAGCGAGAGGAAGGTAGCCAAGTAATTCTAGCAGTTCAGTGGCAGAACTTTGCTCTAGGGAATAGATTAGCATAAAACGCCATAACTTGTGTGCAACGCATACCTTTTGGAGAGAGTTCAGGTAGATCTGCACTTTCTTTCAACAGCCGAAGTCCCTCGTCAGGGCTCATATCTTCCACTTCGATACCTCCCTGGTGTTGGCCAAAGTCGGCTCTTCGACTAGTGACGATTATACTTCGCTGTGATCCGCTCGGAAAGAAGTCGTGTATCGCGAAGCTGTTGATATCGTCGTAATTATCAAATATCAGCAACCATCTATGATTTCCCTCTTGCGCGAACCAATCCATAATAGCATCCTTTATTTGTGTGTCGCTAGTGCCGACGAGTTTGCCATTTTTATCGATCAAGCCTCCGAGGTGTAGTTCTGCAGCGATTTTGGTGTAATCCGGGACATCTGTTTGATAGCACTTTTCATAATGTCTTATGATTCGTCCTGCTGCCTCTCTGAGACTCCGAAGGGTACTCGACAGGCTGGTAGCATCAACCCAAAATATAGAATTGTAATCATTCTTATGTCGATAAGCGTATTCTATGGCTAGTTCGGTTTTTCCGACCCCTCCTGTACCGTAAAGAACGATGGCTCTGTATGAATGATTGTCAAGAGTTTTCAAAGCGAGATCGAGCTGGTCCAGCACGCTATCTCTCCCTGTAAATTTTTTGTTTCTCTCGAAGCCCAATTGGTAAGGAATTTGGAACTTATTGGCAAAGTCCATACCTATAGGTAGGTATGTAAAGTGAGCAAGAATCCATAACGGGAATCGAGCACAAACCCTTCAGCTGAGAGGAGCAACCATTTTGTGCGCCCTGAACTGCGTCTCTAGGTATCACTGGGCTTTCACGAACCCTACTATTCTTCTCGGGGCCAGGAAATGTCACACCGGGGACTGTCCCCTCTAGATTCACACCGTCTTGCCGAGTAACCTGTCAAGATATCAGCCATTAATATCGGTAAGAAAAGCACGACTGTCGATCTAAGGAAACCATACCCCAACTCTTCCGCCACCAATGAGGAGCCCAACCAACAAGATAAACAATGGCACAATAGCAGTCCACAGATGCTTCTGGGATGTTGTGATACTATTCTTAGCTTTGCCCCCATCTCGCTTATTAATAGCTTTCATCCACTCCTTCATATGATTGACCACACAACGGTATGTATCATCCTCCTCTACTGCAAACTTTACCATGTTGGTGTGGTTTTCGTTCACTGGATGCACAATCTCGTTCGACAAGTACAATTGAGCAGAGTGTCGCTTGACCATCTCAACTTTTGAACCATTCCTTTTGGTAATACCGGCGTCCGACTGTCAGCACAGAAGTTAGCGTATATCAGCTCCTACCAAAGAGTGCACAAGGCGGCGGAACCCTTTTCACTGCCGGTGTCAAATGAGTCTCATAGAAACTGACGATCTTGAACCCATCCCAGATGTGGCGGAGAGAATCCTTTTGAGTTTCAAGAAAATACGATCCCTCTCGGAGTTGCTCAAGCAACTTAATTTTCGACACTTCAACATCACCGGCCTCCAATTCAGCATTAACCATCTCTTCCAGCTCAGATGTACGAAGGCCGTTGTGTGGGGTTCCAAACAACATGACGCCATGTGTTGAGTCTATAATATTGTGGTGTGCCTGGTTCGCCTTGGACTCTAGCAAAGTCTGGCACTTTCTTAGCAAGCATGATGCAAATCTTGGGTATCATTACTCTTACTTGCAGTATAAGAATGCCGCCGAGACTGTGACCGATAAAAATGATGGGCCGGTTCTTCAGGATTCAATACAAGTTAGACGCGGGAGGTAGGACATTGACACACCTTGTCCTCGTGCCTTGCCATTTCCAACTGAGAAATAAAATGTCTTTTGTGATCCTCTAGTCGGCCCATATCAAGACTGTTATTAGTGAGACGAGTATTGTAGCCGTAGGTTGTGATCCGCACATTTTTAACGTCGTTTGGTAGAAAATCCTTGAGCCACATCTTGTGAGTACGGTGGTTTCTCCATGATCCATATGCATGACCTGCAAGGCCCGTAACTGCGACTACGCTAGAATATCCATCAGCATATATTTGCATAAACGTATTGAAATTTTTGCCCACATACTCTGCAGCAATATCTTTGGGCGTGTATAAAGGTGTCAAGCCATAGAAATGACTATCAATTGCAAGATGCACATCCTCCACCCTTCCACTGGAGATGGCTTCTTCAAGATTTGCAATCTTTTCGTAGTGGGAAGTATGAGGGTCAAGATGCCGAAAGTAATCCGAACCGCCGGATAGATTCAGTAGAGCAGCTTGCCTCCCATCCGTGTTCGTGAGCGATGGATATAGTGAGAGCTGAAGTTGCGGCTGTCGGATGGAGGGCTCTAGCTCCCGAAGGTACTCCATAAGTTGTTTATAACCCCAGGACGGAGGTATATTGGATATTCGGAAGCATATCGGCCGGAAAGCGGGCGCATCGTTGGACCGCAAAGTCGAGGACACTCCACCTACAGTTGACTCAATCCTGGACAGCCGCCGTGCACCCGCAGCTGCTGCTGGATCTTGCTCTATCTGGGCATGAACAGGAGTCGTCATGAAGGTGAGGAGAGTGGGTTGAAAAGTACTTGTGCAGCTGGCGAGGTGAAGATGAGCTTGAAAGAACGAATCTGAAGGAATTTTGGGGCTGACGAGTAGCCATTGTACTTAGGTTTTTTCTTCTTTTTGGTTCATGCATCTCAAAAATTTCTCCCTGTACCGAGTATGCTTGGTCGTGGCGCCTGCGTAAGGCTTACTTGAGTCCCACATTGATTGCATTGTGGTACACCCATTGATTGGCTATCCGGTGTGGGGAAATGTTTTGAGCTGCATGAGCCACATATGCAGCTGCACGAAGTAGGATGGGAGAAACAGGATGATGCGATAAAAGTACATACTAAGTAGTCTGCGCAGCGAAAAAAAAGGCATCCCGAGACACAGATTAACGTGTTCCACCGGGAAGTGAGTCCCACTGGGAAGTAATTTGTATGTAAAATCCCCACACAAAATACCACAAAATTTCAAAAACGCTCGAAAATCCAAAAGTCTGTGGGAGGAGGAAGACTCAGAGGTCATAACCCCAGAAAAAGCCTTGATACAAAGACCAAATTTGTTGTGGTTGAGAATCAAGCCTCTGTAATGTGTGATTTTGTATGGGATTCACTTCCCGGTGGGAATCGCTTCCCGGTAGAAAACATTACCCACAATCTACCTGTTGAAGTAAAAAGTGATTGACGCAGCGATCAACAGCCTTATTGGAGTCAACTTGGGTGATAGTTCATGAAGCAGTTTGAAGCACCTTGCAGCTTTGGATAGTACCTAGTAGCACAAACTTTCTAAGTTATGTCCCACAGTTCAGCCCTATCAATGCACCTACGTCACCTATCCGAGCATGAGATTCTTGTCCATAACGACTTTACAATCTCACGAGAAATCACACCCCAACCTCAACCTCCCCTCACATACAAGTCCCACCATCAAACACACAAACCGTGTTCCGCCTATCACAACCACCCCTAATCACACACAATGCACACACTCTCCACGCTCCCGTACGACATCCACCATGAGATTCTCTCCCACCTCACCAGCGTCACGGTCTGCACTTTGAACACCGAGCCAAAGTGGAACACAGGCGGTAACCACCCGTACCTGCAGCTCTCTCTCGTCAGCAGATCCCTACACGCCTCCGTCGAAGCGTACTGCCAGCACCAGCACGCCGTGCACTTCCCGAAAGAAAAGCAGTCCACAAGCACGCACCGAACCACGTACATTAAGCACATGAGCACCACCTGTCATTACTGCGGTTTAGCTACCAACAGTTGGGAGCAGTTTAATGCACTCCCGTGCTGCGTTGTGTGTTTGTACGAGAAGTTTCCTAACCAGGCAAATCAGGAGGATCTCATGGTTGCCGTGCGGATCCTGGAGTTCATGAGTGCAGGGGTAGTCAGGGAGGAGCGAGGACTGCTCAGGCGGGTCGCTGAGATAGCGAGGGATACTATGAAGTATTGGGGGAGGCGGGTGAAGGTAAAGGTAAAGAGAAGGTTGAAGTGAATGGAGGTGGGGAGGTTGAGGGCAGGACCGCGGGTTTAATCTTGGTTCTGAGTTGGGAGATCTGGTCCCTAGGTTGAGACCTAGGGATGTACATGTTGGAATGCGGGGTTAATGGAATTCTTGAGACTGGTAGCTATATTTTCACCAAGCTTGTGTATATATGTTGATATCATAACCAACGATGTGGTTCGATATCAGAATTCCTACTCGCCAATAAAAAATTTAATTACTCACCTAAGGGATAACATAAAAGAAGCGAAATGAAGATCCCTTCATGCCATTGGCGGCGGAAATAAGCCGCGCAAACCATTCGATAGCATCTCTTAGCATTGAATTCCCCAACCTTCAAAATGACCTTAAGGTTCCGCGGGCATGCCGGCAGTAGATACTATTCTCCCCAGTATGGGTTACATACGTCTTCACAATCTCTTTGGGAATCTTGCTTCCCTTGATCAATTGAGC
Organism: Wilcoxina mikolae CBS 423.85; assembly: GCA_014904905.1. Lineage (NCBI taxonomy): Eukaryota > Fungi > Ascomycota > Pezizomycetes > Pezizales > Pyronemataceae > Wilcoxina > Wilcoxina mikolae. The sequence goes on from MU122094.1 coordinate 1,019,688, forward strand.
ACTTCCACCGTGTCACCAATACTTCTGGCATGTAAGCGAGCTCGCCCAAAGTCATAGTTACAGATATACACGCTCTCGACATCGATTGTCATCTCAATCATAACTGCAATTAACAGACAGTACCTCTTCATATGTTGCATTCTCGCATTCCTACCACCAATTTTATAAGTACTTCAGTACTTTATCGCACTCTTGTTTCCTAACTCTTCCTTTCTTTTCTCTCTCCAACTTCTCTTCACCTCCCTTTCTGCTCTCGTGCACAGACTTTTGTCTCGCTCGAAAGCTCGCTCTTTCTCCCCCTTCCGGAGCTTGCGACGGGGGGGGGAGAGGAGAGAAAATATGGTTGACGAGAGCACCCCATTTCATCACTTTATCCATTTCTCTCTCTCTTCACTTTGCCAATATGAGGCCAGTCATTTCTCACACCCAGCCGCCTTCGACGCCGAAGGTCAACTCTCTAGGGCTATCACTAGCAAATCCTATACGCACTCGAAACTCGAATGACTGACACGAAAGTCACGGCACTCGGCTCGACGTCCATTTCGAAAGTCTCACTCTTTATCAATTCTTAAATAGATCCAAAAACGACGTAACCAATTGGCGAAACGGCAGTTGTGAGACTCCAATCAAATGTCACATATCAAAGCGAACAAACATTTCCATGTCCATGAAGCATTTTCATGTGACAAGACAGAGAGCCAATGCATTCCTTGGGGCAATGACGGTGGACAACGAAGGCAACGAGTTCCAATGGCTAGGTCGTCTCGGAGAAACGACCTCGAGGAGGAGGAGATGTAGGGAGGCATACTTTCAGCTCCGACCGACACCAAAAACAGCCTTTACAAGTTGTACGGACTTTTCCATTCTTTCATTCTGGTATGTAAACATTCCTAGTCTGTCGGACGGCTTTTTAATTTCGCTCGCGTAGCCCGCTAGCGAAAAAAAAGCCGGATGACAGACTAAAACATTCCCATCGTTGTTCTTACCCATTGTGTTTGCTTCTTGGTCCTAACTACATGACAGTATTTGAGCGGAAAATTCAGGGTATACCCGTGTGCTCTCCTACCCGAGAACTATTCCTGTTTTTACCTGGGAGTTTTCCAGGGTGTCACGGAGGACGGAAACCAGATGACGAGACAATCTGTAGCATACATTCCTGGAACGACGCCAACACTTCATCAGTCACATTGGCGACCAAGCAGATCCTGCTTGGTCGTCCGGGCAAAATCTAGAACTGGGACTCCGATGAGACGCTAGTCAAGGGGCTGTAAAAATCTGCGCGGGGTGGGGGGGGGGGATACGGTTCTGATACGGTTTTTTTTTATGGTAGCGGAGGAGAGGGGAATAGTATTTCTTGTGGTGAGGAGACTAGAGAAGATACTGCTGTTGAAAGAGACATCATTATTGTTGATGAACCCAGTACTGCTATCTGTATAGAAGATATGAAGCCAAAGAATCCCAGTGAGATTGAAGTTGTATGGCGAGCTAGACATAAAAATCTGGTGCTGTTTGGAGAGAGGTGTGTATTTGGTCACCCAGGATTTCTGTGCAAAGCGAGCCCACATGAACTCCTTGGGCTCTATTATGATACAACCTCCCCAACTCGGCCGATGCTTCACAAACACGCCTTCCTTACACACCACGCAGAACATCCCAGCGTTTATGAGGCAGCGCGCCAAAATGGGCTGCTATTGAGTTCGTAGCCCTAGCCCTTGTTTTAACGTCATCCATCTCCACCGTTACAAACCAACCACGTGCACAGCCCAAACAATGGAATGATTGAGTCGACTCGCTTTTTTCCCATAACAAAGAAAGAAAGAAACGCACCTTCCACCTAATAAAAGGCCCTCCTCCCTCCCTCCCTCGGACTCGAAGTAACAATGCACGGACTCGAAGAACTTGCACGCACCTTCAAGCGCATCGACGATGGATTAATACATTACAGCTGTGGACACAGTCGGCCGGCAACAGAGGCGGATGGAGATATTCGCGCGAGGGGTTACAAGGATATGCAGTGCGAGGACTGCTTTTGTAAATGGTATCGACGGAAGAAGGATTTGGTAGAGAAGGTGAAGGGGAAAATAGGGTTGGGGAAGCAGAAGCGCGGGGGCGACTTCAGGGAATGATATTTTGGTAAATGTGGTTGTGAGAAGATGGGAAGGTTCGTTTAATCAAACCCAAGAGAGTTCCCAGACTACTCGTCCTTCTCCATCGCTCTCGAGCAGCCTTCTCACCCTTTCAATGGTTCGAATCTTACTGACTTTCGATTATGGGCATACTAAGACAGATACATAGTATTCCGCTTTGAATTTTGACCACCACCTGCGGATATGCCCTTTATAACAGCTCAAATCTCCCTTCCATTCACTCTCACCACCAATTCACTGCCACAACCTGCCCACCAACCAACCGACTCACTCCACCAGCACACAAACCCTCTTCACCAACAACATCATCCACAATGCTGACCATTCTCCCCACCCGAATCGCCATTAACCCCGGCTTCACCTTCCACACCTCCACCCTCCTCACTCCCACCACAACCTTCACCGAGCTCCTCCACATCCTCCTTCAGAAACACACCGACTTCGGCATTCCCTTCCCCCACCTCCTGAACCCCCGCATCTTCGTCCTTCTCGCAACCCAAACCACTCCTATACCAGTCCTTGACGACGCCTCATGGGAACATGCACGCCACCACATTACCAAAAACCAAACCCACCCCATCACAGGACTCGTCATGACTGCCACCACCACCTCCTCCACCCCTCCCCCCTCCACGGGAATCCCCCTCGAAATCACAGGATACACACACACCGGTAAAGTCGACGTCACGACTTGGTTTCCAAGTGTTTGTCCAAAATCGTACGAAGAATTCGTGGCGCAGCTGGAGGGGAATGGGCGGGAAGTGTTTCCCCACGGAAAGATAGTGCTGACACATATCATCGTGTATGATTCCGCCGGGTGGGGGACGACAATATTTTGTCCCGAGGAAGTTGCGAGGTGTACTAAGGATGTAGCAAGGATTAGGTTGATGTTTGATATTGAACTTGAGAGGGAGGGGGTGTGTGAGAATACACGAAAGATTGTGGAGGTTTTGGAAAAGCTTGGATTATCGACTGAGTATGATGATGCTAAGCCACACAACGGAGGAATTAAGGTATGGGAAGAAGATGAATGTGGTGGGAAATGGGGGTATGAATTTTTGCATACAAAGAAACAGAAGAGCGATGGGGATGATGTGTCGGAGAAGAAGAAGCTCCATAGTTGGATTTCGAGCGCAGATGGGACTGTGATTATTCCCGCTGGGGGAATTCATCATGTCGATTGCCCTTATCTTGGACATCACGATGGGTATATCAAGCATCATGGACACCACCAGCACCACCACGAATATCTTAAACGTATACATCATCACCATATTGGAAATAGAAGGTAAGCAAATATCCTTTGGGAATTCCGAATCGTTACTGATTGATTACTGTGTCTAGCTCTAAGCTCTAAGTGGGGTATAGGTATGGACTTGGAGGTGATCATCATTTGACAGTATTTGTTTTTCTGGTACTTAGTCTTGCTTGCTTGTGTAAGGTAGTTTTAAGTGGACTCAAATATTCTTTGTTCTGTTGTGCTGTGCTCTTGTGCCCAAAAGTGGCTTTTATCTTGCAGGTTGGTATCAATAATGTAACTCGGAATTCAAAGTTCTAGAATTGCAGTTTCGTCAGCAATCATCGTGGACTTATTTTCCATTCGACCATGGGCTAAAAAAAATCGGAAAAGGATTCTGGAAATGAAAAAATTAAGCAATTAGAAAACAAGTCTACGGGATGTATTTCTCTACGATTGGCCGGAATATGATTTAAAGGATTTTGTATGGGACCAACAAGACCGTATTTTTCGTCTTTTTTGTTTAGCACTTCCCCCAAATGTGTGGGTTTTCCTCCGGTTTTTGGGCGGGTATGGGTAGGCAACCGAAATATTCAGGCAGTATCTTATTGTCCATATTGCACTAAGTGATCAAGGAAGGATCCGGAACGGCAAATACAAATAAAAATACAAATAATATTACACTAATGTATAAGAAAGAAAAAACTTCGACGTCGACGTCGACTAACTCAACAACTTCTTCGCTATCTCATCACCATCAAACTCACTTTCACCAAGGTCATACTCCTCGATCTCTTTCCCATATAGAAACGGAAATAAAGGCTTCCACAGAAAGAATATTCCAGTCTGAAAAAACTGGGGTGAGAATAATAGTCGTCTTCATGATCTACAATGAAACGTTATTAGCTGATAGTAATTATCGAGATTCATCATTCAACTAAGAGAGCATACTTCACAAGTTTTGCCCAGAACCTTTTTGTAATTTTGGCTTCCTGAACCCCAGGACTTGAGGTCTCTTTCGGTGATCGCCGTTGCAGCTCTCGCAAGATGATCTGATGTCTTTGGGTTGTAGTCTGGTCTGTTCATTGGGAGGTCCTTGCTTCTTGGAACCCGTCTTTAGTAGCGTTGCTTTCTCGATAAAATCAGCCAATAGGTTTGCAGATAGCATGTCATATTGACGTTTCTACTCGATTCGTAGAGTCTTTTCCACATGGTTCAATCTGGTGCTTATGTCTGTCCAAGCTCCTGGTTGGCGAGGATAGACCGATCGAGAAGAGGAGGAAGACAAGTATGATACACTCCACTTCCGTATCGGATTCTCTGGCCTCTCGCCAAAGCGTTTGAAGCGTATTGCCATATACTCATCACGGTCTCGATGTTTGATCACCACTGGCAGCGTTTCGTGTATGGACTGGTCGATTAACCCTGTGCCGACCTGCTTGTGTTAGCAATGCTTTTTGTAGCTTGTTTTCAGCGTTACTTACTTGTGGGACACCCCAACTTCTCAATTCTTGCAGTGTCGAAAGGGAGGGGGGTCAATTTCGGAAAAGACTGTAACGAGTTGGTCGTATAAGGAACCGATGCAGTTTTTTCTTGCTGTCATCCGGGTGTTGCTTGAGAAAGAGTTGAGATCAAGGAGTGTGTGTGTGTTATTACCTGCTGGTCTTGGGTATTCCGCTGTTCTGTTGCGGTTGTTAGTTGGGGTTGGTGTTGGGGTGGGATAGATGATTGACTGTTGGATCTTGAACGTCGTGTTAGGGAAGAGTTAGGGTAGGGTTCCCAACCGTCGTCTGCCTCCCTCGCACCAAGCTTACCACTGACAAAAAGACTCGCACTTTTCCAAGTCCTAAATTTCTTTGCCATCTCCAATTTCTCGTCAATAGGTCAAAAGAAACACTCGGGAGCGTCGTGCGTCTACTCTAGATATGTACCACAACCTCCCTTTGCTCCGGCGCTGCAACTGAAACCGGTAGGGTAGATACACCACAACCCAATGGTTCTTTTTCGTCACCGCTCGGCTTCGAGGTTCTTGGTATGTCCACCAAGCACCAGCGCTCTCTAGATTTCGCTTCCCATGGCACTGCCCCCAACAAGAAACAATATCTGTGGTCAAGGTCAGTATGGTGATGGGGTGATTCGAGACAGGTCGTGATGTCAAAGCATGGGAAATACATGAACTGGAGAGAAGTTATCATTAATTCCCGATATCAAACCCCACCCAGATACCGCTAATTATACAGAGAAGAACAGAATAAACTACACTGCAGTTCGAACTTTCCCAATCCTCTCACCACCCAACTATAATACACACAAACAAATAAATATAGAGAGCCCATACCCACCCCCCCTCAATGAAATACACCCCTAAACTCCAAAAACCGCAAATCTACTCCACCTCCTCCACCTCCCCCTCTCCCTCCTCCCCCTCCACCTCCAACTCCTCCCTATTCCCAGTCACCCTAACCCTCGCCACCATCCCCCCCTTAATCTCGCCCGTAATCAACCTCTCCGCCAACACCTTCGCAACCTTCCTCATAATCAACCGATTCAGCGGTCTCGCACCATACTTAAGATCATATCCTCTTTCCGCCAACCACTCCTTCGCCTCCTCATCCACTTTCAGCGTAATCCTCCTATCATCAAGTTTCGCCTGCAACTCCTTAAGTCTGATATCAACAATATCCCTAATCGCATCCCTCGACAGCGGGGAGAAGATGATGAAGTCGTCGATGCGGTTTAGGAATTCAGGGGCATAAGCAGCTTGCACGGCGGACATTACCGCGGCTTTTGTTTCCGGCGAAAGCGTTTCGGAGGGTGGGGCGGAGATTAGTGCGTCTTGTCCAAGGTTTGAGGTTAGGACGATAATGGTTGATGAGAAGTCTACTTTTCGACCCTGAGCGTCGGTGAGGAAGCCTTCGTCTAGAACTTGCAAGAGGAGGGAGGAGATGTCGCGGTGCGCTTTTTCGAATTCGTCGAAGAGGAGGACGGCGTAGGGTTTGCGACGGACGGCTTCCGTGAGTTGCCCGGCATCTTCGTAGCCGACGTAGCCGGCTGGGGAGCCGATGAGTCGGGAGATGGTGTGTTTTTCTTGGAATTCGCTCATGTCGAAGCGGAGGACTGCTTGTTCTGGATTTCTGGGGTTAGTGGGGTGGATGGAGATGGGGGAGGAGGAGGGAGGGGGAGGTACCAGTGCTGAAGAGGAATTCGGCCATTTTCTTGCAGAGCTCGGTTTTTCCTACACCTGTTGGTCCCAAGAACTGGGTGGTGTTAGTTAGCACGGAAAGATGTCAGAAAGACTTGGTGGGAGGGAGGGAGGGGCGTACCATAAACGATGCCGTTGGTCTGTGTTCGGGGGTGAGGCCTGCGCGTTGAAGTCGGACAGCATCTGCTACAGCTTTGAGGGCCTCGTCTTGACCCCGAACGCTTTGGCGAAGTGTATCCTCCATATGCATAAGTTTCTGGATTTCGCCAGACATGAGTTTGGTAGTAGGGATTCCTGTGGTTTTCGATACGACTGCGGCTATATCATCGGCGTCGACTGAGTCGTGGAGGAGGGACGAGCCCTTCATAGGGAGTTCTCCATCCTTGGGTAGCTTTGCCTCAAGCTGTGGGATCGTAGCGTATTGCAGCCTACTCGCTTTTTCAAACTGTCCCTGTCGACGTGCCTGCTCGAGTTCAATCCTGGCCTTTTCGAGATCTTCTTTGGCGCGTTTGATCTCGGAAAGTTCGGCGCGCTCTTTCTCCCAGCGCTCGGTGAGTTCTTGGAGTTGTGCATTCTTTTCTTTGAGTGTAGCCTCGAGCTTTGCCTTACGCTCTTTTGACATTACGTCCGTTTCTTTACGCAGGGATTCAAGCTCAATACGGATCGTGAGAATGGCGCGGTCGAGTTCCTGGATTACGTCGGGACGAGATTCTTGCTGCAGACGGAGAGCTGAGGCGGCTTCATCCACCAGGTCGATTGCTTTATCTGGAAGGAAGCGGTCGGTGATGTAGCGATTTGACAGCGTAGCCGCCGAGACAAGAGCGCCATCGGTGATGCGGACTCCATGATGGACTTCGTATCTATCCTTGATACCTCTCAGGATACTGATAGTATCCTGCACCGACGGCTCGCTAACAAGTACCGGTTGAAACCGTCTTGCAAGCGCAACATCCTTCTCAATCTGTCTATACTCCGCGAGCGTGGTAGCACCCGTACACTGCAGCTCCCCTCTAGCCAGCATAGGCTTCAACAAGTTCGAAGCATCAATACTCCCCTCCGCCTTCCCCAGTCCCAACAACGTATGCAGCTCATCAATAAACAATATAACATCCCCATGTGCATCATGCACCTCCTTCAAAACCGCCTTCAACCTCTCCTCAAAATCTCCCCGAAACTTCGCACCAGCAATAAGCTGTCCCAGATCCAACGCAACCACCCGTTTGCTTTTCATACTCTCAGGCACATCCCCCCTTACAATCCTTTGCGCTAACCCCTCGAGAATCGCCGTTTTCCCCGTTCCCGCGGATCCAATGAGGACAGGGTTATTCTTGGTCCGCCGGGAGAGAATCTGGATCGTTCGTCGAATCTCTTCGTCTCGCCCAATTACGGGATCGAGTTTCCCGTCGCGCGCTCGGGCAGTGAGGTCCGTACCGTACTGTTCGAGTGCGGGCTTCTGCTCGCCCCCGCCAAGGTCCATGCGGTGGGTTCCGCCTGGTGGGTGTGGCCCTCCTCCGCCGCGGCCATAGTTTGCGTAGTGACGTGTGAATGCGGTTGAGAGGAGGTTTAAATATTGTGGTGACGATGCGGGGAGTCTAGATACGGCGGTGGTGGTAGGGGTTGGTAGGCGGGCATGTCTGGCGGTGGCGGTGGCGGTGGCGGTGGGGCGCGAGAGGATGGGACGGATAATTGGTCGTGATCGTGATAACATTAGGTATAAGTAGTGAGAAGAACGTCGTGAAAGAATCGGACGAAAAGGAAATGTGGAGAGGTGGTGGTGGTTATATCCACACGGGTTGTAAGTTTGTGGAGTGTTCTGGAGATTTCTCGAATGTTGCCCCCGGAGCTTGCCGAGAGTTCCGCAGGGATGATTCCCAACTGACGACTCGTCAAAAACATGTGAAGATGTCGAGATGATCTTTGCTGCATTTGGCCCCAAACAACATCGAGAGCTTGTTTTCTTTATCTTCGAACTCAAAAGCAACCAGCTACTACCGAAATTGCTGTAGCCATGATTGAATCATGTTTGTGCACCATCGGGTTTGGAGAGCAGTCCGATATTGCTTTGGCTGATACCACCGATATCGTGGACCGATACTGTGCAAAACCGTCTACTACTTATCAGAGTAACTGCGAAGCTCAGGCACCGAACACAGCAACACGCCTCTAAGGGTCCTGAAGTGGGTTTTATTGGTTGGTTGAACGCTGCCGCGGAGCATTGGCCAATCGCAACTCTGCTTAATAGCGTGTTACTTGTTTTCAGTATCAATTACCAGTCCAGGGGATACTAACATTGTGGCGAAGTAACTGGGCCACGGGCTCTTGCTATAGCTTTCGCATGTCAGCACGTGGTTTGTTAACGTGTATCTCAGCTTACGCGGGGTAGTTGCGACGACAAACCAATATTACTCTTACTGACCGAGAGATCCTGATGCCGAAATAGAGGAGACGAACGAACGTGACTCTATGAGCCCTTATCACCAACTTTAACGAGGGGTTATTTAAGTCTGATGATGATGAAATACATCCAGTTGCTAAGTTTTTGGAAAGACCCTATTTTTCAACACTTTTGCTGAGTGAATACGCTGACGCCGGTGGTGATGACGAGAGCTGATTTGCCATTTTTGGCGTGGCGGGAAGTATCCGAAACTGACTCCGCGGGTTCCACTGCCACCCAAATGTTGGACCCTCGATTTCGCCATCACAAAAGACTTACTTGAGTTACATATTTGCATACGTTTCAGAAGTTTTGAAATTATCCGCTCGCGGTACATACATATACATACATATTCCAACTTGAGGTTGCGAGGTTTCGGGCGCTAAGGCGTTTCGTTTCGAAAGATACGTGATTTCTACGGAATAACAACTATCATGAGGTGGTTGGAATATGCTGCAACATCGAGAATGCGAGATGAAGAACTGATTGGTAGCGATCGGACTAAACCTATTCCTGTCAAAACGGATGGGTATTAAGTGGCGCTGTGGCTGGCGATAAGTCGAGAATATATACTTGGGTGCGTATTTTGACTCCCGCGCTTGAGGTCATTAGAAATTGGAAAAATAGAAATCGCCATGTCTCGTTGCGAGCCTCAAGTGACTCCGCTCGTTCCTAACGTTGGCTGTACGTACAAAAAGGAACTTCGTTTTTCCAGAACAGGCGCTCATGGGCTATTTCGGGATAGTGGCACTGAGTTTCACAAAAGTCTACCCCTCCAAACAACATCTCAGACAATATGCACCAACACCACGTTTTGGATCTCATCCACCATTTACTCCCATACCATCAGCTTCACCGTAGTCAATGACGATGCTAGAATTAAGCGACACAGTCGACTCTACTATACCTGGATGATGCAAGCAAGATATCCCGGTAGACTGGTAGTCCTTATTGTTAGAATTTCATACTGCCCCCGCGATACGTCTTCTGGTGCAGCGTATAACTCTCCCAGTCCCCCAACTCCTGTTAGTTTTTCCTCACACCTGCTGCATCTTCCTTGACGTACATCTCTTGAGCTTGTTTTCTTAGCCTTGATCTTCTTCTTTTCTCTCCTTTCACTTTTCCACCACCACCGCCTTCTATTCTCTCTCGATAATCCCAAGTGGATTGGTATTTGTTTGCTACTACTTGTATTCCTCTTTAATACATTCTTAATTTCTGCTCCGGTAGCTTTTCCTCCATAAACTTTCGCCATGACCATCTTCCAGAAACTCTTTACCTGTGCGCTCGCATTCGGCGGTCTTGCTGGAGCATTTCCTCTCACACGCCGACAGGGAGGTCAACTATCAGATATAGACATCCTGAACTTGTACCCACCCTCTCCTCCGCCTTGTGCACTTCACCTAACTAACCCCCCTCCCAGCGCCCTGACACTCGAACACCTCGAATCAGCCTTCTACCGCGAAGGCTTCGCAAAATTCCCCGCCTCCGACTTCGAAGCACTCGGGCTCGATCAAGCCACAATCGAGGGCCTCATCGCAATCGGCAAAACCGAAGAAACACACGTAAAAGTCCTTACAAAAGCCATCAAAGCCAGCAAGGGCGTCCCCGTAGAACCATGTACCTACGACTTCAAGCTCACCACCGCCGCATCAATGGTGCAAACCGCACGGATCCTGGAGGCAGTAGGAATCAGCGCCTACCTTGGTGCCGCTCCATTGGTCAAGGATAAAGCAGTCCTAAGCGCCGCTGCATCTATCGTCACGGTTGAGGCTAGACACCAAACGTTTATCCGAACGGCGCTGAAGAGTAAGCCCGTACCGCAAGCCTTCGATGCCGCAATCGGCCCGCTGCAGATCTTTACCCTCGCTTCGTCATTTATTGTTTCGTGTCCGAAGGTGTCGGATCTGGGACTTACCGCGCTCCCGCCGCTTAACGTTCTTGATGCTGGAAACGTCCGGTCGGGTTCGAATCTGAAGATGGTTATGCCGAACGCTAAGGATGGATTATCATGTTCGTTCACGACGGGAGATGGTGGCTTACAGTTCTCGCCGTTCAAGAATGGAGCGTGTGTGGTACCTGATGGGATTGGCGGGGAGACTTTCTTGACGGTTACGACGGAGAAGGAGGGCGCTGGAACGCTGGCGGATGATAAGATTGTTGCTGGGTATGT
>MU122094.1:1030980-1128773 GCA_014904905.1 Wilcoxina mikolae CBS 423.85
GGCTGTCTTGGTGCTTTCATAAACCTACCGTGCGTGTGTATGTGTGTGTGATAGATGTAGCTAGTATCTACAAAGTGTACTATGTAAATTAAGTTTTTTTTTTTTTTTTTTTGATACCCCCAACACCACAGCTTTGCTTCTTACTACTTCTACTTCTTCTTCTTTGTTCCGTTTTACGATTTTCTCTTGTTTCTTTTCCTTTCTTTGTGTGTATTATACCCATTGTACCGGGTGTGTGGGCGAGATGTAGAGGGCGTGAAGGGCCCAGTATGGAGTTTGAATAAAGGTGGAAACTTACAAGCTTGATATCATCATTATCACTACCAACCAGATGTGAATCCATAACGTTCCGTTTCCTGTGTTGTGAAAAGTCGCAAAGTTCTTCGGTATGGGTATAGATTGAGTCGACGCTTCGAAACGTTATTTTCCTCAGCCGGCGAATCAATGGTATGAATAGTTGTGCGGCTTGTGCCCTCATCGGTGAGCATCGCTATCTATGGTAACGTTCTTGAGCGATCTGTTAACGTTATCATAGAGATAAATAATCACCTTCTTGACCAATTCGTGTCTTCAAATGGTCCAGACCATCCTAAAAAAATACAATTAGCAACTGATGGTTACTCGTCACCGAGGATAGTACGCTTTGTTGTGCTGACAGTTTTTTTTCAATCTCTGAATGGTCAAGGTGCAATAAAAATTGTTTAGTACACCCTCCCCCCCCCCCCCCTTCTGAAAGCTGGCGTACTTTCCTTAGTGACGGGGACAGTATGCACTAGAAGAACTACATTCCATAGAGAACGAACCCCAGCTGTGAGACTTGTTCCATAAATAGCTATTTCCCGTCATGACCGTGACCCTCTGCCTGTATATATCGTCACCCTCCACCCCAGGAGATCATTGTCACCACGGTATAAGATATTCGGAAATATTTTTTTCAAGAGTGATACCAGGAGTGATACCCCATGATGCGAGCCGTCCATTCCAAGTGTGGTGTACATCTGGGAACTGGTATTCTGAATCGAAGGAGGTTCTTTATTCCCTGGATAGGAACGTACAAATCCTGCAACTTTGAGTGAGTGACCTCAGCAGATTAAACCTTTCGTCTAGGTTAGAAAGTATGAACACAGTTGTAAACATGATGAGCGGGACTCCGCGAGGTGTGGCGAGTGTACATGGTGGTTTAGAAGTATTCGAGAAGCGAGTGATGGAGGTGGACGCTGAGTGTGCGGCGAATGTAGATTATGTGAGCGTGGTGGGCTGTTGCGGCAGGTGCAGTAGGGACTTCTGTTAATCGCACCAGAGGGAGAGGAAAACTTGCCCCTGAATGGGAACGAGGGACTTCAAATATGAATATTGGGGGATTAACGTGGTGAGCGGTAAAGGTCTGTAAAATGGGCGCATCTTTTGATCTTCATCTTCGGGGTCTTAGCTATGCTGGAGCGAACACCAGCTCACCAGCTCACCACCCGCACTGCACTCCATCTCTCTACATACCATTGGATATACGGCACCCCCCATCGTGAAATCGCTCGGCTCAGAAAATGCCTTGAGACCGCTCCCATCCATTCAATCATAACTACTCCTCTAAACGCACCCTTCCGAATTGATCACACTCCTAATCAACTGTATTCATTCACCCTCAGCAATCACCACCCTCAATGACCGCTTTATGTTAGCCGCTGCGGTGACGGCGCTAATTATTGCTAGTTCTAGCCTCGTCGACTTTATCCTCAGTGGCGAGACTCATCGCCATTAGCGAGCTACCCGCGGTATCGTGACTGGCTAAATTCTTCACTGGGTCAGCACATCATGGTCTGTCACTCCGCCTGCGGTCTCAATGTTTCGGTCCCCAGTTCAGTTCGGAAAGTCGACCTCAAGGTGGATAGGCATGTGTTAGTGGTGAAGCCCTTGGGGACTCTGCTCGGAACATACATTATCACTCGGGATACCTCGTTTCGTCAAAACTACGACCCATTCCCATCTCGCCTCGAATGCCGGGCCCAACTAAGAAATACCCAAGGTTCTGCCGGGCGTTGAAAGCAATAATAATAATGTCCAGAGAATTATCATACTAAACTCCGTTAGAACTAGCAGAAACAGCAATACGAAACTTCAGTCCATTACTACGCACTTATAACGGCCAAGGTCTCGCTTTTGAAGACTAATACCAGAAGGAAATGTGCCGGTTTGTTGAACGATTCCATTCATATATCTCCTGGATTTGTCGTCCGCGGTAGCGGCCGTGTTGATTTCTAGTTGGGGAGTCAACGCTGGGCGCTCGAGGGAGTCGAGTGCTCGGAGAGCATGGCAACATGTTCCGTCCAAAAGGGTCGTACTATGCGGCGGTCAAATCAGGAGTGATAGAGAAATTTGTGGTTTTGGACTTCACTACGAGTCTACGACTATGTCTGATAGGCGGCTTCGCGGTATGTTTCTCACTCCTCTACTTCAGACTATCTAGTAATTCCTTATTCAGAAACAGCCGGAATTCTCTCTCATGTAGTGTTTCGCGAACACTTAATGGAAGTGCACATAGTTTCCGGCGCTACACATGCTACTCTCGAGACGTTTGTGCTATTGGAAAATGTTGTATGAACGTTCGAACAGTTAGAGAGGCCAATGTGGGCATGGATTCAATGGTAGCTTTACTCTTTTCTGGATTTGCATGTCACAATAGAGCCAGAATAAGTTCACCCATACCCACTCCATAGTTGTCTTCGCCTCTGGCCATCGACTCGGAATCCTGATGGTAGGTATGGCGGAGCTAGGCATATGACAAATTACTATTGAGTATGATCGATCATTCTCGAAAGAGCCCTGATTTACCATTGCAACTGTAACCGATACTAACCGGATTAACAGAAAGGTAGCCACACAACTAATTCATAAGTATCCGAACTACAACAAAGTAGTTTGTAATTTGCATTAGATATATTCTAGCATGTGACTTATCCCCAGCCGGGGAATCGATATTTTGACTGTTTCCTAGCAACAACATTGTCTCGGAGGCACCATAACCGTTTTTCTCCTCCGGACTTGTGGGGGGGGGGCTACCGAACTGGGTTCGATAGCGTCAAGAATTCCAACATAAGCTTGCGAGCGAAGAGTTCGAACGGTGGGGGGGTAAGTTTGCAATTCGCTCGGAGAGTAAAGTTACCCCCATCTTGAAATTGATACGTACACGGTGAACCACTCAACATGACCTTCCCATCCCTCTTAAACCCCCCTCCCTCCCTCTCGCCCTCCCATCTCCAACCATGGCCTGCGACTGTACTCTCCCCACAGGATGCACAAAACAGGGAATCTTCACGACCTTCCTCTGCAAGCACACAGTACACCAATTCTGTCTCGAGCGCAGCCTAGAAGATGCACCCTTGCTCGGCCCACAGCATCGACAGGTCTGGACTCTGCCGTGCGGGTGCGAAACTACTTGGAAGAGGTTCTGTAAAGGTGCGTATCCGCTGCCGGTGGTGGTTGTTGGGGTTGTGACTGGGAGGAGGGTGAAGAAGAAAGCTGGGGAGGAGGGGGAGGGGAAGGAAAAGGGACCTGCTCAAAAGCCTGTAAAGGCTGGGAAGAAGAAGTGATTAGGCCGAGATAAGATACTTTGTGTCAGTAGTAAATGAGTGACCCAGCATGACGCATCGCGTGGTCCCGTGTGCTGGCCCAGATCGTCAACCGCGCTTCTCTCGTGTTCGTTTCCTCTTGCTGCAACCAATCAAACCCCCCCTTCCCTTCGCCTCATCACCACACCCACCACCCACCGCATCAATACGCCCGCGCCTCCGCTTGTTTAGATTTTTTTTTGTCGCCTTACCCAGCGCAGCGCTTCTGGCATTCACGCTACTTTTTTGCCTTGCCCCTTAACAGTCGGATTATAATTTTCGCGGCAATCCTGGACGTCCCCGCAGTAACTCCGCACCACCTCTCCCTCATCCATTCCGCCTACGCCCGCCTCCTCCCGCCATCGCCCTCCCCACAACAACAAGCCCACCACCCTCACCTCCTCCTCCCGCAGCCGCCCATGAAGCCCCCGCAGGCCCTCTCAACCACCTACGCCGTGCGTCTAGGACAATACTTCTCTAGCGCGCTGATCGGGCCTCCCGCGGGCGCAATCGCGTCGTCATCTTCCACACACCACCACCACCACCCTGTTTCCGAGCGCCGAACGAAACGTGGCACCACAGCCGTAAACTACGCAGAACTAGACGTCGACGATGACTCCGACGCGCCACCAACACTACAGCAACAGCCGCAGCAACCAGGAGGAGACCAGCAACTCACGAGACCTAGATACTTCGAACCCATCAACGTACCCGCAAAACTCGCGAGTCGTCATATCGGAGGTTTCCACCGCACAGAATCACAACTCCATGGCGCTGGCGATCTCCCAACCGTTCTAATCCCTATCCGTCTAGACCTTGACCTCCCCAATGGCCGGCTGCACGATACATTCCTGTGGAATCTCCACGAGACACTGATTACCCCCGACATCTTTGCGCAAACGATGGGCGGGGACCTAGATCTTCCTCCCCACGTCGTGTCCACCATCGCCGCCGCAATCCGCGACCAACTCGCCGAATACGCGCCGGTGGCACAAATCTCGATTCCGGAAAGCTCTGGGGAAATGCGTGCTGTCTGTCCACTAACCGTAAACCTCGACGACGTGGTGTATACCGACCGCTTCGAGTGGGACCTCGCAAATACCCTGCTCTCCCCGGAACATTTCGCGAAGGTGATATGTTCCGAACTTGGGTTACGGAGTGAATTCATCCCCTCCATTGCCGCAGGGATCTATGAATTCTCTTTACAACGCAAAAAAGACCTCTACGACTCTGGCCTGCCAGAACTAGATAATAGCTCTGCGCGACAAGACGGTTGCGATGCGGGGTGGAGACTGGATCAGGAGGGGTTGGGAGTCGACTGGGAACCAAGGGTTGAGCAGTTATCGCGTGAGGAAATTGAGAAGAGAGAAATTGACCGCGAGAGGGAGGTGAGAAGGTTACGACGGGAGACGGCAAGGTTTGGAACTGCCACCCCGGGGGGACCGACGGAGTTGGATTCGGATTTGGGACGCGGGGGGAGAGGGAGGGTGAGGAAGAGGAATAGGAGTGCGAGTCCGACGCCGGTTGATGGAGAGTGGGAGAGGGTGGGTTGGAAGTGTATGTGGTGTGGGATTACGGGGATGATTACCTGGGCTGCGGGAGAAGGACCGGAGGGTCAAAGAGTTTGCTTTCCTTCCCCTAGTTGAGGTTGTGGTGCTGATGTGGTATACAGACGTTATGCTGGAACTGCTCGTCTATGTGGAAAGACAAGGGGCTTCAAGAGTGGGCAAAGGGTCTTCACGCACGATAGGAACTTGCGAGGAATGACGATGATGTTCTTCTCACGACCCCTGTGCAGCCGGATTTTAGGTGCCAGATGGTGATGGTTGAAGCGGCAGGTTGGAGTTTGGAGTAGCCCAGCCTTGTTTTTCTTTTCTTCACAGGGCTAAAAACTGCTGTAATAAAAACAGGCGCATTTCCCCTTAGCTTTTTTTCCCCCTTTACTTGGCTTTTTTTTGTTTACGCGTTCGTTGGAAATCTGGATGGATGGATTCTTCTTTGTGAAATGAAGTCTTGTAGTTTTGTATTATTATAAACTTGGGTGTGGTTTATAGTTTTAGAGAGAGGGGAGGAGGGTGGGGTATTATTATTAGGAGGAGGATGGAATAGAAAAAAACCCCGATTTTGTTCTTGCCATTGATCACTCGTCTCCACACCATGATACCTCTGTCTATCCATCCTCAGCTTCTCCCCACCCACCCACAGCCAATCAACCCACCCACCAAACCCAGGCAGCAACTTGCGCACACGCACACACACACACATGTAGACATTAACGTCTATTCCTATTCTCATCTATATCATACATCCTCCCTCCCTCCCTCCTCTCCAGCTTAAAAAAAGAAAAACGAACCCACCCAGCTGAAACAAAAAAGCCACCTTTTGGAAAGAAAGAAAAAAGGGAAATCTTGACGCCATGAAGAATGAAAAGAAAAAAACCAGATGTCCCAATCCCCTCCCTCCCTCCACGTTCCCCGTCGTAGTTCTGGATGTTGTAGTCACCATCCCCTCTCCCCTCCTCCTCCCTCCACACATTAGAAGCATATACCAGGTCGTAAACTCATATCCATACAGTCGTAAAAAACATTTCGTCCCTATTTCGCCCGTCCATTCGTAGCATGTCCATTCGTAGCATGTCCATTCGGAGCATGTCCATTCGCCTGCCCATTCGGTCTCCCCTCATTACTCCTAACACTCCGATGTCTCCCGGGGGTGGTATTATCGCTATCTACGCTTCTAACACTCTTATGTCTCGTTGGCTGAGGACTCGGCGGGAGTCCCCGTTTCGACATTGCACCTAAAGCACCCACCACTTCAAGCCTTTTATAAACTCTAGCTCTCCACACAAACCCTGGGAGTTGGGGGAACATACTTTCCATAGCGTCTTCAAAGCTCTCGTCGTCCATCGGGTCCATACTCGAGAATGCTTCGTCCACCGCTTTCTTTGCGATCATACGGCTGGTTTCGTAATCGCGTGTGCAGTCGTATGTGAATGCCGAGAACTCAAGTTTTACGCTGAGTCGCAGTGGGTGTGAGCTTGGGAGGAGACGGTTGGCGGTGATGTCGGCGCGGTTGAAGGCTTCGATTGTGGGCGCCATGTATGCGTATGCTGAGAGGGCGGCGGTGGTTGTGGGAACGATGTATCCATTGACTTGTGGCACGCCGCCGTTACGTCCTTCCTTACTCACAAATTCCGGAATCATTGTGGTTTTGGTCTGGTAGGTATGGTCGAATAATACAAAGATGTGTAAGAACGACGCATTCATTTTGAGGGCCAGCACATGCAGCTCATTGAGGAACGCGTAGCGCGGTCCCTTGTAGTTTGCTAATTCCGGGAGAACGTCGTTCTGTAGCATTGTTAGGCCCTCGCGGGCCATCCATATTATGTGCCGGTAGAGGTCGAGGGACTTTGTAGTCCGTGTGGGATCGAGCTTGCGTTGTTTCCGTGCGCGCAGGAGTTTGCGGGAGAGTAAGGTTGAGAGGCCGAGTAGCTTGTAGAGTCCCGCCGAGAGAATCGGGTTCAGGGAGATCGTACTTTTTGCGTAGGTGCCGAGATACTTGTGGTCGACTTCTGAGCCAACCATTGCGTTGCGTGGGATTGTCGAGGAGGTTGGGGAAGAAGAGGGAGGGAAGGAAGGAAGGAAAAGAAGGTTGGTGCTGTGAGGAAAAGTAGGGATGGATGGGATGTGACGCAGGGATGGAGGATCGGAAAATGTGTGTATAACCTTGCTGCTGGAGCTCTGCTGCGGTGCTGTCAGACATATGCCGTGCATTCAATGGAGGAAAGAATGAGCAAGAAACCCTTCCCCCCATTCCACACATCGCTGGAAAGTTACAAATCACCACGTTCCCGTGGGAAACATTGTGCACGGGAAAGGAAAAATTTGCGTACGCAGCTTAAGCAGGAATAACGTACGAGTGAGGCAAATCTGAGACGAGACACTTGACGAAGATCTTTGTGACACGTTGTGCAAGCTTCACGAGGTGACGTGCCCGGCTCCGCTCTCGCCAGAAGGAAGGAAGGCTCTGGAAAAAACCTAAGCGGGCCGAATCATTCGACCTGAATTGGAGGTGCAATCGTGCGCGCGTGAGATGAGCAAAGCCGATAACGAAAACGGGTGGATGCGGCGATGATGTTGGAAGAACCGGGCTGGGGGGCTTGCGAGGGTTGGTTGTGAGTGCGGCGTTTCGGCGGGCGCTTCTTGCGCTCCTATTCGAGTGTTGTTTCAGCGTTCGTCGCAGTCAGGAAAGAAAGCGAAAGATCCTTTTCCCGGTTCATTGTTCGCTAAGGGAAGCAGGGCTGCATGGCGGAGAAGCATAACGGCGGTATTTGGCAAGTGGACAGGGCAGGCAAGAAGTGGACGGAGGTGGGGGGAAACGGAACGATGGCTTTTTTTTTCGCGGCGGTGGTGCTTGCTCGTTGACAACTCACCACGCAGCACTCTACACCACACTCTCCCTCCCTCCACATCAGCCGTATGCCTACCAAACCCGTTTTCTTCTCTCCTTGCGGTAGTGATGGCGATAAGGTTGAAGAATAAGGCTCGCCTCATCCTCATCGCAGAAACGCCCGCCGAAGCGAACGCCAACTTCTGCAAGGCAACGAGGCGAAAGATAGTAAACCATCTCTACTAAGTACTTTAGCACTACGCGATGACAGCTCCGGTAGTAGTCTCATAGAGTACCAAGGTTTCTTAGGTTTCCCGGCAGATCTCGTGGGTTCCAGCTCACTAGTTAGTGATCGATGGGATTTATGCGGGTCTTGCTGTATGATGATGACAACAAATTGTTGTCTGCGGCCAGATCGTACGCAACTCAGGACAGTTGGACTGATATCCGATCCGCCTAACTAAACATGCATACCTCAGACATACAAGGCGTACCAGAGATATAGGCTGTTCTTCTTGAATAAAGTGATAGCCGTATCCCCGGGATGGGATGGGTGACGAACGATACGAGGTGTGAGGTGTGTGTGTGGTGGCGATATCGGATTATAAAACCTCACGCCACGCCCACATGAGCACTACAACTGGAGGAACGCCACAACCTGACTTCACGATCAACAGACAGCAGCGCCATTCAACTCAAGTATAGATAGCCAACCCAACCCCGTCTTTGCCAGTCCGCCAAGTTTCTAAAAGAACCGAAAATCACCAGCCACCCCGATAGATATGGTAATTCAGCTTTCGACCCATGATATTAGGCACTTCAGCTGCTCATGCCAATGAAAAAAGAAGTAACTATCACCATGCATATGTACCACAGCATAAAATAGTAAAAATACTGCGTTTTTCTAATTCTGGCGGGCTATGGCGTTTGTTTGTAAATTAGAACGAGAATGCATTCTGATTAGCTGGAGAAGTCCAAGGACGATTGAGGACGGTCCGTAATGTAAAGACAAAGCACGGTCTTTCCTTGGTATACCGGTATTCACATAGATGCCCAGCGCAAAAAAAAAAAGAATGACACCACCCAGGCTCGATCTGGGGACCTTCAGTGTGTTAGACTGACGTGATAACCAACTACACCATGGTGCCTTTTCTTGATTCAGCGTCAATCAAACCCACTACATATACCAACGATAAATTGTAATACCTGATTTCAGAACAGAGAAACGAGTGATTCAGTAAGTGCTCAAGTTTTCCAAATACCAAAATCTCGACGCATAGCCTCTCGAGACTAAGAGATTGTCATCAACTAAACATAGGCCTCAAAGTTACACAAATTGCAAATACAACTAGCAAACATCCCATAAACGCACTTGTATCCCCACATCTCACCCGAATGCCCTCCCCAATAGCTCACCCCATCCAAGTTGCAGTTGATGCATCTCACTCCTCGACTCCTCCACACGGTCGACACTCAACGCCCATCTCGATGCTTTGCCAGACGGTGCGGTTCTGGCACGGTCTCTGGTATCTAGCACCGGTTTTGCAGTAATCGGCGAAGATGAGGCGGACGTGACCGCAGGTCCAGACGTGGCGGTAGTAGTTACACATTGTAATTTCTATCGGGGGGGTCTTCTGGAGGAGGAAAAGCTGAAAAGTTGATGGTAATGTAATGGAATCAATCTCGAGGTGTGTTTGTGTGTGATTTTAAGTCGAAGATGGGCCAGATGAGATTGTAGAAGGCACGCAGAGTAGTAGTAGGTCCCAGCCTTATTTCCGTAGGGCTAAGGTTCCGAGACAATTGTTTCCGGATAACACGTGACGGCAGCGCTCGAAGATCAAAAAGAGAAGGGACAAATGTTTGAAGACAAAGTGCAGTTTGTGTCCGGTAAGCCTCCCAGCAAACGAAGTTCGGCTCGAAGTTGAAATGCGGAGAGAGAGTGCAGATACGTCGCCCTTTTAACTCTGGATTTGATACAAACACCAGCATGAGTGCCTAAAGAGGTGCGGCCAACGCATTCTCCATCATCGATACGGTTCCGGCCATGACTCTCTGAACAAAGGTCGGTCGCAGGTAAACATTCATGCCGAATCATCCAGCCCGTTGCACGACATTACACCATTGCTATCGTGTTAGTGGTCCGGAGCTGTTGCTTTTCATTGAAGCGGTATACCTATCATAGCCGGTGGTTCGATCTTAAGTTCTCAACATCGTCAAACGTCGCGGGACGTGACATGCTGCCCCAGGAAATACGCACAGGTAGTATCCATAGTGTTGGATGAACAAGGACCTCATCGGCAAGCCTTCATGTAGTTGAAGTTCTGTGCCTCTAGTTAGAAACCAGTTGACGCGATGGCAACTATTAATCTCACCAAAGTTTGAAGAACGCTCGCGTCAGGGATGTATCTCAACCATCTAACTTCTACCGAGGAACCGTTATCCACGTCTATGCCAGGCTGAATTCACCTAGAACACAGGTAGTAAACGATAATTGCGTAAATTGCGTATAACTAAGCCCCTATGGCCTGGTAACAGATCGGTCGATCTATAGGGTAGCAACATCTGCAGGTATAATAAACGTGGTATGTTTCGTGCAGTTACTCTATCCGAGAATGATGGGCCAACAAGAAGACAGATCCGCCGCGGCAACCTGCATCGAGTCTCTTGGGCCACCCCCCAGAGCCTTGGTCGCCCCCAACCGCATATTAACGAGTGGATAACAGTTGACGGGTACCTTGAAGTTGGAGCTAACATGGCCATCTGGCTGCGTGCCAGGAAATCAAGGGTACTAAACGGAAAGGCACCTGAAGCTTTAGGCTCTCCTGTTGTTCTAGCATCATTGGATGCCTTCCGACCCAGATCACCTGAATATGTACCCCCGACGTCCTTATTAAGGCAAAAGAGCGATAAAAGCGTCATATCTACAAACGGAATATTGGGGAGTTGCCTCCGGCAAATCTCGCCGACGAGTAAAGATCGTGTCCCACTGTTTCCCAAACACAGCATCGCCCAATTGAAGCGGAAGTAGACACGTACTCATGCACCTCAGTGTTGTGCGCAATGCAGGTAATGTGTAGATATGCCTTTCGTCCATTGGCCCGCAGATATCACGCTCTACGGTCTCTACCGTGCCTACTCTACATCATACGACTTTGTGTCGAAGTTCCATTGATGCTGATCTCGGATATAATACTTCAAAGTATATACATATTGTATCCTACGAGAGCGGGGACTTGGCTGTCAAGTGTCTACGTCAGTAAACTTTCGTAAAATGGGAGCGTGCATTGGAATGGGCGTGGGGGTAAAAGTGTAGGGTTTTCGTCTTCAACTGCGAGTCCGTCAATGAGACAGGCACCGCAATATCGTTCTTCGTTTCTCCAAAGTATAACACGGCAAGGGGTCCGCATATGAATTGCATCAACCGAGCGTCCGGTGTAGTGGCTTCAACGGTTCGCTTTGATCTTGTTCCGTGGAGTTGTCTTGAAGTGTAGTTATCTTTACTCGGCACGGTAGATGGCACCATTGAGTCGTAATCGAGCACCACACATGATAAGTATCCACGGTTGCAATCCTCTTCGAAGTGCGAAGTTCCAACTACATAACGGTGTGCGAGATATGTGGTGATGTACAGGGATAGTAGCTAAGGGTCGGCTGTTGCGGCGGATCTGTGATATTGCTCCAGTCAGAAGTGCATTCTCGCACTAAATTGGGATAGAAGGTTTTAATCCTGCCTTACCTGAACACCCAGTGAAGTGCTGGAGTACTTGGTACATCTTTAGTCGTTGAACGATAGTTAAAAGGTGCACTCGAAGAGGCGAGATCGCCTGTAGCAGTGTTGCTTCCACACAACACTCAAAGAATTGAATGTTGCAAGGCAAGCTCAATGAGCCTGTTGCAGTGTCTTTTTGCCACGTGGTACCGCATTCTGATATCAGATGGCCTAGGTGCTGAAGCTGCAGTGTAACAGATGTGGACTGCAGTGTAGGAGTGCTGATGGATAGAGATAATTCTACCGACATGAGAGAGAAGCGGGGGACCGTCGATGCGCGCCCAATTCAAATCTTAGAGACCCGAAAGGTGGGGTATCAACATCATCAGACGTGACCGTTGGACGACTGGGGGGATCGGATTCCCGATGGACGTCTAGACCTGTATCTGGTAGTTGAAAGCGGTACGACCGGAACCAACTTGCGTTATGTGCTTCGTACCTCCGTAGTACAAAAGCACCTGGGTTCTCAGTACGGATGAAAAATCTAGCGTTGGGTTCGTGCCAATCTTTCCAAGGGACGGTCGAGGCATATTTTTGGATTCTCCGGTTCTAGACCTCGATTTTTACAATGCTGCTCACTCAAGTGCAAAAGCGCCTCTGGGGGTTTTCCTCCACCCCAGAAACACCGAACTCAAGCGCAATTCAGCCCATCACAGATCAAACGATCCAACTTGATACCTGGAGACTTTGCTTATATTTGCCTCGTTCACAATAACCCAAGGAATCCTGGTGGGTGTCAAGATCAAACAGTGATTATTGATAGAATCCCTTTGTGATCATTTGTAGGGCATTAAGACCAATTTTCTGTTGAGACACCTTCCTTCCTTCAACTTCTTCGAGATATGCTGAATGTTAATCGGTCACAGAAGCGTCTAATCTTGGGCCGTTCCAGGTCCCGTTCACACTCACTTCTAGTACTGAACGTCTTTTGGCTGACTCCGAATTAATATCAACCGAATCCCTCTAAGAAGCCGACCGCCCCATTGGCAGTTATCATTACTGTTCCTGAGACCTGCAAGCGGGATGAGGGCTGCTCTCGCATTATTAGGATACTGTCGAAAGTTGCAACTGTGTGTGTGCATCCCTGGAAGACTGAGCAACGATTCGCTGGGTGGGCTAGTTGCATGTTTATTCCTTGCATGTGTTCGAGATGGAATGTAGAGTATGTCCTTATTGCAAAAAACAGCATATTTAGATGATTGGATTTTGCTGTGGGAGGAATTCCGAATCCGAATATATATCGCCTCTTCTTTGAGGTACTGAGTGAGTTTCTGTTGTATAAAGTAGTGACTCCTCAACCTCAGGTGAACACCGGATGTTAGGCGCGCGGGAGGGCGGTTGGCGCATCCCCAGATCGGATTTCTGCGAGCGCACGGACCTTGACCGATGATGATGTTTCAGGGGGATCACGACTAAGCGTAACCTCACCTCATACCTTCCTTTCCACCAACATTCCTTCGTTCTTTCCCTTCTTTCTTTCTTAGTGCATTGCGCGCACTATATCAGCTTAAGACTTGTTTCTCATATACTATTATATCCGCCGCATCGATCGTTCATCTACCACCACCACCATGCTGTCGCTCGCTACCGTGCTCAAGGTTGCGGTCTTGGGCCTGCCAGCAGTCGCCCATGCTGCTGCTGGAACTCTTGGCTTCGCGTTGGGAATTCACAAGGGAGATGTACAGTTCCATCCCCCATATTTCCAATCTGATCTCTTTGAGCCAGAAACGCCAGTACAGACGTTGCGCGACCCAGAGCTAACCTGACCTCCCTGCGTGTAGGATACCACCTGCAAAACCACCGACGACTTCACCTCCGACCTCAAAACCATTAAAGCCGAGACCGGAGCCTCCGTAGTCCGTATCTACACGACCTCTCAATGCAACGCACTCAAATCGCTGCTCCCTGCGCTCAAGAGCACCAACACCAAGGCGATCGTTGGAATCTGGCCGACCGGCGAGGGGGACATCTTCCAGAAGGAAACCGACGCTGTTGTAGAAGGACTCAAGAGCTACTCCGCGCAGATCCTCGGAATCACGGTCGGCTCCGAAGCTATCTACCGTAAGGAGTTGACGGGAGCCCAGCTTGCTGCCATGATCAAGACAGTGCAGGGAAGGGTTAAGGCTGTTAGCCCGGACATTCCAGTCGGCTTCGCAGACTCCTGGAATAAGTTCCACGATGGCTCTGCGGATGCTGCAATCTTGCAAAGCGACCTCATGTAACCCCTCCTCCTCCCCCTTTCTCCTTTGGAAGTGGTAGCAGCTAACACAACGAAGTCTAGCCAATGCCTTCTCCTACTGGCAAAAACAAAAGATCAGTAACGGCACACACTCCTTCTTCGACGACATCATGCAAGCGCTTCAACACGTCCAAGACATCAAGGGCACCTTCGACATCCCGTTCTGGGTCGGCGAGACAAACTGGCCTACCGGTGGGCAAGACTATGGCGATGCGCAACCCACTGTTAAAAACGCGGCTGCTTACTGGAAGGATGCTATCTGCGGTATGCTGGATTGGGGTGTGAACACTTTTGTGTTTGAGGCGTTCGATGAGGTAAGCTTAGGTTTTTTTTTGGCGTAACCTTGTTTTTATGCACTGCTGACTTCGTTTGCGTAATATAGCCTTGGAAGCCGGCTGAGAAGAACAACGATGTTGAGCGCCATTGGGGTGTTATGGATGTCAATGGCAAGCCTAAATACGACTTGACTTGCTAGTGAGGGGGGGTTTTGTTGGTGGTTGTTTGATTACATATGAGGAGTTGGGGAATTGGGCAGGGAGGAGATGATACCTAGGCGTCAGAGCATATTGAGGGGGTTGCATCGAGGCGTCGTTGATTAATTGGGGCTTTTTTCGTGCCAAACTTGGGAATCTCGATTTGAAAAATAATAATACGGCGACGACTCCATATGTTTCATCCACTCATTCATTCCATTGTGATGGCGGGCACGAGAGATTCAGAATGGGGGATGTGATATTCAGTGGTCGACCATTCGTACATCAGTTTCAAGTGTAGGTATCACTCTGAAGAACTCACGACAAATCCAGTCATCCAGAAATACAGAGCAAAAGTGTACGTATCATACAACAGGTTTCGAACCCGGTGTTTGTAGCACCTTGCGCTCCTAACCCCAAGATCTGCCAGATAAGCTTGGAGGCCTGTCCTTGTCTATCTGCAGGACCACAGAAGTTGCAAGGTAGGGTGGTTTAACATGCTAGCTTTATGGCCGTGGTGATTCGTAGGCAGGTCGACATACATGCCGTCCGAATTTCAATCGGATTCAGAAATGGCGTGCCGGCGGGGAAATCCCGTATCATACAGATATCAAAAGACATTGTCTTGACCACCAAACATCCCCGCACTAGAGATAAGTCAGCATGCCGAAATAAGAGCAATTTAGATTTAGAACCTGTAACATGAGTTTCTAGCACATCTCTGTGGAATGAATGCTTTTCCACGACCCTAGCTACCAATGTCAGATATTAGAAACCTCGGTAGCCGGGTACTTAACTAGCATGCATATATCCCACCAGGCCTTCTGCTGTAGCCTCTACAGGGTAATTTATCCCGGCTCGATCGTGGCGAGGGCGGTGTGTTTCCTGGCGAGGGTGAAGTGTTTCCTGATGATTAACTTTGAAGGTCATTTCACGCCGGTTCGACTTTGACCATTCCCTCTACAATGTTATCAACACTCTACACCCTTAGAACTTACATGCAAAGTTTCCCCAGAACTGCCGAACCAGAGTGCTGGACAGGTAGTATGCGGTTCTGGTTTTTCTAATCCGCCGGAAAATTGATAGTTGAGCTAAAGTCGTAGTGCTTTGACCTGCCGCTTCGGGTTGCAAAGGATGAGTGTGTGCAGATGATGGAGCGTAACTCGCTATTTCGTGTAGAACTTCATGGCCTCGGCTTGGGTTCGGAGGAGGGAGGCGGTTTTCTCGTATGGATCCAAACTCTAGTATGTTGCAACTTGTGCTCCGTCTCTTGTTGACGGTCTGGGTGATGCATCCTTGGACTTATAGAGTTAGATGTGTGGTGTTGTTGTTGCGATTAGTTATTTTGACGGAGAGGGAGCTTGTCTAGTGATATAGACTCTTGAGCTTCTCCCTTCGAACCTTGAAGAGAGGAAGGAAAGCCTCACAGCACTCGAGATGGAGGTTTTAGGTTTGGATCCTAGGTAAACAGTTAGCTTGTATCATCGTATTGATCCATACTGGTGAAGGTGACCGGGAAGTGATTGTGTTGGAAAATAGCATAATAGCTGTTTCAATTCATCCCGGAACTTGTGTTCCCTTGGGCTTCGAATGGTTTAGAAATCAGCTACGTCAGTTGTGCGGCTGTCTGAAGGCAAATATATGAGCTGTTGTTGTCTGCGAGCAATAGTCAGCGAGGAATGGTTGGTTTGGACGAGATTTCGATGACAGAGTTGTTTCTTTTAATACCAATTTTTCCAAAACCGTATAATAAAGCCCTCTTCAGGTCTAGCGTCTCCCTGTAGCATCGTTGGTGCTTTATGCTGATCGAGATCTTCCATATATTGGCATCCGTGCCAGGGTCGATTCAAAGCCTAAGAAGATCGCAGTTCCTACGACCATCGACAGATAACCGCACAAACCTAGCAATTAACGTTTGGATTTGGGTTGTGACATCAGCTTGTGTGTTCATAGTTTGAGGAAAACTCTAATCATCACGATGCACGATGCGCTCACAGTTGTCGAGTGATGGTCCATGATGATTACGCACACAAACGGGCGGAGAATATAAGCTTCGTCTAAAATTCTGGGGTCCCGCCGCTAATGACGTAGAGGCTGGAGTATTTATATACCCAACGGTCTACTCGACCCTTACAAACTTAAGACATTCACTCTTTCTCTTTCGTGGTTCTGGCTTTTATCGTGATGGCATCTGAAGAAAAGAAGTCTTCAGCATCAGCTGAGGCGCCTAAAGCTCCTGATACCGCTCCTTCATCATCCTCTTCAGCTTCGTTAACGATGGGCTTTCTATTTTGCGAACAGCAGATGGTTGGTTATGCCATGTTTGCAGGATCAACTTCGGAAACACCACCACCCTCAAAGTCGACCCACCTACGTCAGAGGGCTCGGTCTTTGGAACAACTAGAAACGTGCTTAGAATTAAACCCAGCACCAAATACTACGCTCTCCTCCCGCCTTGCTGCCAAAACGACGTCGACCCAGCCGTCGACGACCTCATCATCGTCTTCTCCCGTCCCGCTCCCGCTCCCGCTCCGGTTCGTTTCTTCATCCCCCCATTCCATCTCTTCAGACACACTGTTCACAGCCAACCTAGCGGGCCACCTCAAATCCACACCGAGCGACTCACATCGTTGTCGACAAATCCAATACTCCCACTTTCAAGCCACCGACTTAAGCTTCCTGCTCAAAAACAGCACAGGAGAAATGCCGGCATTTATTCCCTTTAAGCATGGATGTCGCCGGTTTCATGCCACCCACATCCCGGACCCTTCGGGCTCAAAGAAGAAGGGAGGAAACCGAGCAGTTATTCACGCTGTTACCGACGACTACGGCCTTGTCGACCTGGAGTCGTTCGAGGTCTCCTACAGTCCCACCGTTAAGGAGACCTCACCCACGCGAGCGTCGTGGAGTCCCTCCCCCTCCGAAGAAGCACAGCTCGCACAACGTTCAGCCGTGCTGAAGCGCAAGACCCACGACGGCTCAGGATACCACCAGATTCCTGTCACCTCTGACAATGCCGAGCCCAAGCAAGCTGCCGCTGCTGCTACCACTCCCTCAACCAAGCCAACTCCGTGTAAACACAACGGTACTCAAGGTACCGAAGCCACCACTTCCGAAGGCGACGATGCAACTGGCGGCTGCAACAAGAAGCGTGTCGAATGCAGCGGATGTGGTACCCAGCTCCAGGGTTCCACCGCCTTCGCATGTATCTTCCCCACCTGCGAGGTCCTCGTGTGCCATCAGTGCGCCACCCTCCTGACCAAGCACTATGACGACGGCGGAGTGTACGGCGATATCAACGAGCTGAAGCGTAAGTTCGGCATGCCTGGCTCCTCTTCGGACGAAGATGATGAGGTGGCAACTCTCAAGCCGCGTCCCAAGAAGATCACTGCACTCGGCGCGGAATGGATGCGCAAGATGAGAGAGCGCAACCGCGAGAAGCAGGAGTTTGCCAACCGCTGGGGAAGAAGCTTGGATTAGATTCCATACGTCAGCCTTCCATTCACGAATAATGAACGGCCTTGCTGCCCTTATATTTTTCTTTTTTTCTTTGTTTGGCTGGCTGGCTTTGAAACGAAGTTTGTAGTTTCATTGGCGTTTTTCTGGGATGAGATTTTTAGCGTTCCTTTTTTGAGGTCAGTGGTTTTTCTGTGTTCTGCTTTTCTCTGGAGCAATGAGGTCTGAGGTTTTCCCTTACTTGTCGTTTGTTCTCTTGTTCTTGTCGACTGTTTCTGTCTTTTCGTGTCCTTTTGGTTACGGCTGGCTTTGGTGTTTCGAAAGGATAGAAAGGGTCGAAGGGTAACGGGGACGAGGGTGGATGGGGGAAAACGGGTTTGTGACGAACAAACGCCCAAAGCTGTCGTTTGCGGGGGTCCTATGTCGTGATTTCCTTTCCCGTTCATGCATTGGGAGATTCGACATGCGTACATACCTCTACTGCGTGCTTTAGTGTTGTTTTTTCTGGTAAAAAGCTCCATCCCCCTGCGGAAGGGTGTTTGGAATTGTTTGCGAATTTGGTTCCTGTAAGTCAATGGTGGATATCAAAAAGTGATTTCGCTTTCTGTCTAGCTGTCTGTCTGAAATATAATCACCTGTTGGATCATGCTCTCACTGCCAGACCCAAACCCCTTGAAAGAGAAGCTTTTTGTTATTCACATATACAAAATTCATCAAACAGACATTGGATATCAAACGACCAAACATACTCATTGGGGAAGAAAAAAAAACCACAAGACACCAAAAAACTCCTCACCTAAAAAATGTCAATAAACAAACCAACCTCCCTCCCTTCCTTCCTTCCTTCCTTCCTTTCATCCTACGCATACCGATAAAACGCAACATTCCCAAAATCCGCGGTAGCCACATGACCACCCATAACAAACGGCTGCTGCTGCACAACGCCCTCCGCATTCCTCCACTCAAAACTCATCTGCGTCCTCAACCGTCTCTCCTGTACCGCCTCCCTCCTCCTCCTCAACCGCTGCAATACATACCCAGCCTCAGCACGGAACTTATCTCTCAACGCCTCCACTTCCGGCCAACGAATAATCATGCTAGTGAGCACATACACGATTCCATCGATTGCGTCTGACGCACGCTCAAGCTCGTTTTCGTCTGGCAGCAGCGTCAACGCGTGGAGTAGGTTCGAGCCTACAAAGTACGTGCGCAGCGCGTCGTGGTATGTATACACGAACCCGGAGCTTGGTGAGTCCGTTAGGATTGCGCGGAATGCAACGGAGTATGACGCGCTGTGGTTGTAGATCTGCATCATGCTCTCTGGAGTGGAGCGTGGGATTTTGGGGGAGGGGGCGGGGAGGTAGATGTGTAGGTAGTGCCATTCGAGGAGGAGCCAGTCACGGGTGGAAGAGGACATTGTGGCAGGGATTTCGGTGCGCCATTTTTCAAGTAGTGCAGTGTGGCGGGAGATGTACGCTTCTGGGTCTGGGAGGGGGTCGGAGCCAGAGAGGTGCAGTGATTGGTACCATTCGGATTGCAGCTTGCGGAGCTTGAAGAGATGGGTTGCGGCGGCCATGGGGGTGGGCGTGTTGGTGTCCTTGGGAAGCTCGACGAGGACAGAGTCGTCGGAGAAAGTGAAGGGGCGCTGGAGGACCATTGAGATGGAGCGGTCGAGGGTGTAGACGCAGTAGAAGACGCGGCGGCGGAGATCCATATCCGCAGACTTGCGCTTGGAGATTTTTAGAGGCTCTTGGTGAAGGCCGATGTCAATCATGATCCGTGATGCCACGCCGATTAGGTACCAACTGTTGAGATGCGCCGGCTCAAGCATCGAGTATTGTACTAGAAGTAGGGTCGCCTGCACACCCTTGATCTCGGAGGGGGAGATAACAGTGTCCGCATGCTCCAGCGCCGTTTTGACGAAGCAGGCGGCATTGTGCGCGGCGGCTGAGTCCTGCGATTTGGAGAGAGACATGGTCCCAACTGCGAGGACCATGTAGACGCAGAAGATGTCGAAGGGAGAGGCGGCGGATTCATCGCGGTATACGCTCTCGACGGCGCCGAAAAAGGAGGACTCGTTGAGACATGGGAGAGTGGTGAAGATCTTGTCGAAGTAGTGTTGGACGAGGCGCGTTGAGGTGTGGCGGGGTGGGAGGCGTGCGCGAGGCTTGGAGTTTAGGATGCGGGAGACGGAAGAGGCGCGGAGAGCGATGCGGCCGAATGAGATGTCGGGGGCAAAGCCGTAGAAGTCGCGTGTTACTGCGTTGATTGCCCTGCCGAGGGTTAGTCTGTAGACCACGCGGGGAAGTGGGGAATTCCCACAAGTAGCCTAGGTCTGCAACCAAGTCTTCGATCTGGCTGTCATCTTCAACCTTCTTTTTTCTTGCGCTACGAAGGTCTTCGATGGCTGGCGTCGAGGTGTTACCACCACCACCGTTACCGTCACCACCATCGTCGTTTCGGGCTGTCGCGTCTGGCCCAGCCGATGTCCGCCGAGAATCGAGCTGTGCTAATCGCTTTTCGAGCTTTTCGAGCTTCGATTCTAGGGACGCGACATAACTTCGCTCTTTCCCCCGCGCAAATTGGTCGCTGCCTCCTGTGCATTCACTCACTTTCCCGGCTCGTTCGCAGGCGGTGCAAGCGGGGAGCTTGCCATCGCACTGGATGTGTGTTAGACAGCTGGGCGGGGGGGGGTAAGGGTTGAGCGGACGGAATGCGGACCTTGACTTTGGCGCTGCGGCAGCGCGAGCAGGCGGAGACAGGTCGGCTGACTCGTAGTAATGGAGCGGTGGTGGACGAGGTTTCAGCCATATTCGAGAGGATCAACGTGGGAGGAGTAGTGGATGGAGAGGGCACGGTTTGGTAGTTGGTGGCGGCGGCGATGCGGGCGGTGTTTATCGAATCTGCATCGCGTTCAGTGGTCGAGAGTATAAGCGAGGATGCAAGGCAGCCACAGAAAATTCGAAAGCTCCGATAGGAGCTCAGCTCCACACTGGTGCTTCACACATTTTGAATGCCCATGTTTTCAATCGACTCCTACTCTTACTGCTGCGGACTGCCTTGGGTAGGTAGCAGTAGTCTACAAGAGAATACCCGATAACTTATCCATGGTACCCCGCCGGTTTCCGCCAATTTCCACCAATGGCTAAAAACAAGACGTCCTGAACTGATCGAAATCTCCTTCTTGCATATTGAAGTGGCTATTGCATGCTCGCTGTGCTTCTGCAAAAGCACAGTCAGTCTATATCGAAGACAACTACCATATTTTCCCTAGTTACCGCTAAAGTAGGCGGCGTCTGCACAGACCTCTGATGCCTGAGCTTACGGTACTTCAGTAGGCAACCAACCTCCAGGAACTGGAATAATTATTACCCATATGTATGTAGTGTCCCAAGCAGACAATACGGCCGGACTTACCTATTGGAACGATGCGCTGCAACTCCAATCACAGATACCGATCATAGGTACGGTGTAACCCCAAAAATTCATATCCCTGAATTCTGGACTCTGGGATTGCATAGGCTGAATGCGGGGCAAGCTTGCCTCCTTTGGAAGGGCTGCTGGGAGAGCCGTGGAACGTTCGATTGAGAGGCTCTGGAAAGCTCAAGGAAACCGAATAAGGTGCCGGAATGAAGGGGCGAGATGGGCCAAGGGTGTTTTGCATGTGGGATGTCGCGATGGTGCGCAGATGCATACGTTAGCAGTTGAGTAGGTCTCAAACAAATGCGAGCTACCTAGATCCCTCCTTCGCTTGGCAGTGCTAACATCACCGACGTCTCACCTCGCCACCAACCACCACCACCACCAATACCTCCTGCACACCACCATCTATCCAACTATTCCAAATTCTCACCTGCATATAACTTGAACACAAACGCCGACAGAAGCCGCTGTGTGTTCCGCGTCGAGAGCGAGTAGCAATATCTTGCAGTTGCTCCCTGCAACTAGAATGTATCTCTCTATAATTGGATACGCAGATTAGAGTTTTGCCCGCTGACCATACCTCTGTTGCAGCTCCTTTGCAGATACCCATCCGAGGCTTCTTACCGCTTCTGCCTCGGGCACTCAATTGCACCCCACCACTCCCCACCACCACCCGTGCGGCATCAGCATTTCAACGGCACCTGCCGTAACAAACACTGAATCGAGTTTTTGGCGCATTCTTGTCCTACCCAAACGAATCTTGATAGAAACGTGTGAAGCAGAACCAGGGGCGGAAGAAAGCCACTATCTGGTTACCTGAAACCCTTAGAGCAATCTCATCGAAAGCTGACACAACAAACCTTCTCCGACAACGACGATTGGTCTGCGGGGGTCCAACTGACGGGATTGAAAAGCGGGAGGCGGCGGAACGACCATTACCGCTAGTATTTACCCCATCACCCTACCACACTTTATCTACGACCCGTTCCTTTGAATCGCATTCGTATACGGGCTACGTCTTTGCGTACGTTGATCGAGTCTCCGTTCCTCCGAGGTTACAGTAGGACAGAGTTTTGGGAAGCCTCTGGCCGCTGGCCTCATCTTATACACAAGGACGCAGGGACCCCTAGAAACGACTTATTGCTGCGCGACGAATATCCTTAGTCGAGAACCCGACTTCCATGAGTTCTCGATGGAAACGACGAAAACCACTGCAGCTCATCGATCCGGAGGTGGAGGAGTCCAAAACGGTCGTAACGGCAATTGGAAGAGTCCAAGTGAGGCTGGAGATAGCAGCGAGAGTTCAGGCGCCCCACGTTTATATCATACATTGACGGCCTGTACTCGGTGTAGGAGCGTAAGGAAGTCTTAGTCGTGTGGTGTTTGGGTGTTGTCGCTCTTCTAACGCTATCGACAATATAGAGGAAAACGCGGTGCGATGCGGGGCTACCCAAGTGTGGTCCGTGTGAACGCAGCGGCACTCAGTGCGAATTCTTCGATTCAACAAAACAGAAAACGATTTCACGCAACTATGTCGTCCATTTGCAAACCAAAGTTCGCGCTTTGGAGGAGGAGGTAGCAAGGCGAGAGGCGTTGCTCGAGGAAACGGACTCTCCGAATAACGAGGAGCTAGTACGTGGGATCGGCGCGGTTAAATTTGGCGATTACGAGCACTACAAAGAGCCCCGATATGTCGGATCGTCGAGCGGTGTCACAGTGACGCGGTTGGTATTGGAATCGGCCAAGAAGGATCTGGCGCCATGGGAATTTAAGGATATGACTTATCAACACCGCAAAAATGCGGTACACACCTCACCGGAGCAATATGGAGACCTGGCCACGGCCCCAAGATTCGCAGAGCCCAAGCTGCCACCGCGGCAATTGGGCGAGACTCTGGTTTCGTTTTTTTGTAAGAAAGGTCAGACACATAGTTTGTCGAGATGTGATGATGATGTTGACTGATGAAAATTGAAGCCCTTTATATGCTGCCTGTTTTGCATGAACCAACGTTCATGAAGGAAGTTGCCGACGTGTACGACGGTTCTCAAGATCCCTTCAAGACCTTTAAATTAAGGATGGTGCTAGCGATAAGTTTGCAGAAGTATTCTAGGAAATTTGAGATGGTAGCGGACAGCTACTTCCTAGCAGGACTGCAGGATCTTGAGGCGGTAATGGAACCCATGGATCACTCGACGCTCCAATGCCTACTTATTATGGTGCAATATGCACTGGTCAAACCGACACGGATAGCAGTGGGTCTTCAAATCATGAGTTGGGATGGAAGCCTTTCCACTAATATATTCCAGGCCTATCATGTCGTTGGTCTCTGCGTACGGTTATGTATCCAGCTTGGATATCATCAAGAGAGGACAATCATGCTCAGTGAGCAACCACTAGATCCGATAACAAAAGACATGAGGAGAAGGTTATTTTGGACGCTTGCTTCTATGGAGTAGGTATCCTGCTAATTCCCTCTCTCTCTCGCTAGACTGATCAATATCCATAGATACGGTCTTTCCCATGTATTAGGTCGACCATCAGCTTTCGCAACTTCAGACGCTTACGTGGACGTCAAATTTTATGAGCCAGTAGACGATATATACATAACTGCCGGTGGCATATTACCAGCACCCCCGTGTGGTAAAAAATTGATATCGATGCATTTCTTTGAGATGAGAAGGCTTCAAGCGGAGGTCCGCCGAACATTATACCAAAACCCCACAGAAACACCCAAAACAGACCGAGATCCGTGGTTCGTGCAGATGTATGACAAGTGTAATAAGTGGAAAGCATCGTGTCCTGCAGACGATGAGGGTAGTGGATTGAGTGAGACGTGGTGAGTTCCTTAGTTCCTTCGCCCGGCCGTTGATTCCAGATGCTGACCTGATAACATAGGTTCCATCATAGGTAATTAGTTCCAAACACTCGGTTTCAACAATTGCTGATCCGTGGCAGATACAACAACATTTTGATTTTTATGTACCGTCCAAGCCCTCAGATCCCACAGCCATCACTGGAAGCCACAAAGATGTGTTACAACTGCGCAGCGGAAAACGTCCGATTGGAAAAGCGGATGTATGAAGGGCAATCGGTCGATCTGACTTGGGTATTCCTACACCAAGTTTATACCGTGACATTAACCATCATCTGGACAATGTACAATCCCGAAATCCGGAGGCTCAATCCCAAACACGAAGTAGAAGAGCTCATTCGTTCCCAAATAGAGCTTCTCATGTCGTTGGCGGGACTCTGGCCTGGTGCCGAAGCTGCTGCAGACCTCTTTGCTCGACTGGCAGGAGCAGCCCTGAGGAACTACGACTCGGACCTCAGAAACTCGCCTGCTTCCACCCACTCATCAGTTACTCCTCCACCGCAGCAGCGTTATATAGACCGGCACTCCCCCTATAGCCAACAAGGCACCAGCCCTTACGCACCCTCCTACACACCCTCGGATGGGGATCGGTCAGTGAGTGACACAGCCTCGCCACCCCACATAGCGTCGGGAATGACAACTCTCACTTCGGTATACGAGCAGCCGAACCTCCTAGAAGCCTCCTACCCTCCCACAACCACCGCCCCCACCTCCAATCCGTCTCGGATACCATCAGAACCGAGCTACAGAGACTTCCAGGAAATGATTTTCGACCCGAACTTCATGAACTCGGTGTTTGCACCAACCGAGATTCCAGGCTCGGGGATTCCGGATTGGCTCCAGCAGTGGGATCCAAGTGTAGAGTTTCAACACCCAGTGCAAGACCAGAACTATTTGCCCCAGATGGAGGCGGAGGTGTTGAATCAACAGGCGCAGCATGACGAGCTCATGAGGATCTTGGAAAGCGAGGCGGTGCAGGGGTTTGGATTCGGAGGACCGCAGCAGCAGCAGCAGGAGCAGCGGACTGATTGGGGGTATAGTAATGAGGTGTTGTTTTGAGCGTTCGTCTGGATTGGGTTGGTTGTTTCTTGTTGGTGTTGGGGGGTTGGTTTGGTGTTGGGGGGTTGGTTTGGTGCTTGGGTTCGGTTTTTTTGTATAAGTGATGATCTGTCTGCGCAGCGGTTATGATGTAAGGCGGGAAATTGACTTTTTGTTCTTGTAATGTGTGTGCGTGCGAGCGTGATGAGTGAAAGAGACCTTTGATCGCAGCAGCCTTCCTTCCGACCGAGCTCCCATCTCCTAGTTACTACCAGACTATGCGCTTAACGAACCGCGGCGGTGTTATGAGAGCTTCCTCCATCCGTTCGTTTCGCTGTTTCGCTCGCCGATTCGTTCGTTCGTTCGTTCGCCCGTTCGCCCATTTGTTCGTTCTTTCGTGCCTAGTATCGTCCCACCGTCCGTGCGTGCCGTACTCTAGACTGTCAGCATACAAAAACACATCTCTCTCGCGAGGGAGATGGGGGCCCGGGAGCTATATCAATTCCTCTCTCCCCCACCCCTCCTCTTCAGGATAAATCGGGTAGTGTCCAATTGTTTTGCATTGATGAAAATCCAGAGGGGGGGCCAAAGAAAACTTATATTTTCTTGCGGAGTTTGTCGGCATGTCCGGCGGAGTGGGTATAATAACGGATCCGGAGAGACCGAATATAATTATAATAACTCTGGGGATGGGGAAAATATTGCCTCAAATTGGGGATATAACTAGAACGACGTTGCACGTTGAAAATTCTAGAACATTATTTGTAGTTCTATATACCGCATACGGGGAGGGAACAGGTAGACTAGGCTGAGCTAGAATGAGCTGGTAAAAAGATGATATACTCGAAGTACGCTTTGTGATAGTGGATCCGGCGACTCCGAAGGGCGGGTTTACAGGTTGCGGTATATAGAATTCATTGGCGACGACGTCGATATATGTGGATCCCCCATATGCGGGCAATGATATAGGCTTTCGGGATGGCCGAAGAGTTACAGAACCGGTACGACGACTCGGTATAGCACTCTTCCCCACGACAAGGACTTTCTCGAGCAAAGTGCAGTATTCGTTGCTATATGTTACACGGATACTACTGCTACCCGGCGCGGGTCGGCGACGCCGATGCGGGGTTTCATAGTTCGTTTCGCAAAGATTCTTCTACTCAACGATTGCAAGATACGTCGCATCGGGATGGCCGAGACATTTTTTTTCTTGCTGTTCATTTGGGCACTTATTCTTCTTGTTGTTCCATATCTAGATTAATGCTACACACAATACTACAGGGGGTTGGCCGGTTAGAAGAACTTCACCCCCATTTCCTCCCCAGACCCAAATACCTTCGCCGCGCCGCGCTCAACAAGCACATCCAACGCCTTCCTAAGCACGGTAGGATCAATTCCATGGAACTCTGCGTATATCCCTTCATTAGCCACCTCATCCTCCCACCCATCCGTCGTGAATAACGCATACATACCTTGACCCGTCGTCAAATCCCCCCACGAGATCTCATAAAGTGTTAACACCGACCCCTTCTGTCCTGTCGCATCAATCTATCCCCCATTTCATCAGCCCCTTCCCTCCCCTTGTGGTTCCAGCACTCACCCAATCCGCAATAACTCCCGCCCACTCCTCCGGTTTCCGCCAGTACACAATCACCGACGACCGCTCCTTATCCGCCCACTCGATTGTTCCCTCCGTAACCATAGCCTCAAGCACTTCCACAACGTCCTGCTGCTTCAACCGTCGATTAAGTGTGGAGTTGTAGAAGAGATCGGTTTCGAGCGCGGAGGAGAGCTGGAACCGCCATTGCTTGTGGGAGCGGCAGTAGGTGAGGATGAATGAACACCAGGCGGTGCGTTGTGCGGCCCAGGTGGCGGCGTTGGGCTGGGGGTGTTAGTGCGGGGATGGCAAGGGGAGGGGGGAGGTACCTGGCGGGTGAAGAAGGGGGGGAAGGAGTAGAGAGGGGGGAAGATGGAGGTGGTGGTGGTGGTGGTTGACATGGTGGTGCGGGATGAGGAGAGGATGCGCGTAACGTCATGGGGCTTGGCGTGAGCTTATCGGCACGTGGCGATGAGATTCCAGCTGTCACATGGAATTAAGCTGGGCATCTTCGAGACATTTTTTGAACAATAATTAGGCGTGCGTCGTTGTACGGCCATGTACAGTCGCGTACGTCGTCATATACGCAATTTTACAACATTTTTCATGTCAGTCTTGTCGAATTGACAAATCTCAGTCTGAACATAACAAGTTTGTGAGTTTTGCCCACTTGCGAAAGCCTCAATTTAAAAAGGTATGTATAATATACAACCTATGTGATCATGGGGGATATGGTATTGGAGAATCGAGCTCGAATTGCCAACTACTCTTAAAGACAAGCAATCCGATCAGCTGGACGCGGACTGAGATGTGGAACTGTTCTTACAGCTATTCTGTCTGAGGTTTTGATATCCACATCAGTAGGGGTATCAACGAAAAAAAGATAACCCATCGCTGTGTATACGTAGTCAGGGATGCACCTGAATCGCAGTTTATTAAGAACTCAACAGTGTTTCGAGGGAATACCTAGGCTGAACGGTATTTGGTTCACTAGCAGATGGGGTTTTTGCAATTAAAAATGACTGGTATTCAAGAACGGCTGTAGATAATCAATACCGAACAATACAGCCGTTTAAGCGGGCTAGACTTCATCCTGGTCGTCCTTGAATTGACGAAGGCAGAATCGATCTACACCCACCGTCAATTTCTGAATCTCCTGGGTCCGATTCTGATTAGTTGAGACGTCTCGGACTCCGGGTGGTTTGTTGATTGAGGAGCTGGGGAGAAAATCTTGACTGGGTCTATACGGAAATGAGATCGTGGGATCGAGTACGTCCCGAAACTTTCCAGTAATTAAGCCTACAAAACGAGGAAGCAGCGCTCACATTATTCAACCTTGAATTTCCCTCACTGTAGATGCTTTCTTAACTGACTGATAGAAACCTTCACGTGATACCCAGTCACAAATACTCCCCAGGTTGTTACCTGCGCATGCCCACCCCTACTGGAGATGCCCCAGCAGGACCTACAGGTGAGTGAATCCCTTGTGTGAGGGTAATACTTACGCAGAAACAGCCCCCTGAGCAGTTGGTCTCGCTCCCAGTAGGGCAAACATTCGAGTTGCCGACGGTTCATCCTCGACGAAAGTGCTGCTCGACTCCGCACCAGGTATCGCCCGACGGTCATGGCTGCAAAGGTCTTATCATGTATATAGAGATTCTGGATGGTTTTAAATTGTGGAATTCTTGACATCTCGGGCTATCAAACCCGTTTCGGTAGCCTTGCAAACCAACCCCAAAAGTCAGAAGAATACCCAGCTTCTTGCCCATCTTAGTTACGAGTGGAGTCTAGAAACAAGATAAACCGCCTCCCACGTCCAAACACTTCCATATCTCCATAAAGACCCGAACAGAAGACGTGAGTTGTATACGAGCTGCGAGTGACCGCCGTACACTGCGCTTAGGATCATAAAAATGTCACACATTATTTTATGGCAGCACTGTAATTGTAATACTAAATGTAGATATTAAGCTTCCATGGTGAAATGGTATCATACTTGCCTTCCAAGCAAGTGGCTCGGGTTCGATTCCCGATGGATGCATCGGGGAAATTTTTTTTGGAGGTGGTTCAGGCCATTTTTGTGTCCGGACACTATCCAACTCGCGCCTACTAGGCTACAACCATGACACGATTACCACTCACTTCTTAAGACATCCACATTTGCTGATTTCGAAACGGCACTGTAACCAACCAGTTGAATGGGTGGGACGAGGCGCCACCACAATTGACGCAAAGCTTAACGACTTACACTCCAGCCCAGAAATCCTGTTCGATCATATCCTCCGACGGTATCATCTCTCCTCCCACTATATCTTCCTCCGCCTGTGATCGATAAGGTGGATATACGCGATGGACGTGGTGGATAAGGTATGATCTCCTCTCCTAGTACTAAGTTGTAATAGCTGACCGAAAGACGTCGTTCAACCGACAGCCACTCTCCTACATTGCCTCTCTCGACCATTTATTGTCGATTGCGCAAACCGCAAGATCCTCCCACGAGCGCGCGAGCGTTCTATTTGAAAGCATCCAACCTGCCGAAGTCTATGATCTCTTCGTGGCTCGCGAAGCTAAGCTCGAGCGGCTACACATACGAGTGTTCTATAACTCTCGATACGCAGTCGTTGAGTTCGCGGAGATGCTTACAATAGGTTACAATGTGGCGGTGGGGTGGATGGCGATTGTGTTGAAGAGGATGGTGAAGGCTGGCTTTTTATTAGAACGCCATCTGGTATCTTCGGGCGAAACGTCGAGCGAGGGAAGTGGCGACGAGGACCAACTACTGCAAAGGGAGCGCAAGAACTTTCTAATTACCACCGCCGACTACGGTATGTGCGTGCGTGAGGATACTCTCGGCTGAACTAACCCCTCAGAGCTTACCGACTTCAACTCTGGCTGGAAATACTCCGTCATTTCCCCCGACTACGTCATATCCGACTCCTCGTGCTCCACCCCTTCCCTCTGCATCGAGGTTGGGTGCTCCCAGACCTACGCACGCAACGCAACAAACACCGGGCTTCTCGATCGTGTCGATCTGCTTCTGCAAGGGACGAGTGGACGCACCCGCGCTGTTATCGTCATCAATATAGATGAAGATCAGTCAAAACTGGAGTTTCGCGAGCGATTCTCGGGGTTTCTCGAGTTATGGCGGTACCAGTGTTTAGGTGACGTCTACCGGGATGGTGACCGGGTGCCGCTGTTTGACCCGAACGGCGGCATTACGGTCGTGCAGAAGGATGTGTACGGTGATGCAGAAGAGGCGCCGGCGCCTGGTGACCGCTTTTTGATACGCGCAAAGTGGTTGGTTGCGAATATTCAGGGCCACTATCGGCACCATCTCTGTACAGGGCAAGCCGGCTGAGGGAATCAGGCGAGTCGTGACGAGCCCGGGCTCATAGTGAGCGAGTGGTGCAACCGCCCGGCCTCCCATACAAAACCCCACGGTTATATACACGCAGGTAGTTATATACAATTTTTTGAACCGAGTGATTTATTGACCCAGGCTCGTCGTATTCCGGGCGAATGGCGACTCGCCTGATTCCCTCAGCTACCCTGTACATCTTTGGAATCGTGAGAGGAAGCCACAGATCAGGGAGAGGCTGAGCGAAGGTGATATCGGGAGGGACTATGAACCACCACGGAGAAGATGCGGGGAGGAACTATGAGTCATCGTAGAGAAGAGATGGTTGAAGCCATCCATGGCCGCAAGTGGCCGAATACCACATGGTTACATCTATGAATGAAAACCGTGGAGATCTAGTGGAAGTTCTAAAGGTGCCTGTGCTATGTGAAGAAAGACCCACGGTGCGCCCATACAGCTTTTCCATGTCTGATGATTATGTGCTATTATTACCAGAGAATCCCTTAGATTGCCTCTGCCGCCTTTGCTCTCTAGATCCATCGCTACACAGACTGGCTTTTTCGAAATACAGATGAAACCCACTCGAGCTTGTCAGACCGCAGAGCCAAAGAAAACACCTATTCATATTTACTATCAGAGCGCCTTTCAGGATATATTTGGGGCTCTTGAAACTTACCAAGAACGGCAGTAAACGACCATATAGCTGTTAGATACCCTAGCTTTAGCGGACAGTACCTATTACCTTTAGTCAATCTGCCATCTGTCTATCGTGAAAGAAGCTATGATTTCCACTGTATCTATACTGGAACTCTTGTGCTTCGCCGTAGGAGAAGAAACAAAACAACTTACAACTCGTCCGCGAAATTTATGAATCCTCCCAGAACAACCATTGTCCAATGAACGGAAACACCATCCAACCAACCGCAGACACCATATTCTCCAGCGCCTTCTCACTGAGCCAGCTCCCTTTGAGCGCCATCAACCAATTCGTTGCTCTATGTCCAATAAGTTTATGCTCCACCGGGGCCATTAGTCCCGGTCCCGGGAGATCCCTCTGTTTAACTGGTTCGCCGTGTTCTCGCAACCGCGGCTCAGCATGAGGTAGAGTCGTAATCTGCATCGAGAGCTTCGCCATAATCTTCTGAAAGACTCTAGCCACCGGGACGAGACGGGTTGCGAGGTGCTGCTACGCTTTTGTCTCCACCGCGTCGACTCTAGCATCTACACTCTTGCCCACCCATCGCATAACCGCTCTGGGCAGTCTCTGCAACCCCAGAAACGCAGAGACCACCAGGAATAGAACTAAGCCTACTGCTACAATCCATAAAAGGGCACCGAAATACATCATATACGCTGCTTTCCCACCGGGCTCTACTACTCGTACGACGCCGGGGATGTAATATCCATTGCGCGCTGCGAAGATCACTGTCCGCCCGAGATATATCGCACCAAGCCCCTGCAGGACAACCTCGGACATAAGCGCCGACGCGCTTAGGGTGATGTACTATACATAATTTTCTCTTTTTCTCTTAGGACCAGTAGTGCAGCTTTCCACGTGATTCTTGGACGAGAACTCCACAATAACAGCAGACCCCCAATGGAAGTTTCCCCAAAACCCGGAGTAGCACGGATAATCGCCGCGTTGGTGTAATTGTCAGCAATATTCAAAGCTGTAGAGAGCAAAGCTGTCAGCGGCCAGTATGGAGAGCCGGGCGTGCCACACTTGCGACATGTGAGTTTGTGGACGACAGTGCGGCGGCCGAGGAGGGTGGTAGCCAGAAATGCGACGACATTGATGAGTGCGAAAGAGCCGAGTTTTTGCTGCTTCGATGGACAGGTCAGGGGCAGGTTTTGGTGCCTTGAGG
This sequence comes from Wilcoxina mikolae CBS 423.85, assembly GCA_014904905.1. Classification (NCBI taxonomy): domain Eukaryota; kingdom Fungi; phylum Ascomycota; class Pezizomycetes; order Pezizales; family Pyronemataceae; genus Wilcoxina; species Wilcoxina mikolae. The sequence continues at coordinate 1,063,062 of MU122094.1, forward strand.
AGTCGTTTTCGCGGTCGTAGCGAACGTGCCAACGCCACGGAAAGAGCGCGGTGTGGGCGAGGGATTGGAGGGTGATGTAGTCCGGCCATTTGGAGGAAAAACTGGCTTCATTGTAGATGACGTTTTTACAGGCACTAAGTATCCAGTGAAGGTAGCCAACAGAGTTGGAGCCGTGCTGGCAAAGTGTATGGCACGTTGTGTTGGCTATCGTCGGGCATAAACAAGCCGCTGGTGAAGTTTTCCCATCTTTTTTGGGGCCTACAGTAGAGTTCCAGCAAAACTGGGCTGTAGAATAGAGTGCTGGATAGAGGGTAGTAATTGCCTGTGCGCATGTAGGGGGGGCAGAAAATATATCGCCCAGCAAACTCAAGGAATCGGTGGGCATTTTACGGGGAGATGGTGGCTGCCGAGTGGAAAAAGATTTCGAATTACTACTGTCATAGGGGTGTGGCGGGGCGCGAATGGACGAAGCTTTCGAATACATGTCTCTATGGAAAATTTAAGCGCATTAAAACTGTGCCATATCGCTGCCCAACAATCAAACAAGCTTCCAATCGAGAAGTCAGGGAACAAAACGTACATATGTAGGATTAGTGTACGTAAATGGATGCGCGTACCATCCCCAAGTCAGCGACTTGAAAGTACCGCATGTGCTGCTCGACCATGCTGAGAACGACATCCAGTCGGCAGAAGAGGTGCAAAAAGGCGCACAAGTCGAGAAGAAATTGCAAGAACAGTCATAGATCCTATCAACCGCCCATTTCATGCAATCACTAGCACCCAGAATACTGCTCGTATACAGAGAAGTTGCGCATGACATAGCACAGCTAGGAAAGGCACCCGGTGTTGCGGGGCGACGAGAACAGCGTTGATCGGTGATCCAGGTAGAGAATTCTGACAGCGATCTTGTACCCCATTCAGCTGAGATTGAGTCGTAGCACATGAAATAGGCGTCACACGAGCAACTCTTTGGCTCTGCACAGAGAGAGGTGTCATAAGTGGCATAAACAGTGATATAATCCCAACAGGAAGAATTATATGGAGCTGGCATTTAGGGTGTCAAAACAGCCCTCGGAGTGATACCAGGAGTTATTATTGATGTGTCTTGACGTGTTAGAGTAACTGGAGACTTTACTGTTTGAGGAGAAAGCGCCAGGCTAGCTGGGAATAGAAGTGAGATTAATGGAAGAATTTGTACAGGTGTAGGTAAGAGCATGATGGGTTGTGGTAAACAACAGTACTGAAACTCAAGAAACGCTACAGAGGATACCTCGTTCCTTTAGTACTTACAAGAAGTATTGTAACGACCTGCACCTGTGGGAACAACAGTACACCAGAACAGATACAAAGCTTCTGCTTTTTCTTGGGCTGAAGTGATAAAACTCAGGTCGACGCATGTAGCCTATCAGCCGCTCACTGTTGCGCATGCAGGTAGACTTTTGCACTGTTTCTATTGGTTTGGTCGTGCGCGATTGACTTACAGGTTGTAGTTTAAGCAGGCGAATCTGCGCATGCTCGGTTTCAGCCTTGTTAATCGTCGATACTCATCTGGCCGAAAAGTCAGTGAGTCATGTGATCTCAGGGTTAGGGGTACAACTTCGGGCATCAGTTTTCAGAGCTCAAAAGAAGTCCTTACCATTCAGTTCTTTAAACTTCATGAGTAAACTTCTTTCACGTACTGGAGTCAGCTACAACGTATGCTGGCGTTACACATCTTCATTTCTGGCGCATGATATATATAAACCTAACCCTTAGGTCACATGACTTTCGTCGCATGATTACACACTCGGTTTTTGTAGAACTCAACTCTTGCAATTGAAATTGTCGATCGGTTGAAGTGACCAATGAAAAAGGGCAAAGAGAGCAACGAAGAGGATGAATCCCACGTATCCCCTAGGCTTACATGAGTGTACACGCTCGGTTTGTGTAGATTGGTTGCAGAACTCAGATGACGAATGAGAGTATCGCTGATTGGTTCAGACGCCGATCTGTGGCAAACCTGTGAACTACCACCTAATCGAGGGCCTCAACGACGGTGCGGACATGATTGCTGGTGTCTAAACAGATGAAAAAGAAAGTGCAATAAAGATGCATCGATGGCTCGCGTAACTCGGGAATAGCATTGTGGAGACAGATATCAAATGCCATAAGAGTCTCCGCGCGCTCCCATGTTCGGAAAACGGAAGATCAATCATTCCGTACTGATGTGAGTTGCATAACAAAACAGCTAAATGGCGGCACATTCGCACACCCGGGACCACCATACACATACCAATACTTGTCAATACCGCAGTAATCCGACGGTGAATCACCTTTCCCATCCCAAGTGTACATCCATACCCTGTTCATCCCCGGATCCACATAGCCCATGGTCTGCATCGACAAATCATAAACGTCGGGACTGTTTGTTGACTTGTGAGCCTCAAGCAATGGTAAGGGATAAGTAGTAGACATACTTATACCAAAAAATGTCGTATCCACTATCGGGTGTATACATCCCATCACCTGTACAGTCTGAGTCTTTCCAAATTCTATATATTCACATCAGTCTCCCGCTCCCGCGGCTTAGGAGGGGAGTACACACGCAATACCGATTTCCGAGTTGCCGGAAACCACATCTGCATCAAGGCGCGCACCCTGCGCGGCAACCCAGGTCGCAAACTTACTCCCCTTCTTGAAGGTGAAGTATTTTCCGTTGTATTTTTCGTAATCAGACGGATGTGGACCCGCAGGATCGATACCGAGTTTTGTGGCAAGTGTATGCGCCTCGAGTGCAATGTTGTTGGAATGTGGTTGGATAGCTATACTCTTTGGTTTTTTTTTGGTGGAGGTAGGTAAAGGTTCGGGTAAGGAAGTAACAGTGAGGAAGAGGAGGAAGAGGAGGGGGATGAATTGCATGATGAATAGTTGCTGGGAGTGTTTTGCGGGAATGGAAGATTGCAGGTGAGCTCGTATACCAGCCGCTTTTAAGGAGCGAACTTGCGAGCGGTGAGAAAATCTGGCACGAGAGGAGATTACAGGATGGCACGGCGATTATAGACGCTTCGATAGACATATACGATGTTAATCTCGGTGGTGAGGATACTTTTGAGATACAAATTGATCGTATCAACTGATTGCAAAACAACATAGCAACCACGTACTCGAAATTCCCTCGTTACCATACGCAATCACTTCAAATCTCGCGAACTGGTGCGCGTTTTTAAATGGAGTCCTCGGGAACCGGCACAGATCGTGTATTGGGATTTAGCCAGCGGGAGATTCACACCGAAACACTGAAATGTCACCTGGGTTCGGGTAACTGCTCACGTGGCGAAACGCATAAAAACATGTATATATCCGCATATTCCCTCAACGCACGCATATTCATATTTAATGACTCACTGTGTAGCAACTGTTACAAAGATTCCAGATTTATGGGCTTTTGTTGGTGAACGTTTCGGAATTCGAACCATCTCCGGTAGCTTTCCGACCTCTGGGTGAGGTAGCGGAAGAACAGAAGGAAGGCTTTGACGATAGAAGGTGGCTTTAAAATGCCGCCAGGGTAGGACTCCAACAATGCGTGAAAGAGCGCATTATGCAGACGAAAAAGCCGTCTTCAAATAGGTGGTTAATCGGGTGGCGGTAAAAAGGACTGTGAGCCGTGTCATAAGCTTTCTGGACCTCGTTTTCTGCATCTGCGAGGGTGTTCGAGAGTATCGACTAGGAGAGGTGCCTGCTTTTGTTTGTTTTAATCATACTGTATGCACTCTATTTAGAGTATGACAGAGCCCATATCCCCTCCGCCTCCGGGCGAGCCGGCTAAATGGCGGAGTTCCCCACCCACTACCCTTCATCCCCTTCACACCGGGGGGCTGGCACTGGGATTCGAACCCATAGCATTGTGGCCGTATACCCCGTCTATATTTTCAGGAGCGATACCACTGCGCCACGGGGCCAACCCCTACAGGAGAGGTGCCTGCTGGTCTGGGTTTATAGCAGTGCATCAGGCTAATGCTTTTGAAGGATGTAACGTCGGCAGAGGAATCAGTATCATCTGCTTCGAAGGAGATTGAATAACCATGTATTCGATATATGACAAGTCTTCTTGACTTCAAACTGCTCAGAGATGCCAGCAACACTCCGCAATCTGGCCCCCCTCTGCGCTCTTGACTAGTATTGCTCACGATTCTTTGCAACCCCACCCTTCACTCTCCATAGCCCTCACCACCATCGCCTCCGTCCGCGCAACGCTTCGTTAAACTCCGTGCTCTTGTCCTGGTTGATGTATAGACTGATGTACACTTCGCAATGCATCTTCAAAGGCAGCTATTTGAGTATTTGGGACTTGTGGTGTAGAGTTGAATAACCCACGAGCGTCGTATTAATATGAATGGACTTAACGAAAAATGCGGTGTTCGGAGCACCACAAGAATGTCAAAGCCCTTGTACAGACACATGTGAATTGACAACGACATGGATCTTTATTTAGCTCCCCACCCCTTTAACAACCTTCTTTCAACCTCACCTCTCTCCCCCCCTACAACAAACAAACATGCCACTCGACTCCCTTCCTCTCGACCTCCATTTCCACATCTTCTCTTTCCTCCCCCCCACCAACAGTCCCAACACACACCCTCTAGCACACCTCGCACTCACTAGTCCTACCCTTCGAAGCGCAGTCGAATCCTACTCCCACCACCTCCTCAAGCAACACAAAATCACACACTCCGCAACGTCTTACCGTATTTCCTACCTCGCGTACGCCGGCGAAAACTGTCTCTCCTGTCGATGGGAAAATGATCCTTCTTCCTGGAGGCAAAGGTTCTTCGACGGGGATATATTCCATCAGGATATTCGCTGCTGTGTCCTGTCAGAGGCTAGAAAAGCGGATTAGCACATATGAGTTAGGGCGGAGTAGAGTCGCAATTCGGAGTGGGTGCTTGCTTTACACGTGGAGGAAGAGTATCGGTATCTGGATATGGAGGCTGGAGTTTTTTTATTTTTTACCTGCATCGGGATTATTGCGTCTTAGTACTGGTCTTCGGTCTAGTTGGTTTGTGTGAGGCGGCTGAGGGATTCAGGCGAGCCGTGGCGAGCCCAGTCCGTTCGTATTAATACAACGAGCCCGGGTCTTTCAATCACACGGTTACTCTACACCACAAGCTTTGAATACTCAAGTGGCTACTTTTGATGATGTATTGAGAAGTATACATCAGTCTAGACATCAACCACTGGTATAGTAAGTCTTCTACGCTGTTGTCCCCTCTCCTGTCTTTTGACCTCAGACTAACATGATGATTTCTATAGGCTCGATTTCCACATGACTTACGTGGAGAAAATACCGAAGCAGGAATCGCCGATGTCAGACTGGCGGAAACTATTGCAAATTCTGCATCGCACGGAGCTAGAAAATCTTACTACAATGAGATGAAAGAATCTAATAGCGAGAACCGCTTCCTCCGCCACACGACTAACCAGTCTCGGTAAGGCTAGCTGTTCCGAGCTCGATAATATATATGCTAATTCCTACCCAGCAAGACTGCCTGGAATCACGCAGAATCCTATCTTATGCGTGCCAACGCCCAGAAGACCATCCGCTACCGCAGGGGCGGGGAAAAGCTTCTGTGGCTCCTGTTTGGGATGACATTATCGGCTTTTTCGTCTGTGTAATGCAGCTCTTAGTGTTCTTTCACGCGCTGTGGGAGTCCTACCCTGCCGGCATCTTAAAGCCTCCTTCTGTATCGCTACTACTTTCATGGCTGTTGTCAAAGCCTTCCTTCTGCTTTTCTTCCGCTACTTCACCCAGAGGCCGGACACCTACCGGAGATGGGCCAAAATCTGCATTTTCTTCTCCGGACTTGTGGGGTTGATTGTAATAGAGCTAGATAATGGTCGGAGCGGGTGCGGACTGGATACGGACGTATACGGACTCTTAACCGTGGTTGACCGAGGTTGAGTCCGTCCGTGTACAGTTCTGTTTTGTGTATATAAAGTGGAGTATCCTCCGGTCTGGAGGAGATCAGAAAAATCAAGATACACTTCCATCAGATTGGCAAAGCTACCGAACTGGGTTTGATAGCCCGAGACGTCAAGAATTCTGCGATCAAAACCACTCAAGATAGATGGAATTATGTCGGACCTATTTCCCTGGAAATAGCAACCTTGCTTACCGAAGTCTTGAGTTCTCACATTTGACTTGCCTCCCCTTCGATTCGGCCGGCACTGACTCGGAACTGGAGACGAAATTTAATAGGAGCTTGATTCGAAACTGTAATCGATAGTTAACGGGGTTTAACTCGGAACTAGAGTCGAACTTCAACAGGAGCGTGACTGGATCCCCTTCAACTCACCACCCGGCCCCTTCGACTTGTAAGTTGTCACCCGTTTGACTTGTCTCCCCTTCGATCCGTCCGACACTGACTTGGAACTTGGGTGTCCGGCTCAGATCACACGCAGCCATGCTAAGTTACATCATTGCATTTATCCGGCTTCCTCAGATCTTCCTTGGCGGCGAGGATGAGCCGTTTGCGCGGTTCAGAATTCCTCCGGCAAGCCCGTTGTCAAGCTAAATACCCTCCAACTGGACTACCTCGCTAAACTACGTGCCGCGCTTCCACTCAAATCCATTGAGATCTTAGGAACTAGCCGATGGGAGATCGCGAGGCTTCTAGATGAGTGTGGCAGACCGGAATTCGCACAGGAATTCGTACAGTTTTATTGCGCCCTGGCTGCAGTACTCGAGACTGTTCCTGAGGAACGCGATGAGGATATCAAGCGGTGGATTCACATCAAATGTCCACAATAGTCGATGAAATATAGAATGTAGCTATCAGTAACGCTCCTTCGGCTCCTACGACCTGAGCCGGATCACTACCACAAACTTGTAGAGGCCAATGACCAGCATGATTTCGGCCACAGCCTGGATGGAGGATAGAGCTGTAGCATCAAGCCATTTGTCACCAATCGATGAGATGCCATAGATACCAACTATTTTTTTCTTTTTTCTTTTTGCTACCTTTTGGCGGGCTTATTAGGCGGGGTGATATACAGAGAATCGGAGCAAAGTCTGTAGTGACCAGCCATGGTATGATGAACTACAGCAGCTTGAAGGAGGTAATAAGGGAGGGTGTTACTAGTTGTTGAAAGTGCGGTCCCGAGCTTGCTTGTGGCGAGATTAAGAATCCGTTAGTTGCAACGCAGATCTTGTCCGAAATTAATCTCACAGGCAGTGCAAGCGAGGCAAAAAAAGTCTGGGCATGAGAGCAGTGGAAGCCTTCCCAGCCAATCGATTTTTGTCTGCGAAAATGGGCAAGGGTCAGTTAAGCGGTCAAACACGGCAACGAGCAGATGCCCCTATCTGCTTGTTTGAAGGGTTGAAGGCGGCGATTCTTTCAGTTGATTATCAACCCTTTTTAAGCCCTCCCTCCCCTCTCCTCTCTGTCTCCCCCAACCTAACGACGCACCTGATTGTATTCCTTCCTCACAATCATCAGCACTATAATTCCCGTATTAATCATTATCACTGCAACCAAAGCCGACCATGGTAGCTGGTAAGTCACCAGCCCCCGAGTATTGTGGTTCTGTTACTCGTTCGTACCAGTACTGCAATACCAGACCACTCACACTTAAAGTATATGCAGATGACGCTCGTCAACCTCCCGGCAGATATATACCTCTGCATTAACGACTATCTAGCAATGCCCGCAATTATTTGTACCACACTCGCCTTCCTCGGTTCTAACCCGGTGTTCAATATTTACCTCGGCACCATCTTAAAGGACAGAGCTGCAACTCGATTGCTTCTGGTCGCGTGCATAAGGCTGAAGATTTCTCTCGCGCTGTTTCGGGTGGTTCTGGACCTGATTCTTGAGGTGGCGGTTGTTTTGGAGCCACAACCGTTCGAAGCTCTAGTATGGAAGGACGATAGACGGGACTGGGTGTCAATGTATAATTGCGACGAATACATAACCTCATCAGTAATAGAGGCTCCGGAGCTTGGCGGAAGCCACGCAACAGGTTGGATCGAATGGCACAAGCCTGAGGGCGAGTGGATACGTCGGGCGCTTCATGAGATGGTTATTAATAATGACCACGACCTCAATGCCGATACAGGCATAGAAGTTCTACAAGCTGATGGAAGGTGTGGCGCATTGTGTTACGCCGCCGCATATGGTAGGACTGAATATTTGGCGATGATGCTGGCTAAGATGCGGGAAGCTTCTCAATTGGGTTGAGGACAGGCCAGGCCCTTTGCATTGGTCGGTGGCCTTTGGGCAAACAGATTGTTTAGCGGCGGTATTGGAGTGGCTGAGGGCTATCCTGCCTCGACCGTTGATACTGAATCATTTATCCGGCACTGATTGCAATTGTCCACAGTCCAATGAACCGCGATACATTCGTTCTCTCATCTATGGATCTCCTGTTAGCAAGTTTGCTAGCCCTTTGCACTGGTCTGTCCTATCACTACATCGGCCGGGATCCTTAACCTCCACAATAGTTGATAGTATCCGCCTTTTGACAACCTTCTGTCCCGTGCCGCCGCATCGGCACAACTGTTCTGCAATTTTTGCTTCTCTCCGGCGTTCTTGTACGGCACCACCACAACCGGATAATCCGGAACTGTGCGACTACCCAGAGTCTTGCAGCGCATATCCAACGCCTCTGCAATGCTTCTTATCATGCCTAAGACTCAGATAGAGGAGGAACTCTTAGCAGCATTGCTTGAGCTGTCCGGAGTCTATAACATAAACGGGCATGCGGCCTGTAGGGGAGTAAATATAAACAGTCCTCTCACTATCACTGTTCCCTTCGGAACTAGGCAGCCATGGAGTGTTATTAAACAACTTCTACACCACGAAGCACGCGTTCACCCATGGGGAGTTGATGGTACCTGGTCGTATACGCAAACGGCTTTACAGATAACTATTTCAGAACCGATTTCAGTTCATACCACTATCAAATTCCAGGATTTTTTCTTCTCACAAACGAATATAGAGGTGGAAGAAAGTATCAAGATAACTGTCCAAAAATGTGGAGGACTGTGGCATCCGCTAATTGACTATGTGACCAATTGGGGGACGATTCGGCTAGAGGAAGATCCACTACGGGAGGAGTTCCTATAAGTAGTGCTAAATTGGCTTACTAACTCCTCAACTACTCCAGAAAGAACAGAGGTAGATGAGATTAGGAATGAGGCACTCGAGGGTTCCCATGGAGTGACACCTGTTTCGGGCTGTTTGGGAGCGGTAATCCTGTTGGAGAATCAAGAAGGAGCTGGGAGACGTTGCAAAGGCACTAGTGAGGTCGGGAGCGGGTCCGGGACTTACAAATGATTTATTTTGGGACGAAGATGGCCGCATGAATTACGATATGGAAGAACTAAGAGGCTACACTCCGCTTTAGCTAGTAGAAAAGCTTGGCGATGAAGAAATGGTTTCGGTGATGATGGGTGTAGAGGATCAGTAATTGGATTTTTGAGTTGGGATGGACGTGTTACTTTGATAGATGTAGGAGTAGATTCTTAATTGACATGTATCCATCGAGGCTATCAAGGCCTGTATATATATACACCAAAGTAGGTTCATCTTACATCTGAGTGACGTACCTCGTTCCTCGGATCTAGTAGACCTCGGAACTCACGTATGCCCAGACTCTAAGTATACATGAAAACAGGACGAGCAGTGACGAGCTCGAGTGATACTCGGTGCACGCTAGAAAATAAGACATAAGTACACGCGTTGAGTGCTAGTTCTTTAATACATTCTAATATTGTATGTGGAAGGGTCACAAGCTGTTACAGAAATCTTTCTCGATCTGGCACATCCGTGTGCGGTAGCATGCCTTGACCAATATGATAGGATCCGGATCCGGAACCTGATCCGCCAATTGATTAACACCGCCGTACTCCAGGGTACCGAGAGACTGGGAGTGAGGCTCAAAAGAGGGGAGAGTGTGGTTGGTATGTACGGAATTTCGATCCGGAATTACTCGAGTAAAAAGATGGGGTATGTATTTCATCGTGGGGTCCCAATTTACAGATGACTGGACAACTGGACAATCTAGTCTTCGCACACTCCCTGGCTCGTAACAGTGTAGATAATGATATATATCGTCCAGACTTCATGTGTCTCTGAAGCCCACACCAGGCGTGAGGCTCCGACGATCCAATCCAAAAATTTCGAACATACAAGCTCAAGATCTTATATTTGAGTGACCACACCGATTGCGCGCGTTTCATAGCCTTTTGAAACTGTATACAGCAGCCTGCGGGGAAACCAGTCACTTAGGATTGCGGAAATCAAATGGGAACCTCAGGAGCGGGAACGAAGCCGGCTGGAAGTTCAGCATTTGGCATCTAAGGGTCCCGAAAGATTGATTGGTACAATCCTACGGGAAGGTATGTGAAACCACATGAAAAATCTTTGGAACTTCAAGTTGAGGGCTGAGGATTGACTTTGAGGAAGTGGCTGGATGTTGTTGATGTTGTTGGAGTGCCCAGACTTCTTCCCGACGCAGCGAGTGAGGCGATTGAGGCGGAAACAATAGAAGCATGTGCACATTTGGAGCGCCATTTGTAGTAACAATCACCAAAAGACACCCAGTACAAGGAAAAGTTTTTGTGATGCATGAGCCAAAATGATCCTGCCAAAGGATACTTGCAAGAAAAGCAAATAATGCCGTCTGCATCTCAGAACTTTTTCCCTGTGCCGAGTATATCGATATTTGACTGGTGGTGCCGGTGCCGGTACCGTACCGGTATTGGTGGTCGAAAAGCCTGTACTCAATTCAGCTTCTCAGCTTCACCCCTTTGCCGCAGCTGGAACTGTAATCATTCAGCTCTGCTCAACAGCCCACAATCTCGCATTGCATGTATGTTGGGGTGGGAAGTGGGTTTTTAGAGCCGCCTCTGGGGTGGTTAACGGCGACATATCGTTGCACATGCAGATTCCTATCTGTTGAAGATCTTGCCATAGTTCGTAGGAGGGGAAGTGGCGGAGCCCGTGTAAAGTTCCCGATCCCGCAGTCGACTACATATTTGAAGCCCGTTGATCGCGGCCCTTCCGCCCACCTTGCACAAGGCCTGCAGACATTCAATGTTTGCTTCTGTTTAGGCCCTCGTCTGCTTCGACCTTTCTCCCAACCAAAATATTCCCTGCCATACTCTCACTCTTTTCGCTGACTGTAATCGATATCATTCCAGTCTCCGTCAATGAGCTCCCACGGCTAGTCTTGAAGATGTCAATGTCTCGTTTGTAGAATGAAACGAAGATTCCTGGACCAATGAGGCGGCTCCCAACGTTTTTCCAATCCCAGTTTTTATGTTGTGGCAGTCCATCCAGCCTTAAATCGGCAACTGCACCCGAACAGTTGCATGGATCATTGTGAGCACACAAATACGGTGCAAAAGACAGCCCGGCGGGGCCGGCGGTGTGCACAGTGTAGGCAGCAGTAAGGGCACGCGCACCACCTCGAGCGATTCATATGCGATGCCCCCCACGCTTCAAACGCCCATTCGCTATCTGCAACTATTTCCTGACAGCACAGCCTTGAACAGAAAGAGAGATATGGGTGCAGAACGCCCGATAGAAATGCATGCGCTGGATTCGGAGTGGATGGATGGATGTTGGCAATGATCTGTGGTGGTCTGGGAGTAAAACAACGATAGGCGCGGTGATAAATATCAACACCACACAATATTATGTGGGAATTTTGTAGGTGTGAAAGGATTTATATTGGACGAGGGGTGACCCCACATGTTGAGCAAAGCCCGCATGTGCATAGCTGGAAGGATCTTTGAGGCAGTGCACATCCTTTATGCAGTGTAACAAAATGTCTAGAGTACGATTTTTGTGATTGGCGGCTCGAAGCCTAGCGGCAGTTGTAGGCTAGCCAAATCTGGGCACAAAATAATTCAGCTGCAGCTAGCCTCGGAGCATTCTCAACCGCAGCCTTGTACGTTCTCATTCCCTTCAACATCTTCGGCCTTGGGAAAAATTTATTAACGCTTGTTCGAGTATGTTGACTTAGATTGGTCCTTTGGATCTCAACAAATTCAGGGTCGCGGACGGTGTGCACTGTTTCGAGTTGATAGACCAATGATAAGATAAATTTCACTTTATCTATGCACGTCTTTTACACTGCATGCAGCTACTATTGTAAAAGCAACTTTGTGCTTCTAGCATTCCAGGTGTTTGCAATTGTAGAAAGGGAACTCAATCAACTGAGCATGAGCACGCGGCTCTGCCATAGATATCGATCCGTATTGATCTGCAGAAGTCATGAATTATGATCACCGGAATAAATAAATAGGCCGCGACCAGATATGATGTTCTGCGAACGCGCGTACGGAGCGAGACAGTTCACATTGCAAGCATACAACGTTGCAACATCTACATCTCTTCACGATGATTGACCAGGACCTGCCAACAAGGTGCGTCGATCTGCTGTTGCACCGCCCACCTGTTGGTTTCTGATTTGCAACTGCAGATACATCAGTAAAGAAGTGCTCGTAAAATTTCTGGAAGACAAGTGGCCGCAAGACGTGAAATCGGTGTCAATTGAGGTGTGTTTTACAGCATATACAGCCTTACGGGGTTTGGATTGGGACAAGTTGACAAGGCTTAGGATATCGACGGTCAGTACTGGAGGATAACAGTTCCCGAGAAACTTTCGGATGTGAGTTGAGGATGCGCTTCGTATTTCGTAGTTCGCCATCTGAAGGACATATATAGTCGGAGATCAAGAAACTTCAAAGCTCGACCGTGAGGTCGAGCTCGAGACGGTAATTATGTAGCGACGGGTATATCCTCTTTCAGCGCCTGGTGCTGGGATGCTGCTTGAGAGAAAAAGATCGTAAGGGTGTGCTTTAGCAACAGTTGGGTAGGCAAGGAACGTTGCATGAACAATATAGCATAGCCACTATCAGTTACTTATAAGGGTTGTGTGGGAACATGGACCACCGTGAGCGACGACGTCCAGAATTCTTGCAAAACTACCACAACCAGCGCCCAATGGAAACAGAAAAGTATAGCGATCAAGAAATTATCGACCTAGACATGTTCGACCAATGGCAAATATATCCTGAGAACCAATCCTGGCATGATCCAACCACATTCGATCTCGAATTCTATTTGGATCGGTTGCACCGCGACGCACCTCGCGTATTGGGTGATTCGACTGACGCAGATGTTTTAACTGTACATTATTCTTCAGAAGGTGAGCAATTATAAAATACCCAATTGCAAAATGCAACGATGTTGATTGAACGGTGCATAGGGGTTTTGATAAGAAACAGCCAAATCGAAGGAGAAGGAGACCTTAGAAGCGTAATTGTGGCAAACAATGCAGTAGGTTCCCAGAAACATTTCAAAAATATGGATGCTGAAACAAGAGAAAATTAGAATGCGCCGGGACATGTATTCTTGTAAGTTTTTCCAGGTTATATTTGCTCAGAATATTTTCTAAAACTATAAAAGCAATATTGCCCCAATATTCTCATTCGGAGTACTGCAGATAACTGAAGAGCTCCTGTGCAAACTTCTTACCTCTCATGCTGTATTCCCGGGATTCCTTGATCTCGTCCATCTCTATGGAGAAAAGACCGATGAAGTGAACGAGGACTTTGCCGTATATAGGCAGTATATCACGAGGGGGCTTGCTCAAGGGGAAAATAAAGTCCCTACCATTGAGGCATTTGGTCTGTTTTTCCCAATATTCCTATTTTAGAATGCGGACTTACATTTCTGGGTTGCAGAGTTGTGCTACAATTGGAGATATGTTCTGAAACGAAAGGATCACGGCTCTTCTGGGACCATTTGGACTACGCGAAAGATGGGAATGTATGCGAAATATCAGCCTGCCAAAAAAAGCACTACATGGATACCAATACAGGCTTCGGATGACTTCCACCACCGATTGAATGATGTCTTCGAAAGTGATAAAAAGAGAATTCGCGGCAGACGACACGACTTGGATATACATCTGTTATTGATGCAGACAGCCAGTCAGAACTGGACACCTTATATCAATGACCTCGAAATCGAATTCAGGGATATGGTAAGCGGCAAGATCCGTCGTCTGGGGGTTGTCTTTTATCAATAGAGGATATCTCTAGGCGGTAAATACTTCTGCGGAAGCTAACTGTTCGTAGGATCGAAGGGCATTCATGTGGCGTCCGAAACCTGGATTTAGCCCCATTGCCGACGAACATAAGGATTCCGAGCTCGAGCTGGAAGACACCCAGAGAATCCAAAGGTTCAAAGTCAAGCTCCTTCAAATCGTACACTCATTGGACATCAACTGTGCGAATATCGCATCGTTGAGGCGAGGATTGAAGGCCTTTCAACAGGAGAAGGGCGCTCAATACGCATCAGACGACCAATACCAGAAAACCGATCGGGAGCTGAACGAGCTTCTTATCCAGACTACCGAACATAGAACTCGCGTTAAAAACATCATCCTACAGGTGGAGAGCCTCTTCTCACTTGTGATCACGATCGTAAGTCAATTGAGACCACAATTCTATACGCAGGCCTACTGATCGTCCGAGTAGATTCCTTATATCTTTGCGCGGCGCGAGAACTGTATAATGCTTAAGCTTTCCGATAAAGCCACACAATACGCACGATCTATGAAAGTCATTACCGTTGTCTGCATGTTATACCTGCCTCCATCACTCATGGCCGTATGTTGCAACGTTGATAATCCCCTTCTATGTTTGTGATCCCGCTGTCTAACAAATTCACTAGGCTGTGTTTGGTATGGGACTCTTTTTTGGTAATCCACATCTAGCGCCGGCTATTGGTTACTTCATCCTCGCAACCGCTGTACTGATGGTTCTTACATGGGGTGCTTGGATGTGGTGGGAACGCAGATATCGAATCTCATCTGGCGACGAGGAGATGGCCATGGCAATCAAATAAAGACAAATTGCAAGAACATGCAGATAGGGGATTCGCAAATGGGATTGTTATTGGATAATTTCATACAATACTCTAGGGTGTCCGACAGTTGCAATTTAGATATCCGCAAATAATATAAAGTATCCTACGTTGAGAAGCTACAATACTAGCTCTAGCTGACACCGCCGCCGCGGCGCGCGCGATCCAAGCAAACAGAGAGGAAAGAGACTCCCATTTTTATCTTCGTAATAGTTGCTGTCAGTATTTGAATCTGTCAGCGCCATGAGGAGGAAGTAGGGTGATTTCGATATTGATGCTTTGGCTCCGGATTTTTGGTCGTCGCTAAGGTGGCGACTGAACCTCCAGCCTCCCTTTTGTGGATAAGCGAATTTGGCAGTGCGTTGGTGCCCCACAAATGGCCATGAATCGTCCTACCATGAGTGATATTGCGGTGTGGACTCATCTGTTATCCACCTGTTTGATTCCAACTTAGAAAGCGCAAAAAGAACTATTGCCATTTTTTCATTCCGGAGTGGTTTGGAATTGTGCTGATCACATTTAGGGCGCCGGTGTCTGCACGGGTTACATTCGAAATCGACAATTCCCTACAGGAAGTAAACCAATCAGAAATAAAATATTACAAATGAAATTCAAACCAGCATCCCCGGGTCTGTACACTCTACTTCCAATATCTTCCATCATCCCAAGTGGTCATCTGCCTATTTATCTAATAATCACCAAGCTAACTCGCTTTTAAGTTCACCACAAAATCAAAAGAAACCCATAATCCATCTGTATCCGCGCTCTTATTCCCAAATTTTCTCATCATTGGCAAGCTCAGCTCGCTCCTCAAAATGGAGGCGAAAAGAAGCGGCCAGTATAAGCCGCAGTTTATCCGTGTCTCCTAACAGTCAATATGATATATGACCCCAACCGGAACCTTTAACTTGAGTCCCGCTTGCGTCTCACGACCACCGGCATTCGATTTTGATCACCTTTGTACTTGCGTTCGCATTGTAGGTGATGCTCGTAGTACGCTGTTTCTTAATTTGCACCACAATCTTCACCATCATGAGCAGAATGTAGCCGAATTTCTGGGGTCGGAACGGTGCTTTCGGTGTTGAGGTCTCCCGAAGCAGAAAGCAGTACCCGGGGTTCATGGATACTTAAGTCCGATTGCGCTGAAAAATGTCAGAATGGTCTGTTGAACTGCAGGTTGGGGGTGGGGGATGAAACATACAACGAGGACGTTTTAAATAGGATCTGGGAGCGGCCAAGTAATGTGATTGTTCACTGGATTGGGGTACCTAGAGTGCTCTGTGTTAGCATCGATTAATGACTGGATCAGGGATACAGAAGGATATACCTCAGCAAGAGGATGCTTGTGATTATTGACCCCGGCGTTTTCAGTTCTTGCATTTGATCGCACTGGAGTCTGACCCAGAAGCTCCTTAAACCGATTTACCGCTTCAAAGGCTGTTGGACGTTTTTTCTGGGTTTTCGGGTCTTCATGAATGAGCATATCTTCCAAAATCTCGGCCACTGCTTTTGATAGACCACCCTCGTTCTTTGCTTCCAAGAGGACATTTTTTACCGCGGGCTGAAGGTCATCGACGTCTTTCCCGCAGTGAAAGTTATATACGGTAGCCTGTATCTTCCCGGGTTCTCCTTCGACATGTTTGCGGTTCTCCCGGAACCGCGGTATACCCGCAGCCCCGTCCTTCAACCACACCAGAATTTCACAACCTATGCAGCCCATCGCAAAAACATCGTAGCTCCGTCCTACATTCATTTCTGGTGGAGCATACTCGTCTGTTCCAACTTTTTTTGCCGTTTTGGACTGGCCTAACTCGCGAACGATTTTGTGATGTCCCAGTCCCAAGTCCGTGATTACCCATTCGCCGTTGCAGATAAGTATATTTCGAGGCTATAAATAGTTAGAACATCGGAAATAAATCAAGCCTATTTAGTGCTTGACTTACCTTTAGGTCAAAGTGAAAACCAGCTTCGCCTGGCCGACCTGTGTGTATGTGATGGAGTGCGCCCAACAGTTCCGCAAACTCATTCCACCAATCCTTCGCGGTGTAACCCTTGTCATTTGGTGGGTCATTATCAAACAAAACTTTGAGACACTTCTCGGCGAGCGGAAATATGTGCATATGTGTCCCCCTATAGACTATGGCCGCCTGGAGAGGCATGACTCTGGGGTGCGAGTATCTGACGTTATTATCCATCTCCTTAAGGAAATCTAGGTTCCCATCTATCACATGGCTGAATATTTTCAGAGCCACTTTACCATCCTATCAATATGACGCGTCAAATCTTTGACCTATAAGGAAGTATTGCTTGTAGCGGGACACAAACCTTTGCAACTTCAAAATCATGGTACCCGGGCAGAATTTCGGCTTCACAAACAGTCGAGTAGCCACCCTCTCCTATACGTTTGGTGACATTGAGAGGGAGTATCTGTAATGGGTGGATTTTCTTGGGCTCTGAAATCGAACGATCCTGATACCGAAGTTCGGGCATAAAAAAGTGGAAGAAGTTAATATATTCTGTAGATTTAACAGTCGCTTCAAGTGACAGCATCTGGTTGAATTCGTCCTGGGGAAGCTGAGGGAGGTCGCCAATATCGAGTGTAGATAGCTTTTGGTCAGTGAAACCCTTCTCGATAAACCCGAAAATAAAACGCCATTTGCTATGTCGGAGAAGGAACGACAGGACTCCGACGTAGCTGTTGTTCTTGTTCCGAATTGTTGGCACCAACTTGTCCACATCAGGTTTGCATAGGGCGGGGCAACGTTTACAAGAGCAGCGGATCAAATCTCTGATTCGCTCCTCCGTGAAGAATTCCATCAAGCTGCGATGAGAATAACCTTCTACCCACCCTTTATCGTCTGGCAACTGAAGCACTCTTCCAAGTCGAGCTTCTACGAAATCCACGCCGATATCGGAACAAGCGGGCGCCGACATGAGGAGTGTGTAGATAGCGGATCCTTTCTGCTTGAGCCTGGCCCTCGTTACAGCTGATGTCGTAGGAGTTGGTCTTGAACAGAAAATTGGTACGGTACGAAGAGTGTATTGCAGTAGGCCCGCAGTTTTGGCAGTGAGGATCAGCAGGGAAAATCAGGCGCTTCTTTCATATATAGACTGGCTTTGAGAGCCTCAGGTCCTGAGTAAGTTCTCGCGAGGAGCTGCTGTAAATCATTGCGCCTGGTCTCATGGTCAACCTGAGGATAGTTGGCCGAGTGCGCCGTGGGTACCTTGACCTGAGAGATGACCAGTTCTTCCGACTTCTTCGATGTGCCGCGTACACATTGCGCACACTTGGTTATACCTAACAAGCGCTCCGCCGCACTTCGGTCAATGTTATCGCGCTTTTGCTTGTGTGAGTCACCAGTGAAGTTGGTTCACTGGTGCGGGTCTTCGCGGGGCGTTTGGATAGTTTTGGGGGTTTGAATTTGGTAGGATAAAAATGAGGTTAGAACCAAAAAGCGGAAGAGAAGGCTAGCTAGCTGTGAGGCTGAGTATGGAATGATCAAGAAGCCTTTGCGCGAATCCCAACCCTTCCAGAATATATAGAAAATCGAACAATCTTAGCGCATTTTTTTGTACTCAGAACCGGCATTTAGAACGAAAACCTCCGACTAGATGAGATTTGCCCAAAATAAAGATCATTGCTCTAGGAATGCTAGTTTTAGCTAGTAGGTTCTAGATTTGGGTTTAGTACTTGTCTAATGTGCAGAAGACGAGCCTTACTTGGAGTAGTCAGATCATGTCTGATATTTATGATTTGAGAGCTCACTAGAAGCTGAAATAACAATTTACTGAGGGCTGATAGGATAAATGCGAATGTAGATACTACTTGTTAGAGAACTGTTTTGAGATGCGTGAGCATGCAGGGGAGAACAAGGCAAATCGGGCAAAGTACATACCATGAGAAATACCATTTTTAAGCCTGTTCATCCTGCTTTCCAGATATCTACAGTAAAACACAAACCGGCAGGCGCTCTTCATCCTTGAGTAGAACATTTCAGTCTTCAACCGCTGGATGCCCGTGTAATACTAATATTCGAATATTTGCTGGCTTTGCGAGCACGCAAATGGTGGCGTCTGCAAGGTTCATGCACCGAGTGCCTATTTAAGTACCTGCTCAGGTAGGAAGGAGATAATTCGATAAATAGATAGAGGATTTGTATGGGGGATGTGCCACACCCACCTATAGTTCTCCAGATATACATGTCCAATTCGACCAAACAGCGCGCTGGTGAGGCTCGTGCAGGAACAGATTTGCTGTTTGGCGAGGGAGAGACTGTCTCAGACAGAGCTCGTGATCATGACGCACAGGGGTTAGCGAGGCAGAGAAGGCATGAAGGCGAGTGAGTGCCCAATTTAGAGGAAGGACAAAGCAAGAAAGAAGAACAAGCAAAGATTCTGGCCGGTTCTATCGAACGCATTTTTGTGTCTTCACTGTCAGAGTAGTATCTACCAAGCGCGGTACCTCGATGACAAGATGGCCATCATTGTACAGTACCTATGTGACAATCACTATCCTTGTATATTAGCAGATTAGAAGATCTGTAGGCACAATCATCTATTCGAAAAAAGAGGCTGATGTCCTCATCATGATGTTTCACTCGGCCATTAGAACCTGTATGTGTCAAAAATAAATTAAAGATGCTTATATTAGTGAACTTACTTAACCGTTGGATATAATATATAACGGGCCCGGGAAGAGGAGGTCTACGCGGTAGAAGTGGCATAGATATCTGTGTGTTCACCAATGACAATTGATATGCAAGAGATGCAGGAGTTCGAAGGTTCAGACTTTAAGGACATTATATTTGAGAGATCTGTTGGTAAAATTAAGAGCAAAGAGACATTTTGAGACTATTACATACATGTATATGCGTGTGTGGTGTGTGTGTATGTGTGCCCATTGTGTGTTATGGCAGGGTTACAACCGACACCAAGTCACAATGCATAAATAATACCTATGCATCAGGCGAGGCTCAAAATCTCCGAGGTGATACTAGCTGGAAGGCTCGGATCGCTAGAATTAATTTCCCTCCCGGGGTCTTGATATCCATTAATGATAAGCCAGAGTATGGGAAAGTGAACGTCGAATTCCATATCCCCAGGTTTTCGCCTCGCCCACAAACTTCCCAGGCGAAAAAACGAAAGTACCGCAAGGCTTGACAAGCGAGGCTTGGGTTACCGCTATCCTATCCTCTCCAGAGAATATCAAATCATGAAAAATTCGAGTCCTCATATTATAATCCAATTGCAAGCTTGCAAGTCGAGGGGGAGCAATGATGTTAACATGGTACGCGTACGGGTTTAAAGCCGAACCCCACATCCCAAATATGTGAACCAAAGGCCGCCATGTGCGTGGTGATTATGAATGTTGTGTGTATATACATAATCCTCGTGAATAAGAACCATCACCGAACCCCTAATCACCTTGTCTAGACCCAGACGCTGAACACTTCTTTATCCGACAACCCACAGCCAACACCCTCGCAATATATACAACGGCGGTTCCTCTGTCCTGTGCTCTCTTAACCTGTCAGGAATCCATCCCGCTTCGCCGTCTCGACAGCCAGATAATGTAAATAGAAACAAAGCGTTCAAGACCATATGCCCTCCCAGACGCTACTGTCAACACTGAGTCCCAGTCTCCCACCAGTCGAACCCGAACAACATCCACCCCGCTGTATGCCCGCAGCGTTAAACTGCGTCAAGCATTTGAAAAATCGAACCACACCCAGCATGTTTCTTGTAGTATCTTGCCACCGTCTATTGTACGTGTCGTCGAAATGTAGAAGATACTCAAGCATCATGCGCCCTGGCTGAACATCGTGTACGAGCTATTGCTGGTAACCGTGCTTGAGCTATCGCAAGTAACCACGCTAAACCTTCGCGTTCGCGGTCTTCTCTTGTTTCTCGACGTTACTGAGGCGTTTTGAAGTTGTAATATCTCAAACTAATGGAGAGACTCTTGTAAGCAGCAGTTCTAAATACGGTTCTTCTTCCTTGCTACTAAGCCTGAGTGTGTGAAGGGAAAAGTCATACTTCGGTAAGTCTTTGCGGAACGGTAATGACCCAGTACTCAGCATCAACTTCCTATTGGAGAAATCCCATTAACGTCCAGGCATACAGAATATTTTGAAGTAGGCTGCAAACCTCAATTTCGAGATCCCGTTCATCATGATACGGGAAGCGTTCCTTCAAGAAAGCTATAAGAACATCCGCCTTGATGTATCGTCCGAGAAGCTCTTGCTTGTACACTCTAGGCTTAGGAACAGCCGCGTCGAGGTCGCGTTGACGAATGAATCGGCGTATGATTCCAGCAAGCATCTTCTCGGGAAACATAATGGTTATCGTCGACGACAGCGGTCAGTCATTGAAGAATGATTTATCCTCGACTCATGGATATATACGTATATCAAATCCCTTCCTCTAGCGGCGGCTCTTTTCTGTTGCTGCAGCATCGTCGATATAATTCAGAGGACGTGTTCAAAATTGAGCGGATCTGTGGTTCGATAACTTTAATTCACCATCCATTTCTGTAGAAAACACACCTGGTGACCAACTGCATCGACAGAATGAGTTAGACAGTATGCGTAGTTATTCATGGAGGTGATTGTGATAGGTTATATGTCGTCATTTAATATAGATGCAGCAGCGCGTTGGCCACGTCGCGAACCGAATGACAGGATAGAAACCCAGAGGTCGATCCATGTTCCATGTATGTATAAAAACCCAACTGATCATGAAGAGTTTTGCAAGATAAGTTTTGTAAATCGAAGAGAATTAGGATAGTCAAAGCGTAATTCCAAATTAATATCGGGAAATCGAAAAAGCTCTTTAGACGGAGTCAGGAAACCACCTTGGTCAATTCCAAAGATCAAGATTGTAAATGCTTCCCCCGTGCGCCGCGACAACCGCAACTGCAAACGCGAACAACAGCGATTTTGCAGATCTGGGGAGTAAAACACCCGGGAAGCATCGTCATCACAGTGCGTTATCCTTGCCAGCAGAACGAAGTGGTCTGTAGCAACAAGCATTAGCATTCGATAATTTTAGGTTTATTGACACTTCTTCTGCGATATGAAAACGCCTTGGGGGCATCATCTTCCCCCCTCCTGGTTTTTATTTTGATGAAAATTGTTTGTAGATTTTAATACTGGAATACCATCACTTCGTATCGGAGACTTTGGAAACCTACACAAAGATATCAGGCCGATGGATGGGTCATATGTGCTAGCGCTGCTCTTACATGCCGGACCTCCAATGGAGATAAATACACCACACTGGAGGTGTAATGGTCTGCAGTGCGGGGGAACGAATGGTTGATTTAGTGAGCTGGTCCAATAACACATAGACATGCATAGCTTTCCTATGAGACTGTGCCTCTATATGCATGAGATTTTGCCAGTATGCAGGAGCAACTTATGCGCCCCTCTATTGGCAGAGAGAGTAATTCACCCCGCATCACCGAGGCGTACCCGACTGAAGAAATTTTATTGTGGCTCTCGCCCAATCTTGGACAGTCGGTGTGTTGGGGGCCTTGCCATGCCCTAAGTTCCTCCCGAACCTTGACGCCCATGGGGATCGCCTCTGACAAACCCCGCAGCTAACTTTAATGACACCCAAACTCCAGCACCAGGATGTTGCTTTACGGATTATCGAGATTTCCGACATTTAGGGTCCGATATTTCATATCTCTGAAAGATTTATCATGCCTGGAGCTGAGGCATCGTTTCGGAACATTCCAAGCGTTCGAATGGCAACCTAATTAATCAGATCGTGACGTTGGATGATGTTGGAATCCCTCGTTACACCAACAAACGATTACCAAATGATACATCTTGACCGGGGCAAGTTCCGCTCCATTGACGGACGACCTGTAAACAGAACATCCCTTTTCGCGAATATTGGCCGGTTCAGCAAACGGGAAGTCGGTACGAGAAATTATGTGGCCTGTCTGGATATTCTGAAGAAGCAATTAACCCAATTGATCGAGAGGCTACTTGATATCTTGACTCCTTGTCACAGAAATCGGTACTTCCCCCATTGGAAGGGCTCTGTTATGATGGGCGTCGTTCCGACTATACAACCACTACCTGTCCACCAAATTTGGGCGGTTAACGATCCTTTTCGTCATATAACCGGACAACAATATCGCGTACATGCTGTCGACAGAAACTCGCGAACCAGTGAAATTGCCATGTTTATTCGGATGCGGACCGAACCCCGTGAGGCTTTCATTCTTCACCGGACACCATCTAACCAACTACCGGCCTCATTGTGATGTTTTCATCGTGTCTTCATCCTTGGTCATGATGCTGTCCACTGAAATCCCTACTCTACTCTAGAGGCTTTTATCAGCTCACCGGAATATGTGAGGCGAACCTACATGTACACGGTATCTGGTCATATTGCAGTTTTCTTCTATGCAAGGACAATTCTGTGTTCGTATATTTTCTTTGTCGAATGCTTGAGGTGATGTTGCAGTTGCAGAAACAGGGGTTTTGCGCTTGACAAGAGAGACAAGGAAGGAAATCCTGACTGCGTAGCGAAAAAAAAAGCGTCCCGAGACTAATCCTGACGACTGTCTGACAAATAAGCATGCAACACAGCGGGGAAACGATAAATCGAGTCTCAACTTATGAAGACTATCTCATAACTACCTAGGTATGTAGCATGAGACCGCTTCACTATCTGATCCCATCGATTGAGCTTATCTTATCTTATCCATCGGTATTCTGTCTCACCAACACCAATCATCTTCTCACTCCTTGATCATTTCGTCGCCTGTAAAGCGATTTGCTTTGTCTCGTCAAGAGAGCCTTCCCCCGTTCAGAAGCCACTACGAGGCTATTGATGAATGAATGGGCCTATATTTATATTGTAAGGATCCCACGACTGCCGATTCGCCAACTCTTTACAGTTGACTAACTACTGTTGAGAGAAAGTGGGGTTTTTATAAACGTACTCTGTCTGTATTAAAGTGCTATCGATTTTACAACCGTTTTTGGTTTTTGAACGGTGCTCGCTGTGTATTTTGATGGTTGACAGAATTGATGGCACTTTAAGACAGATAGAAAACGTTGAAAAAAAAACCCATTTCCTACAACTATACTTAGTACTCCCAACAATAATTTCAACATCCACTACTACTTTAATGTGCTCTCATTGACCAGATATTCTCCCATTCGGTCGCAAACTCCCGCAGGGCTTGCCGAGCAAGGTAAAAGTCAAGGCACGAGAGCAACCTTGATGACAACGATGAGGACTATACGATGACGATACTCGGGAATACCGCGAGACGTTTGAATACAACCCAAATATAGCTAAGACCTCGACAACCGCTGTGCAATCTGAACTATGTCCTATATCGGTTACTCACGGAAATCCACCCTAACTCCGATCGCTTGGAACCCTGCCAATGGGGAATAATATCCGACGTTTCCAACTCGAATTTTTGTGCTATTCAGGGTGCGTTCGGTTGCAAGGTTTTCCAGAGAACCACGCAGAAATCCAGTAGCTCAGTTTTGTAGAACCAAATTGCTGTTCGGTAACCTTGAGTTCAGAAGTGGATTTCCTTGGGAATCCTTGGTTCTGAGAATTCACCTCCAGACCTAAATTCTTAGAACTTCGTGCAAATAAGTTAGATACTAAAATCACTAGTAGAAAAAACTTCACTGAAGCTAACTCCAAGCAATACTAGTAACCATCAGCTAAACCCTTCAGAGATGATAATTGTAGCACACATCAGTTCCCAGTACTGTCTGTATCGAACAGTAAAAATGGTTGTTTTGGGTGGTTTCTTGGGAACTGGTAATTTTGGAACTAAAGACGAAAACTCCCAGCCCTGGAACGCGAACTTCAACCTTGCAACCGAGCGCACCCTCAGTCAGACGAAATGGTTCCGTGATGGTGCTCCTGAGACTGTCTGGATACCATCAATTACTTGAGAAAAATTGTATTTTCAAAATGAATCTCTAGCCGAGTGTTATGAGGACTCTAAATGAATAAACTTGCCCGCCCAAGAGAGAACCCAAGAGAGAACCAAAGAGAGAACCGAAGAGAGGACGGTCGACCGCCAGAAGAGAAAATTCGAGACAGTTTGTGCCTAACTCCGTGGGGGAAATCGAAGAATCGTCAGTTCCGCCGGCGTGAAGACGACCAATCACTACGGGCCAAGGAGTTGGACATAAAGGCCTTCAAAATCAAAAGTCTCAAACAGGACCACCACCTCTCCCGTCAAGAATACATGCATCCAGGCCTCTGTCGCGAATAAGCTTCGAATTATATACGAGGCTCCAAGGGGACGAACCATTGATGAATCCTTCACGAGAAATCAACATGGTTTCGATGTGGGAGGACTGAGGAAGACTAACAGTCCGGAAAAGGACACGTTGGGGTACCTGAGGCACCCAGCCAATCTCAGACTACCGAGGAAAGCGAAGGTACAACTAGTTATGGATCTCGAACTAGATCAGAAGACGTTCAAGAGAATAATACCTCACGCAGACTCCGAATAGTTACCGAAGATGGGTGAGAGTCTGGGTCTTCTTCCCTACCAGATGAACCCAAAGAACGAAGAACTTGAGGAAAATATGGATCTTAAACGTTGGAGTCTAGGATATTTCTGCAGCGGATGGCTTCTGGAATGGAGATTTGGGAGCTGAGAATCATTTACGCTATTTCCTGACGTAATTGTTGGATGACAAGTTCTACATGTACCTTCACGTGCACATCATAACTATCACTCGGGATAATTTTCCCCCAAATGTCGCCATTGCATAACAACGCCAGAGTCTGTAGCACATATCTTCGTCCCGGGCGCTCCAATAAACAAGGACTAATGCCTAACTTAGTCGGTGCTACAAATGCCAGGTGCTATAAACACTGAGGGTTCGAAACCTCAAGTTGGTGTTGAAAACACTAATGTCCGTGTGTGTTGTAAACACTAAGACTCGAAATCTATTCTTTTGCTCTCTTTTGTATTTTTAGATATGCAGAAGGTGTGTTACCATTGACAGGATCACTGGATCCTTGCTCTTCATACTCTAAACAGTCCAATAGACAAGAGCTTATGAATAGCTTAATTAGCTAGCGCTACAAACGCTAGGTGCTGTAAACACCGGCCGAGGGTTCGAAACCCCATGGCCAAGTTGGTGCTATAAACACTAAAAGTTCGTGGGTGCTGTAAACAACAAGACTTGAAATCTATTCTTTTACTCTCTTTTATACGTTTAGATACGTAAAAGGTGTATGGATTTGTTTGTTTGTTACCATTGAACTGACCGGATGGATTATTTGGGCCTTGTTCTTTATCAGGTTTCAATAGGCAGGAGCTGGATAAATAGCTTAATTAGCTGGCACTACAAACGCCAGGTGCACCAAACACAAAGGTTCGAAACCCTCCAAAAGTTTAAAGCCTCATAGCACGGGTTCCAAACCTACTAGGTAGTACGGTGTTCACTATTTTCTGTTTTTGCTAGATTACGACGGTCTTCTTCTTTCCCACGTGGCCACTTACACTGGTTCTTCGATGAGTACAATGTTTATGAACCAATTGCAATTGCAACTCCACCTCTATCACCACCAGGTATGCCCCTGCCACGCCATGGCGTGCCACTTTCATTATAGTCGATGCGATTCTTACTTATCTCACCTTAATTGGGAATGGGCAAGTGGACTACAATAGATGGGATCTCAAGGCGGTTGCACCAAGCGAACAGATCAATTTACTGATTGCATCAAGCGCGAAAATTCCCGACGGCAAAATCCCCGTGGAGCGACCACCACGCCCAAAACGCCTTAATGCAAAAGCGCCATCAAGAATCCCTAAAGCAGAGAACAGACGCCAGTGTTCCTAACCGGTAAGATCGACCGCCCGGCAATCTACAAATCTGTAGTCCGGTCAGATCCGGCATGGCTTTGTGAAAGCCGCTCTTGGCATAAACCGGTCAAATGGTGGTTGCAAAAGCGTGGATATCTGCAGGTGCCTATGGTATCTGCCTTGACGCAGATATTTCTAGATATCTGTAAATATCTGCAAGCATCTAAAGATATCTGCAGGCATCTGAGGATAGCTGGCGCTTATCTGGCAAGTGTGGATGGCGGTGCCCTCCTTATATAGAGGAGCAGAGATCTCAAGGCTAGGGGAGGATATTTTGTCTGCATTGCAGAAGGCCCAGTTTTAGTTTTCTCGTTGTTACCCCTCCATAGTCTGTGATTTCGTACTGCGGCCGCGCTCCCCTGTGATCTGAAGATATCTGTAGTCCGGTCAGATCAGTAGTGGCAGATTCATAGATTGGCCAGATGTGGTTTATGAATGCCGCCCTTGGCATAGACCGGCCCGGCCACCATCATATCTGGCCGTACTGACTGGTTAGGAACACTGTCAGACACCGAGCTAATGCAGAGGCTGTGTTTACACCCGATATTCCCATACCTTGCGGCGTCGTGGCGTTAAGCAATGTATACTCTGGAGCCAGGCAAGACTAGGATGAGCGTCCGCGAACAGGTCTGCGGCAGAAAGGCTGATGAGGAATACAGCCCACCATTATACATGCTCGCGCTATTGATTATTCTGATAGAAATCATATCATGTATGGTTCACATACTACCAATGATATAGTATACAGCTAACATGGCGTAAGATGCTCAATTCCGTTGATTGTTAAGTTTCTGCAGCTCCTAAATACCGAAAGTGAAGTTAGGGAGGTTGGGGATGTTGAACACACAATTACTGGGACTCTTTAGGTGAAGCTTTGAAATTTGTACTTCAGTTTTGATTTGAATTATCCTCGCATTGAGGCCGTAGGCCTATGGCGGATAAATGAAAGCCTAAATACATGTCCCCCGGTTGCCCTGCTGGCGAGGTCCCCCAATCTCCTACTTCCCACCAATGAATGAAGGAAATCTTTATATCCCCACACTGTCCTTCCCACACCCCCTTCCCGGCCTTACCAACCATGTGCTTCCCCTCCAACTTTGTAAACACGGCCTGGTTCTAGCGTCCGACAAGATCTCAACGCCTACTATACTCGAGTAGCTACGTATACTACGGGTTTCAAACCTGCAGTTTTCCTGTTTTTGCCCTTCGAGATCAGCTTTGGTCACAAGATGATTGAAATCATGCCTATTATCAACAATAGATAACTTAGCTTAACCGGCATGATGCAATAAACACAGGTGCTGTAAACACCTGTACTGGGGTTCGAAACCTCACCGCGCTATAAACGCCAGGTCATCCAAGTGCTATAAATACGGGAGCTTGTAAAGACTAGGTTTAAAACCTCATGGCGCTCTAAATGTCCCTGGCCGGCGTTACAAACGCTAGACCGCGGGCTCCAAATCTCCAGGGTTCTCTCTCTTTTCCCTTCCTTTTTTCCCTTCGAAATCCAGCTGAGGCATTGTATAAGATAGTAGAAATCATCTTATGTACAAGAGCTAATAGCTTAGAGCCGCGACCGGGTACTGTAAACACCCGGGGTTCGAAACCTCATAGTGTTCCAAACAACAGGCTTAAAACCTCATGGCGCTACAAACGCCAGACGAAGGTCCTAACCTCTCTTTTGCCCCGTATTTCCCTTCAATATCCAGCTGAAGATGGTAGAAGGGTGGCATATATATACAAGAACTGTAGGCTTAGCTTAGCCGGCATGGTGCTATAAACATTAGGTCACAATGCTATGTCGGTGCTATAAACACCAATTTCAAGACTCGAAATCTACTCTTTTTACTATCTTTTATTCGTTGGTACCATTAAAGTGACCCCGTGGATTAGGATTATTGAATCCTTGTTCACTAACATACCCCAAACCCTTCCAATATCTTTTGTTAGAAGGGGACGACGGGTAGCAGGAGCGGAGCTTCGCCATCTAACCGGCTTGCCCGGAGGCGTCGGGTATTAGGGGTCTATCATACTCTAAATAGAGTGAATACAGTATGATTAAAATAAAAAAACCCTTCCAATAGACAAGAACTGACGAATAGCTTAATTAGCTGGCGCTACAAACGCTAGGTGCTGGAAACACCGGGTTCGAAACCCCCCAAGTCGATGCTTCAAACAATAAGATTCATAGGTGTTGTAAACACCAAGATTCGAAATCCATTCTTTTACTATCCTTTATGCGATCTCTACTATATAATAGACGAGCGCACTACACGAAAATTTACCTGGCCAGGGATAGGAGTATGACGAGCTTGCGAGCACCCACCCAAAAAAGTAGCGTAGCCACACGCCCGAAGGAGCCGGAGGCGAGTTCGGCCCAACTTTGAGAGAGAAAAACCAAAGTATGAAGACTTATTTCTCAGGGTACCGTGTGGTCCCCACACGCATGTTCACTTGTGTTGCTATGACGAATCACGGATTGTTGAATCCTTGCTCTTCATCATTCTCAAACCCTTCCAATTGACAACAACTGATGAATAGCTTGGCTGGTGCTGCAACCGCCAGGTGCTCTAAACAACAGGGTTCAAAACCTCAAGTTGGTGCTAGAAACACTACGCTCCACGGGTGCTGTAAACACCAAGACTCGAAATCTGCACATGCTCTTTTACCATCTTTTATTTTGGGTGTTAATTACTAGTGAATTGAACCGGCGACTCATCCTTGTTCTCCATCATACTCCAAACCTGCGCTCGTCAACCATCTTCGCAAGTTCGCGAGCAGCTTGCGAGCAAAGAGAAAAAGTCTGGGCACGAGAGCACTCTAAACCTTCTAATAAACAAGAACTGACGAATAGCTTAATAAGCTGGCGCTATAAACGCTAGGTTCTCTAAACACCTGGTTCGAAACCTGAGTTGGTACCTTAAATACTAAGGTCCGCGGGTGCTGTAAACACCAAGGTTGAAAACTTGTATCATTCATTCTTTTGCAACCACGCCGCGGAACAGCGGTGAGTTTAATTGCATAATGTTTCGGTGTTGTGTGCGACATACCCAGTATACGTAGTCTAGCTGGAAACACCGGTACCCCGCACCCTCGAACCTGAGGAGTATTCACCCTGGATTCTGCGTCGCACTGTATGTAATGCAAGGTCTTTCTCGGCACGTGCCAAGTGCCCGGATAGTCGAATGCCACATAGTATCATCGCTATGAATGCGGCAAGCACCGGCGTCGTCCTACGACAAGCGGGGAACCGACTATCCGACTCGCGCTTACTACCGCGACATTAATATCATTGACTCTAAAGGGTGGTAGCAGGGGGCAAGATTCACAATATGTGAAGATGCAGTGATGGTGGGAATGCTGGCGGCAGCGGCTGTTGTCTTCATGGCACTGTGTTAGAAGGACATGCCAGCACCGCTCAGCGTACTTACGCTGGGTGCGAGGCAAAATCTATTGAACGGTCACGGCGAGAGGGGGGGGGGGGGGGGGGGGGGGGGTTTATAGGAATCCCCGAAGATTGCCAAGATACCTATTGGCCCGGGACTGCCACTGTGTATCGGGAATAATCGGGGCGCGCGAGAGTTTGCATGCCGGCACGCTCTATTGACCTATACACCTACTTTCGTACCATGGCTAACATACGGGATCAGTACCGGTGCCCAGCCCACCAACCCGACCCAGAACCAACATTTGTATGGTGCGCGCGCGGCCTCAAACCTGGGTAATTGACGTTCAGTACATAGTACAAAGGTAGTTCAGTGCACGAGTGCATGGGCATGTATACGGTCAAGAATGAACTTTATCTAACGACATCTCATACTGAAAATTGTATCTGCTCTCGCAGTAGTACTTCAAGTACCAATTGCACACTGTAAATTCATTGCCAGAACGGGTTCCATATTATTACAGAGTGGTCGGTTGGTACGCCTCTTGTTGACTGCCCCAATACAAAGAATGGTATTCTTGGTGAAAAAACCTTAATGATTACCCAGGTTCAAGGACGCGCGCACCATACATGCCTCGTGTAAGAGGGGTGTGCAGCCCTAAGAACAATGCCCCATGCCCTAACCAGTCACGCACTCAGGCCCTAGATGCCCCGACACACTTCTGCCCTACATTGAGTACGACCCGGGTCCATGACTTCGGGACTGAAATTTATCAGCGATAAAAGCTGCAATTATAGCCTACATTTCGGTAGAAAGCACAGGCACTCTATGATGTCTCACCAGAAGCTTGGATGCACTACGGCATCATAGTATTCGCACTAAGATGAGGTGACCGACGGGAGCTTGCTTCCCGACACCAACTAAGGGTTAGGTCGTGGGAACGACGCCCATATAATGAACTCAGAATCCACTTTAGGGTTGGATGAAATGTACGAAAAACCTGGAGAGAAATGATCCCACATGAACTGTCACTCGTTCAGTCAATTTCTCATGATCAAGCCGCGATGGTCAGTTTTGACTGCCGCAGCTGGAAGCGGTGCCAAGAAAGCTAGTGCTCAAGGAGAATTTTCATGAAAAGATTCCGAGCGCCTGGTCTTTGCGTGGCAGAACGGACAGCTAGCCAGTGGTGTCTTGTGAGGTTCGTCAACAAACATGGGAAGTTTCGAAGATTCTGGCATTGCAGGCATTCTGAAATTCCTCGCTGTATCAGAGCCTCAGCCTTGTTTGGTAGAGAAGAAGGGAAGCCGGAGGGTGAGGTGACACCAGCAAATCGATCGACAGGCCCAAAAAACCGCGCCACAAGTAATTCTGAGATAGCGCTCTGTCGAGGAACACGGTACTCCTTGCACCTTCCCACAAGCTCGCTGGCAAGTAAAGAAGGCTGAAAGCACAGATACCTTGGAGATGCCCAAGGTACGTGGACGGGTGAGGAGTGGACACTGGACAGGTGAGGAAGGCTCAAAGTGCGAGGTTTTATTGTGCTCAAGCGCAAGGTACATCTAAGTCTAGGCCAGCGCGTACGTGGGTTAACTGTACTAGGGATCGGGATCGACTGTTCAGAGACACGCCTTCTCTCAAAATGCGGGACCAAAATTAGCAAACCTTGTAGCTACGTTAACGCTGCACTTTGCAGATTACAGGGAAGAAAAAAACGACCTGAATCTCTCATCCAACCCCGGATTTTCATTTTTGATGGGGATCTGAGGTGAGATCTTAGTCCAGAAATAGGGTACCGTCGAATGGTATATATCGAGAGTCGTGCATCCACTTACCCATGACACGATTCCGATCCCAACCGTATAGAAAGCCCATCAGGTGCCCAAAGCACATGCGGCTTCCCCCATGGTTGGGTCAAACACAATCGAAAGAAAAAAACTCACATTTACGCCTTCGCGTTAGCGGATTAAAAAGGGGCTGACAGACTACTTCTGCGATGGGAACGTGTTGATCTCACCGCCCAAGCCTTTCATGACGTAGAACGCAGGCCCAATTTTCGCTGGGCCGAAAGGTATTGCAACAGCACAAGAGTGTGCAACAGCGAAATGTTTTGCAAGCAAATCCATGCAAGCAAATCCATGCAAGCGGCGTGCGATGCGTAGCATCGAAGGGTGTGTCTGGATATGGTCGAAGGACATCTTGTTGGTTCAAAAAACCTCATAGATGCCTAAAGTGAGATGGGGGTTCCCGCGAATGGTTTGCCAGTCAGGATCATAACAAACTTATGAATGCCTGACGTAGTGTGGGGGTTTGATAAATGGTTCGCCAGTGGTTCGCCAGGTTCCATACGTCGTTTTCATAGCCATGATTGGTCTGGTGTAGATGCAAGGGTAAATCACATCTCTTCTGGGAGGTTCTAGCTGAATAGAGCTGAGATGCATATGTGTAATGATGATCAAGTGTGCAATAAATCGGCGTCGGTATATATCGGTGCAGGTACATACCCACAATATTAATCATGCAAGATGGATAATCCTGGGATAATCTATCGATTTAACTCTATAAAAATTCAGGTGCAGATTATAAAACTCCCGTGTTAGAAATTTGGTGTTTGCAATTTGGCCAAGACGCAAACGGGGTGGGAAAACCGTGGGATAATATTTTTCCTATAAGTTGGCGCCATGCCTCGAAAGCCTAATGAAGAGAAACTCGGTCCGTCCAAATGAGAGAGCAACCACACGCGAGAAGAGGATCTCTGGGGATCAGGTACCTGGGGCTACGGAAATCCGTTGCTGGTGCACCCAGGATTAGCCACGCGTACGATATCATTCGTGTTAGGATTTAAGTGATACCAGACCCGCAAGATTCGGCAACCTGCCAACATTGACGAGAATAGTACATATGTTAGGAAATTGCAACGAAGCATTGTTTTTGTTGGGAGTACTCCCGAGGACTGGTGGGTTGGCTTGTAAGGGAGGCTGGCGGCTTATTTGACTAGACCGGGCGGTGGGGCGGTGTAGCAGGCGAACGGCACAGCACAGCCACACCTGTCAAACGTCAGACGGGGGCTCTCTGAGACAGATCGGATTGAGCCGGTGCAAGGCAGGACTTTCCGTCTTGGACCACAACCAATAGATTGAGAAGGGCAGCTAGCGAACGTCCAGCCGATTGGAGGACTTTCACGTTGATGATCTGATTAAACTTCAAATTATTGGGCATTGCAACGTCAATTCAGCTTGGATTGCTGATGAGGATTCCTCCGTGGAAAGACTACCTCGGCAACAGGCTGAAGACGTAACTGTTTCGGATGATCCATTCATGGGAAAGGGGATTTGACCAGGGAAACCTGTTACTGGTAGGTAATCCCATTCGGTGTTCCAGGTATTGCTTTTTATTCTCACAAACCTCAGTGACTCCTTCGCTGACTAAAGCCTTCGCATACAGCACCTTCCCTCTAGAAGTAGCTTTTTGAGCAGTCATAACAAACCGGAAGCCCGAATCACCCGCGCCAACGCTAGGACACGACACTTGTATGTGTATACTTCTACGCCTTCCGCCTATCGCCGTCCGCACCTGGCCGCATCCATGGTGAAGTAAACCTAGCCCATGCAGTGCAACGCTACCGGCAGTCTTGTGTTGGAAATGTTTTCCTGTCTGAAACATTGAGCACCCAAGAAACAACATTCGATATTGGGATTCTTGATCATCGAACTTCTGGGTTGTCATATCCTGACTGAACCGCCTTGTGGCCATAGAGCCTCCTGGGCGGGTTGGCGTGGTTGTCAGGCCGTCCGAATATGCCTGTCCGCACATTCTGGCACCAGCGCGTACACTGTGTGACAGGGTGGCGGGCCTGGTTTAGGCCATGTGCGCAACTACGCTGAGCGCTGTTATAGTGTGCTTACCTGAGCAAAGACGGTTCCTCTTCGCGCCGTGTATAATTTGTACCAAATGTACGTAGCAGCCCACCACCACCACAATATAATTCGGGGCTATGAACTTGGGTAGCTTCCTAATATGGAAGAATGGAAGGAGTATGCACAATGATGTGCGCACTTGGCCTTGAATTCTGAAGTTCAGCCTCGATGTTCGGCCTTCTGGATAGCTAGAGCTGGCTGTGTTTCTAGAAACTTTGTTTCCTCCGCCTACTTCAGAAATTTACAGCGGTATGATGGTGATATCAGGTATATATATACGAGTTCGAGCGGGGGCGTTTCATAAAACCGCACGGCAATAAGCATTAATATTCCAACAGGCAACAATCCAAACGTTAAACAGCATTTCGACAGACGACTTCAGAGCCCCGCTAGACCATATATCCTGTTCCAATCAATTCCCGCCCTCAAATCTGCATCCAAAAGTATGTTAAGCTTTCTACACTCTTCAGCAGTATGCAACAACTAATCATACCGTAAAGTGGCTGCGTATGCACGGCGAGCATCACAAGTCATCGAAAATTTCAATCATAACTTTGACGCCAGCAGTGCTCCTGTTCAAGAACCTACCTCGGGCGTCTGCGAGAAATTCAGAGACCGACTCCGAGACATTGAGACACGGATTAATAACGCCGCTGCCCAAAGTGGTCTTTCCAGGAGAGTCTACCCAAAGACGGAGGTCTTCAAGCTTCTCACTAGCGACAACATCGCGCATCTCTTAGAATGCAAGTGCAAGAGGTGCCGCTGTGACAGCCGTCTAGAAGTCCCTTCTTCCGAGACAATGGCCACGATCTTCGCTGAATACCGGCTTATTCTGGCAATTCTATTATTAATGAACCACATTTATCTCATCCAGACTTTCATAGAGAGAGGATATTCCGACGAGAGAGTCTTGAACCTGCCCCTGTCGGAGGGAGAACTAGACGAACTTGTCAACATCGCTTCCGAGAAAATAGGAGTCACCCATTGGCATGACAAGCGTTTCGCCAAGGATTTTCACAATGAACGACAATATGAATTCCTTCTGCCTAATCTAACAACGGCGACTGGCGATGGTAGAATTTTATTTCCTATTATTTTCACTCTGCCATTGGATGTGGGGGGAATTATCGGGAGTGGGGCGTGTGGAGAGGTTTTCAAAGCCAAACTTCTTGATGGATACCATGACTTCGAAACTCATGTAAGTGTGCTACCTTTGATATACCCCGCACCGACCATTTGTACCGTACACATCCACATGAGACCTATTAAGCGGTACGGTTCTTGGTGCGGTGATTCCATCGGCCGATTGAACTTCGCGTCGAAGGATCCACTGCCCGGTCATATTGTTTTAGTCCTGTGTCGGTGTATTCTGTACAAGTTATCGGCGTTGGTTCGTTTCGTGTCCCACTGCAGAAGCCTCACTCCCCGAGTGAACCTGCGAGCGGATATCGCGAGACAGACCAGAATAGTTGCCGATACATGAAATATGAAATAATTACTTACCAGTGTGTACAGGACGGTCACGTGGCGGTCAAGATATACAAAGAATCTTCTAGCAGTGGTATTATTTCAGACACCGGCGAATGCTATTATGAGGATCCGGATGAACAGAGTTGGGCCAAGGAGGTGGAGAATCACCACCAATTCAGCCACCCAAACATTGTGCCAATTTTGACAACGTTTGGCCATGGAAACTACAACATGACAATCTACCCGCTCGCACAGACTTCTCTGGGCGTACTGATCAATCCGAAGACAAAGAAGAATGACATTAACGAACTTAGCGAAACCTGTCCCGTTTCCCTCAAAGAGATTGTCACGAATATGGCGAATCTTTTCTCTGCGCTCGCCTCAATGCACGCTGGAGTGCCCGATTTCTGCGGTTACCATTTCGATATCAAGTGAGATTCTGATATTCTTGCGTCCAGAAGATTGTTGATGCTAATATGAATAATAATATAGACCAGCGAACATTCTTGTGCGTCACGACGGAAGTTGGGCATTGGCTGATCTCGGAATGGCTCATTTCAAACCTGTGGTTCCAACCGATCCGACCTTCTCAGCAACAGGCAGAAGACCATGCAGCGAAGAATACGGCGGGCCGGAGGGCAATACAGTCCACAGGTCTTTTGATGTCTGGTCACTTGGTTGCGTTTTCGCCGAATTGCTGGTATGGCATGCCGAAGGCCAGAAAGGTGTCAGGAGATTTCGCGACTCTCGCAGGAAAAAGACGGGCATGAAAGTTACCCATGAATTCCACGATGATGGGAAAGTGAAGGAAGCGGTTTTATTGAAGCTGGAATCCCTTTCGAGCAACAATTCCGACCCAATTTTACCTGGTTCGATCAGAATCATCCGCCTTTTATTGGAACCGGAACAGTCAAAGCGGCCGTCCTCTCGTGAAGTCGAAATCCTACTTCGCGCTCTGCTGGGCAACGGTGTCGAGATGCCCTCTCCTGTTAAGCCTCATGTGAAGGTAGCACCATTAAATTTCGCCCGCTTCTTCGCAATAGTGCTGAATTTTCCCAGGCGCTTCTTGAGGAACTCGAGTCGGCTAACAAGAGCAAACGGCGCTCCTGACATTGGCTTCTTTCACCACATACGTTTATCGCGCATGTTTGGATGGTTGCGCGCCAAATTTGGAAAGTTGTGGCGAATTATTCTACAGCCATGGTTCCCATGGCTTCTTCTATATCACCGGATAATCTCCGCCGTGAGCAGGAGGCTGTCAGATCATTTAATTTCCTTTCAACCTCAAATTCAGGCTTAATTCGTTCGTTTGGATGACAGTTTCTTTTGTCGAATTCGGTATAGATTTTGGCTTTTATAGACATGCATTTACGGTATCATGGGTTTGGAGTTGTCCTGTACTCTATTAGAATTGTTTTACGGGTGGCTAGTACTGTTGGTTGATGTTTAGTGAGCGTTTCTTATTGTTGGAGTTGTGGTGCATGCGCAGTTGGGTCGTTTGGTTCAGGCGTTTGGTTTGTTAGATGGAGGTTAACTTTTATTTTGTTGGTTATTGCTAATTTATGGCCTGTATACATGTATCATTTGATTTATTTCTCTTTTGTTCATAGACGTGTTACTAGTACGACCTTTTTTGAACTACCTACTTGCTCTAGGTAGATATCCAGCCCGACAGATCTAGACCAATAGATATTTTCACGCCCATCGCATTTAGAGTTCATCATTCGCATATCCAGTGACCCCTGGAGTGTCCGCAATCCGTACTATCCATTTCTCTCCCCTCACTTGCCCATTTTTAACCTTTACCACAGCGTCCTCAACCGCTGCCAACCCGCCTTCCAACACCCTGATCCTCAGAGGTTTCAACTCACCTTCAGCCACTAACTTCTCCGCTACTTCAAAGACACGTCGTGCAACATCTGCATCATCCTTACCCGCTTTATGCCCGATTGTATCTTTTCCAAAGGCTGTATAGCAAAGTTTGAATGTCGGACCAATCACGCCAGGTCTTTCGACATCCGATATCGGCAGCAATACCGCATATCTTCCGCCCTCGTCTCCAAAACATCGCATACAGAAATCAACTGTAGGTTTCGTCGATACGCAATCCATAACTAGACCCATATTCTCGTTCGTAGCTGCGCGAACTTGTTGTACGGCATCGGGCGCTGTGTAGTCGATTACCACATTCGCACCCAGCTGCTCTACATGCTGCATGTTGGCCTTGCCGCACGTCGCAACGACATATGCCCCAGAGCTATTACCCATCAGCCGCCTATCACCCAATCCTTCCACAGAAAGTCTCTTACAGTCTCGCCAACTGAACTGCAAACTGACCAGTAGCCGTGCTGGCGCCGTAGATGAGCACTGTCTTGGCCTCACGCGGACTCAAAAGTGGTATCGGCAGCTGCAATGTCTGGAACAATGCCTGTGCTGCTGTCATAACGCCCATTCCGAATGTTGCGGCTTCTTCCAGACTGATTCCGGCGGGGATATGCAAGGCTGTATGTTCAGGCGCGATAATGTACTCTGCAAATGCCCCGGCTCGGAGATCCGCGATGTCGCCTACGCTATTTATTAGCCGGTTGATGGGCTCGGACCGTGCGGTATAACACACCCCCCTGCACGAATCCCGCTACGCGGTCGCCTGGCTTCCACTTCTTTCCAACGGACGAACCAACAGCGACAACGGTGCCGGCGTAGTCAAATCCCAGCAATGCACCCGGTGCAGGGTTCCGATCGCGTGCCATCCAGTCAGAGGGATTGAGTGCGGCAGCATGGACGCGAACCTGGAGCTCATGTGGAAGTGGTTTTGGGATGGGGTGAGTTGCGGTTAGGGTTATTTCGCTTGGAGCGGCAACGAGGACGGCGGTCTGGTGGGCGGGAAGAGAATTCATGATGAGGATGGATAATGGCCTTGGTGTGGGTTCGTCGAAACGTTATATACTCGGTTTTTGCTGTGTTTTGCACCAGACGCAACCTGAAATATCGTCATTTTCGTGTATATTTGCCTTCGGCGAGCTCGGGTCAGCAGACTGCAGTTGGGTCCTTCAATTATGCAAAACGCATGCGTGCTGCACTACAGTACTCCGGAATTAGAGCTTTAAATTGAACAATCATATATCATATCGCATCGGTAGCCACTATGATTACAAAACGCCTCGGAATGCACAAGTTAAATCGATATTGCGCTGTTCAGTTGATAATGGTCCCCCCACTGGTGGGTTACTTTCCTATCGATATCTCCAGCGCTCCAGTTTAATTTTGGTTTGGGAGGTCAGTGTTTTCGCCGAAGAGGAAACAGGACAAGTAATCTACTCCACTAATATTCTATATTCCCATGAGTACAATTCCTTCGACTGTCATCCCCTCTCTATTAGTTGAAAAAGTTTCACCGGATAGCTTTGAGCACAGTATGTCACTCGTTATCTTTAATCTCGCACAGAATCTTTCGAGTCCTCAAAGCTCGACATATCATCTTCGCTAAGGACTCAAGACAATCTGCACGCCTCATCGCCGACTATTGTATAACATTTGGGGTTCGAACATGACTGGGTGTCAAGGCGTCGGTTACGTGCTTTGGGAGGTCGTTATTTAGAGCTGGTATTGCCATGTTGTCATTCGTGCACTGGGCCATGGGTTACATTATATGTGTTGCTGGAATTGGTTTTACGGTGGCTTGAAAGATTGGCAATGGATCATAGATTTCCAAGAGGTTATGGCCACATATTTTGCACCATCACCACCGCCGCTACAACAACGTTAACTATAAATTGCTGAACTCTCGATTATATAATTACTTAGTAGACACCTTCCCTCCTCTATCTCGCTGCTATTCCCGTTGCCTCTCTCTCCTCCCCCTCTGGCCATTTCCCTCAATATCGCCCGCCGAAAGCTTCTCATATCAAAATATGTTTAAGTTTTTTCTCCTCTAGCGTCACTCGTTTAACGATACGTGTTTACTTGGCCTGCAGGCTGTGATTTTTCAGTCCAGTACGCATGCGAGAAAATTTTGGTCATTTTGAAGAGGCCGTTCAAACCTCATCTACCGGTGCAGTAAGTATCCCTTATATACTCTAAAGAGCGCCACAAAAAGACTAGTAATAAAGCGCTTAATCAGATGGTGGTAATAAATACCACATCCACTTGATAAACGCACAGCTCTCTACTATCGTGTGCATGTGGAAGCCACCCCGCAGGAGATCCCATGGCACAGCCTCGCGCTTCGCCACATCGTTTATTATTTTTCACGGCAGCGAGCCCAAACGAGCCTCATTATCAAGTGGTTGGCAAACTCAATGAGCGACGACAAGGAATTCAAATCAATTAAGACAAGCCCCGAGAAAACAAATACATACCATAATGACTGCTAGGATTCAAAAACCATTCTCAATCGTCGGAAGCCTGTTTTCAGTGGTAGAATGACGTACATACACCTAATTGAATCGAACAACATTCATTCTGAGATCTATGTACCTATTGCCTCAACCTGCTATGTGCCGACCGAACTAATCACGACCATCTTTGAGATTTCAGCTCTGAGATTTCAGCCTGAGGTTGCACCACTTCGGTAGGCTGAGTGGCGGTGCTGAAGAAACAGTAGGGACTTGAACGTATACCAAATTGAAAAGACCATTACGTATATACATGGAGTCCCAGGACCTTCTATGTTGTCTTCGGTGAGATGATTCTGCATACCCGGCCCGCCGGTATATCAAGATATACGTCGTACAGTTACTTGAAACAGCTGTCTTTCTAAAGCGATTTGAGCTCGAGTTCTCAACATACTCCAGAAGAAAAACATCTCAATCCGCTCCGCAGCTATATGCGCACACACTAGCGTTAATTTCGCCCACCATGATTGCTGAAGAGCCTTGTCATCCCCGTCATCACTCAGTGCAATAATCCATACTCAGGTTGCACTATGGCGGACAATTACTGGTTGCCTTCTTTTGTTTCGTGGCTATGGTTGGGGGGTTTGGGACCAGCTGCCCAAGAGTGACGAACTTAGTATTAGAATTAAATAAGAGCGGGCTCCCACTGCATTTCGTCCGCACACCATCTATAGCTAATATGGATGAACGCGCTTCTTTGGAACATCGGCATTGGCAGCATGCTCGTGGAGGGTCAGGAGATGCTACTCATAATCACCCACTACCCACCGCCAGCTACATGAATACACCAGCATATGCACATGTTCCTTTTCCTTTGCAGAATTTCCCCACGACAGATACCACACACCAGCTTGATTATCCTGAAAATGTACGTTCTTGAGTTCCCGCTGTCGTATACATTATTGCCTGTCACAATGGGCACCGTGTGCGAACAATACGTGAAATTCAGTTAAATTAACGAAAGCGCACTACTAGAATCTAGACTTTCTTTTAACCATTTCTTCCCCCAACTCTACTGTAGCAAGCGATGTGTTTTTTCCTGGCCAAGTGTGGCCATTCAACTCTCGCTCAGTCACATCCTCATCCTCATTTGGTGAAGATTCGCAAATCAGAAGCCAATATCCGTTACACACTGTTAGAGATGATGCAGGGTGCGTATAAAATTATTTGGGGAGTGGGATAGATGGTTTGGGCGCTGATGGCAGATTCAGCAACACCAGAGGTAGCACGCAAAATTGCAACAAGTCACTTTACATCGACATCCTGCCGAAGACAACAGAGTCATCGCAAAATATGAAAACTTTTAGCTATGCTAGAAACGGGTACCCTATTTTGCCTGTGTACGAGGATATCTCAAATAACCGTGCTCCCCCTCCGTTTGCGCGTGCGACGTAAGTCACATCGATACCGGATGTGTTTGTGCGTGTCTGACAAGTTAAGCAGCGGATGTAGAACTGTCAAAAATTCTGGGGTGGGAGACCAATGCCAATATTGCGGCCGTTATTTCAAAGCCCTCCGTCGACATATAGAGTCAATACATCCAGATACCTTGCCCAACCCGCCGCGTCTATATGATTGCCCAGAGAAAAGCTGTCCTAGAAAGGGAGGAAAAGGCTTCAGGAAGGATAACCTGACCCAGCACCTCCGAAATGTGCACGGTCATTTAATTCCGAAACGTCAGCGCGGCGGTCACATCGTCGGTGACGGTTAGTTCGCTGTTCAATGGAGATGTTTGTCGGTGGATAGATGGGTGGATTCTGCAATGTCAGAAACTTGCACGCAGCGGTCGCTTTTGGTGGTTTAGTGAGGCCTTCTCCTTTATAGATTTGTGTATAGAAATATATGGTGTTCTCGGTCACTTATTGAAATAGAATTAATTGTTTTTGTGATCGATTATGCCGCTGGACGCAATGATCGTTCATTGGGATGGGAGTACGTAGCCCAAGTTGTACTTAGGTGCTGTATGAACCTGTTCAATCGATGGTTGAATATCGTATACATACCATATACCTAGTAGAGAGCATTTTCAACGAGATATCTTGTGTGCGGTATGCGGTAGCCAGGGAGACTGAAGTTGAGGACACAAAGCAGTGTATATAAATGAATGAAACTGATGTAGTGTTATTGATGGCGTACGTCCCAACTAAAATACAATACGTGCAAATATATGTAACGGTAAAAGGATGTGGTGTGAACGTTGAGAAGATGGGTTTATATCGAGCTCCTAAACTTCTGAGTCGGTGGGCAACTATTTAATGCGCACCGCAACCATCCCAATTTCCAACAAGCAACAAACAACCCCTGTCTGTTGTCCAATTCCAATTCCTCAGCCATGACCAACAGGTACCCCTGTTAGTTGTGGAATCAACCACCCCTCGATAGGGAAAGTAAGCATTGCAGGCGCCACCGCCCATGTATCTTTTGGTGACTCTGGCAGCGAAGAGATACTTCAAAAGTGCAATATGTATTACTACACTTTTCCCCTGTACCAGGTAAGAACCGAACATCTGCGCAGCTGCCCAGAGGTCACCGCCGTGGCTATCCACAACATCAATAAGTAGGCTGGACGTTCGCTAGCAGATCTGCTCGATCTATTGGCTGGAAGACTAGGAGGGAAAGTCCAGCCATACCATCGATCTGCCGTCGAGAGCGATATACGTACTGATCGTGACGTCTGACAGCCATGTCAAAAGCAATTTACACCGCCCGGTCCAGTCATTCACGCATTTCACTGCCCAATCATTTCGTACCCATTGTCAAGGCTATCTTGGTGCCTGTAATCTATGCAGTTGTAATCGCTGGAGTAGCCATCATGGCGATTGGAGCGGCTGAAGTGTCAGCCTCAGCTTTCCTTGACAAAAAAAAAGTCGAAAAAAGCAATATTACGCGCTTCCTTCGGCATTCCTCTTCAATCTAGTAAGTTCAATTGCTTTTCCTATTGGTGACTGTGGAAGAAAGACTCTTGAATTCATGAAACGTTGTCTTTTGTATGGTAAGGTGATCCAATGTTATCACTTGGAAAGTGGATCATAAATGAATTATTAACGTCCTAAGTCAATTATCTAATAAAACTTCCAATTCCTTGGGAAAGAGCCGCAAATTCCAGGGTAACCATTGGCAGTTTCATCAACGAAAATTCAATCAA
Source organism: Wilcoxina mikolae CBS 423.85 (assembly GCA_014904905.1). Lineage (NCBI taxonomy): Eukaryota > Fungi > Ascomycota > Pezizomycetes > Pezizales > Pyronemataceae > Wilcoxina > Wilcoxina mikolae. The sequence continues at coordinate 1,106,170 of MU122094.1, forward strand.
CCAATAGGAGGTTTTGGGCCTCACTCCTAATTACGCTCGGGGTATCAAAAGGACTGTGTTTCCGGTGTCGCCACCGCGTCCTGGTCCAAAATAAATCAAGTCACACGACGCAATGTTCCAGCTGCTTTGCCGATTTCTTGTCCGCCTTAGAACACATATCTATTCCGCCTTTGAGAGTTAACTCCGCGCCTCCGACTTTTGGATACTAGCTTAAATTTCATCTGTCTTCAGGCACTCAGGTTGATGGCGGAGGTCGCAGACTGGTTGTAGAGAATTACAGACTGTGCGACGTTGCAGGCAACAGCTCCGCCTCAGGTTGAGGTGCATACGACTCCCCGCAAGGCTCCGACAACAAAATTCCAGGTTTCTTTAACATCCCACTTTTAGTTCTAATTCCCGAGGACGCAGATGCAGCAAGGCAGACAGTTGCAACAACCTCAGGCTACTTTGGGGCCTATGAGATTTCGCTCACTCGCATTTTGCGTGTAGAACAAGGCGCATATGATAGCATCAGATCCCTCAAGTTGATGTTGACGCGCGGCGTTGTGCACAACACATGCCCAGTCGATGCGCACTATGATACCATCATATGAAACAACCGTAGGTGTCATGCGAATCTCACCGCCATGAGCTAGATAGGAAGCAATTCAGGTTGGCAAGGGCGATGATCTAACGAATTTGGCATTGTGCCCTGAACTACGATCGCCGTCGAGCCATTCCAAGCTGTGGTTAGACAAACAGGCAAACTCTGGGCGGGAAGATAAAGGCGTTGTCAGGTCTTGTCAGTGGAGACTCCAGAATTAGTGTTTGGCATGAATCACAAACGCTACACTCAGGTGTCCTTTTCGTCAAGTTGGAACTTATTTGGAAAACCCGTCATTAAACTAAGAGAAAAAATCTGTATTGAAACCTGGCTCAGAAAACGATCAACATTGCATCCGCACGAGACACATCTGCCGTGTATCCATGTGCGATAGGGATAGTATACACACCTTTAAAACCTGGTAAACGCCTCTCTTGACACCCGCAAAAAAACAATAGCCGGCAGGAAAATGTGCGCTCCGACATGACGCAAATTTTCCTTCAAAGATAGACACCCTCTTCCTCGTCACCCCCACCTGACTCTGTGCTATTCTGCTGGTTTCTATCTGCTTCGCTGTCTCTGCCAACATTGTCGTTGGCTTCCGGGGCTCCATTTGTAGCAGCGGCAGTAACTTTCTCCTTTCTCTCCCCACATGGCATCATAAACCCCCTCTTCTCCACCTCTGCTCGTATCATCTCTATCCGTGCCCGTTGTCTTTCAATCGTCGTAATATTCTCACCGATTGCGATCCGGCAGTCTCCATCATCTTTAAACTCTTCTAAGGCTATATTGGAGCGCTCGAGGTGATAAATGGAGTTATGAAGTCGTGCCGATTCTGCGTGCAGTTGTTCGAGCTCTAGGTCTGCGATCGCGAGCTGAAAGGCTTCCTATAGATGGGTTAGCATAGAAAAGGCTCGATGCGAGATTGAGGGCCTAACTGGGGTGATTGGAGTGGTGGTGGCAGACATTTTCGGCTGTTCGTGATGCTGACGTTGAGTAGTGAGGTTGCGGGGCGGGATGACGTAGTTTAGTTAGTAGTCAAAGCGCCAAGTCACATGATATTCTTGGCCGAGTCAAATTCCGTGATCTTGAGTTGTCCACTTTGGCGGACAGCGAAGGTGGGCACCAACAAGAAAATCTGCGATATTACCTGTATATATAAAACAAAAATTAATCGAATTTGAATTTTATGCAAATCATGTCCTTCCATCAGGTCGCATGTTTCGTGAAGGTGAGCGTTGCTATAAGCTCAGCCTGATCGGCTGTTTCCCCGCATGAGATCATTCTTAGCGCACTTCTCGACTTCAACTACGTCGTCCACCATCGCAGTCCGTAATAGTTGAGCCAATGCCACCGAAAAAGATCATAATCGACACCGATCCGGGGTGCGTATTCGCGACATCCACTGGCCTAGTGGATATTGATATGCTTTAGGGTTGATGATGTCCTCGCTCTTCTTCTTGCGTTTTCAGCAGCTCCTGAAGAGTTGGAGATTGCGTTGATTTCTCTATGCTTTGGAAATGTCGACGTGGAAAGGTCTATCTCTTTGGAAGCGCTTATTAATACGTCAGATGGATTGCTGAAAGACGGACTATCTACAATAGCTGCCTACGGAATGTGGTCTCCATGTTCCACGTCATCGACCTGGAGCGCCGATGGCGTCAAGTGAATGGATTACAAACAGGGTTTACGACCCTTGACAACTGCAAGCCGGTGGTAGCTGTTGGTGCCACCAACCCGATCGAAGGCGCAGTTTTCGAATACGATTACTTCCGTAAGTAGCCCATTGAACATTCCACGGTTTGAATGACTCTCACACAAAGATCCGCAGATGGAAAAGACGGCCTTCAGGGCGTTCATCGTGCAGCACCGCATTTCACTCCAACAGAAGTACACAAACACGCCCGAACCCAGTCCTTTTACGCATAAAATGTTGTCTAACATACATTCATAGATGTGGAAGCATCTGTTCACCTACTCCGATTCGCCGGATGACTCCCCTCTCGCACAACTCCCGCCCAATTTCAAACCTTCCGCAATTCCTTCACATAAAGAGATTCTGAATGTACTCCGCAACAACCCTCCAGACACCATCACCATTGTCACTCTCGGTCCTCTGAGTAATATTGCTCTTGCAGCAGCTGAAGACCCTGAGACATTCCTGCGTGTACAGGAGGTGGTGGTAATGGGAGGATCCCTCGCATTGGAAGGAAACGTGACACCGGTTGCTGAGGTCTGTTTCAAAAATTTGTTTGCCTTTGTGTTATTTTAACGAAATATGCAGTTTAACCAATACGCGTGTGCCTACTCAGCGGCAAGAATCTATGCCCTCACATCTCCATCGCCGAAATCCACCATTCCGCCATGCAAAGAACTGAAGCCGTATCCGGAATCCTTGCCACGCCAGCTCAAGCTTACCACATTTCCGCTCGATATCACAACACACCACCTTCTCTCTTTAACCACGTTCAATGAAGTTGTCCAAACACTTTCGGAGCGTGGATCCCCACTCGCACAATGGGTAAACCATTTTGTGTCTGCCACGTTTGAATATATGAAACATATCTATGTGGGAGAGCGGCCACAGGATGTCAATATTTCCTTGCACGATCCCTTGTGCATCTGGTACGCCCTTACGGCAGAGAGGGGAGGGTGGAAGATAAACGAAGGCGTCGATGTGAGGGTTGAAGTTGAAGGTCAGTGGACAAGGGGTATGTCTGTTATTGACCGACGAGGCAAGAAGGTTGAGCAGGATTTGGAGAAGCCGGCAAAGCAACATGATCGTGGCGGCTGGTTGCACAAAGGGCTCGGAAATAGGGTTCGAATCGCTGTGGATAGCGCGGGTAGGGAGACCTTTGGGCGGGAGATGCTGAAGAGGATCTTCAAGTGCTAAGCACTCCTGCGGGACAGCTCTGGCAGACTGAGGTTCAGTTGGTACTGGGGCCTGTGTACGTACGCGCAAAGCTACTGAGTACAAAAAGTGTAAATCTCTACTTACATTAATCACAATATTTACTTCGAATTCTTACGCGTAACTTATATGTGTAAGTACAAATTTGAGAGTAGTATGTACCTAGTACTCGTCTTTGATTTATGATTTACCACCGGCCCAAGAATGGTTGACTCCATAATCGCCAACTGTTGTACAACAGCTACTCCTCGCTTTGTTGGAGAGCTTGAGAGCAAAAAGCGGAGAGCATTCAGTTGAGGGTCGCCAAGATCACTTCAACCAAATCAAGCTAGACCACTCGCAGAGCCTCAAATATTATTCATACTAGTTTCTCATGACGGTGTCCTTCGCAGCCTTGCTTCGGGTAATGCCACAACAATGTCTCTGATTTACACGACTCTTACCTACATTTACTTACGGTGAACTCATCAATACTAATGAGATTGCTATGATGCTGAATGAGACGTGCACGATGAGCTAGAAGGCCTAAGCTGACGCGGATCCAGAGTGCTTCTTAGGCTTCACACCGATCATACTTCTAAGTCATCCCATGCGCCGAGTTTTGAAGTCTCCCGAACCGGCGGTGCATGGTGTAATCTACATGGCGCTGTTTGTGGACGAGCGTGTTACAGGAGACCTCGGAGCCAGTCGCTATCGCGTGCACAGGCTTGTGGAGAGGCCGGAGAAGAGCCGAGAGCTATGAACAGCCTCCTCCGCCGTCTGCATGCCCGCCGCTCTACACAACAGCAGCAGCCCTAATACGGTGAACCTTAAGCTCTACTTACTGCAGGCTTTTTATAGGTACTACGGTTTGTTTCTTGTCTGTCATTATGGTAACTTGAGGGCTCTCTGAATGGTGGTTTGGGACAGATCGGGCTTAAGTTAGGGGTTTACAGGAGATACAAGAGTTTAAGCTGGTGCAGGTCGAGGTGCATCATCGGGTTACTTGGAAATTGGGTTCGGGGATATCCAGGCTATTTGTCGCCGTGATTTGGTTGATTCTATTCCATCCTTCTCTGAAGTCTCTACCGTGCTGGTAGGCTTCTAACAGACGGAGGCTCTGCAACAGTAGATACCGCCTGAAAGCCATGCATGAGTACTGGGGTTTCGGGATAGAGAGCAGGAAAAGAGGCCACAAGCGCCAATACATATTTTCCCTTCAAACCCGCTTTATATGAACACATGAAGACGTCTTCAAAAATGAATCACATCAGAGATTTGCAACTCAAAACAAATAAGATTTGCATGCAGGCTCCAAGAATGATTTCCGCAAACAAGCCTTTGGGTAGACCCAAAGCAGAGAGTATAATCTAACTTGAGCAGTAGTTGATGCACCCAGGTCTGATTCCAGTCAACTGTCATCCAGCAGTCAAACCGCGGAATATCATGCCATTGATGCCGTCACCGTAAGGGAGAGTTTTCTTGTTAACAGCCAGGTCACCACAAGCTAGCCTGAGCGCCACCCATCCAGTGTTGGTCCCTTGGGTTCCATCGTTTCCATGAGAAAGATCAACGTCGATGGTACCCCCGTCGGAAATGATATTGATGTCGACATGCGAAATCTGGAAGACTCTAATGATTCCAAACCTGACCCGCTTAGTTGTCATTTCAAGGACACCTGCAGGCCATACATCCGGGACCTCGATCCTGCAATTGTCCGAGATTAAGTTGACTGCTCCCCAATCAGAGTCCTTTAAGACGCGGGCTGGTATGCGTCGGAGATTTGCGGTAGGCCCCAGTGTTGCAATATGGTGAAATGCAGACTCGAGTGCCCCACCAACTTTCTTCAGCGCTGCATCCCCGCTTGTTCGGTACAGTAGAGCTAGGGATTCGGCCTTTACTTTGATGAGAGCCTCGTTTCTTGCGTCCGAGATGTCGGCTAGCCATTCTCCGTACGCGTCCGGGTCGTCGGGAATTCTCGACGCTTCGAAAGCTAACGTGGGCGAGTCCCCTAGAATATAGCAAGTGGCGTTGGAGGAGGCAATGTAGTGCTTGTATTGCTCAGATTCCTTGTGACCCGCTACAAAACGGTCCCTCGCCAGTATACCGCTATACTGGGTACTTATATTGGCCTTGAAGTTTCTGCTGGTCTCCGCATTTTCTTTCCCACAATCGATGATGAGTTGGTAACGCCAGCCGTAGTCTACCTCTGTGATCACATGGGTTCCATACATATTGAAATAGTCCGCATAAGCATCGACGACATCCTGACAGGCAGAATCCCACTCGGGAAGCTCCAGTCCAGCTTGTTTATATGCAGCATCAATCTTTCGTATCAAGCCAGCCGTAGGTATTGCCGCCCTGTAAAGGACTGTGCGATGGCCGTAGAGGGCGTACAGTCTGTCGTTCTTCGCATATTTTCGGTGCCCGTCGTGAAATGATGTGTTGGCACCCAGCCCGAGGCGTCCGATTCCAAAAGAACACGAAATCGTCCCGTCGATTGTCGCAGCCTGAAGGAGCTCGATGCCGGATTGATAGGTTGTGAGTTTACCGTCTGTATGTGTCTGGCGAGTAACGCGGATATCCTTGGGTACGTCGAAAGTGCGCGAGCCTATGGTTATGGGTCTGGTCTCGTTGCTTGGTGTAAAAGCAAAATTGCCAACATTCTGATCCATAATCATGGACAGGTTGAGTGGATCGACTACATGTTGTGAGCCCACTGCAAGTGGTTTGGCAGGGCAACGAGAACCACCCTTACCTGGCTTTATGCAATTTAAGGCCATACCCAAATGGTTTTGTCCTTCGAGATACTCATCGACGGTATTCCGCATGTTAAGGCGTAGGTAGCGTGGTTCGAGATGATAATAGTACGGCCAAGGTGAAAGTCCTGTGCTAAACTAGGTGGACTGGTAAAGGGAGGCCTTCTTACCCCGCCGCTTAGCTGAACTTTGTCTCGCTCCAACCGTTACCCGCCCTCTGTGAACCCTCAACCCTAATTCGCTTCGCTGGACAAAGCTGAACTCTGTCAACTGTGCACGGTTTGCTAGGGTGGCAAATTGTTTCATACCTGCGGCTGTGAGTGGTCAGTTGAATCACATCTCAACAATTAGTTACGGGAACGATCCATAGTTTCTGAATGCTATGGGACGCTGGTAGTCTACTCTGGAATCAAGAGAATGTCAGTGAAATTATTGTGAGTAATTAAATGATAGTGGAGGGCTGTAGTAACGACGAACGTTCGAATATAGGGTGACGTTGAGTCAGGTTACACCATAGTCTCGGATCACTCTTAGCGGGACTCTGGACCTCAACGTCAACTTTTTTCACCTCCCGCAAAGCTTTCTTGTCTGCCCTGAGCCATATATACGTTGAATGAGAATTGCCCACACTCTGCTCTTCATCCGCTCTAGCCTAGTTATGTCCCCGCCTTGACGTTCTAGTTCTTTCCTACATAGGGTCTTCTCCTCTACTTTGAAAATTGGTCGCAAGCTTCAGAGGGCCGACTGTCTAGTCTCGAGGAACCTTTGGGCTGAACTATTTTTAGTCAGGAGTTTCAGTGGAACGTTGTACAATGGTCTCGCCCAGTCCCTGAGCCCCTAACGCATAAGGTGTACCCCGCATTTTTCTCTTTCACCACGACAACGTTACTACAAACCATGACAGCAGCCACAGAACGCCTCTTCTACCGCGCCCAAATCCTCGCTAATGCCGAGGTCATCTTCCCGTCTCACAATCCGAAGTTGATAACCACCGAAGAAAATCCCGGGGGGCTACGGCGGATCTGCCTCATCTCCTCAACGACTGGCGAGATATTGCTGGACGGTGACATTGTAGACCATGGAATGCCATTTAAGAACCTTTACGAGCGGACCAAAAGGCTTCTTGCGGAGATGGTGAAGAAGGGGCTGAAGGGGGATGGCAGTGCTGCTACTGGTGCTGGTGGTGTTGGCGGTCTTCCTGAAAAAGGTGGTTCTTTTGAGACGAAGGAGGATGAGTTGAAAAAAGAAAATGAAGCTTTGAGGAGGGAGAACGAAGTGTTGAAAATGCAACTTATCCAGCAGAAATTTGATATGATGGACGCTAAGTTGGCGGAGGAGACAAGGAGGAGGGAAGAGCTGGAGAAGCGGGTAACTGTGTTGGAAGAGAGCAGACAGGGCACGGATACGCCATCGACTTGGAATCAGTTGTCAGTTGGTTTACACGGGTAATGAGGAGGGACTTCTGAGAGTTGACGTTTTTCAATATGAATAAAGTACCTGAGACCAGAACTCAAGGTTGATTGTAGAGTAGAGATTCAGAAGTGCAAACACGAGTGGCACAAAGGCCGAAAGATCATGAAGCAAACCAACAATGACCACCGTGAGCCCATTAATCAACATTGATCCCTCTTCTTCATCCTGCAGAACCACGCACGAAAAATCTCATCCAGATCTCTCATACCATTATGTTGCCCCTGCCTATTTCACCATGGAACCAGGAAACCCCAGCAATTAAGTGGAGAAAATAAAATAAGCGACCAAAAGAAATGACCACTGAGTCCACCGAACGGCCATACATTTGAGGGAGGTGCCACCGAGCTGGTAATAACCGATTCCAAGGAAAACAAGGAAAACACAGATCAGACCTCCACCCCACGCGGCTTGAACTGTCCAAACTTGTACCGCTCCATCACTCCGCCCACATCCACTCCTAACCTCGGTTCTCCCTCAACCATGATCCACCCAAACTCAAAAGTTAAATCCTGCTCTTCCATAATCTTGGAGTTTCGTTGTGCAGTTGTCATCATACTAGTTCCTCTGACCTTGTCCAACAACCCGGGGCTGTTCGCAAGATACACCATGTTTGAACCCAGTGAATCCGGCTTCCGAGGCATACATGGCTTCCTCCTCGTGAAAAAAAGGACAATGTATTGCACAAGTGCGTAGCCCCCAAAGATTACACTCGGGATGACTGCAAATTTGAATGCGTCGAATATGAGCGGTGGTAATTGGGTTTGATATCAGCGTACTGTATGTATCGTCGATTCAAAAACGTCATCCATGTAGCTTCGAAGAGGGCGGGGAAAAAAATAGCCGCGATTTGTGTCATTGCTAACACAAGCCCACTCGACGCAACCATTCTGGGATAATTTCAAAACGCCGATACAATAGAAATCGAATAGTAGTCCTGCAGCACCGCCGCTTTCATGTAGGCAGTTTTTGTGTACAGATGCCCCCAGGAGAATGTTGTCTTGAATTCGAACTCTTTCGAGAGGGTAGAAAGTGCATAGTAGGGTTGGAGCTGGCGTATAGCTTCATCAAGAGATATCTGGAAGGATGTTGCCACAGTTATTGAGAATGTGTGCAGAGCTTTGATGGCTATTATGGGCCACCGAAGGGATTTGTATTGTGCACATGTCAGTGCAATAAAGGGAGCTGCCAACAGAAGTTCTATTCCTATCATTGTGCGACCCCAGAGCGCCACAGGATGAGCGTCGAAACGAGACTGGCGATTAGGAAGGGACGGTACTTCCAAGCGATCTGGGATATCGTCGGAACTAGCTACTATCTGGTAGGCGACTTCGGATTCCCCGTTTTGTCGACGAACCATGATATGACGTAACTGGAGACGTTTACTGAATAGCATAGAGTCAACCATCTTTCGGGTAGCACAAGCCGGCAATGATCGTAGCTCCGCGAGGAGCGTCTCGGAGTCGCATATCAAAGCAGCCAATCCAGCAAGTCCACCGGGGGAATCGTACAGTCCGATTCAAAATGCCGAGCAAGATTGCTGCTATGCAAATCAAACAAAACTGGACAACAACGGTGATCCAAATCCTCGCGTACTGAATTTTGACAACCATCATGTCTCCCATGTCAATGACTTCCCACACACCTGACTGCAATGTTGGCAACGCGGAGAATGCGAGGATGTGAATCACGGCCGAGAGCGCCACTGTTCCGTGACCGTAAAGCTCAGCTGCCAGCGGGGTTATATAGGACCAGACGGCAGTATAATCTGAACTTAGTAGTCCGCTGATTTGACTTCCTTTTGTCGTTCTAATGCCCCCAGGCTGTGAAAGCTGGTAAAAAGGCACCATCTGACGCACCGATTCATCAACCATTCCCCAAAAGATGCCCATAATGACTGCAATGGCCAGTGGTGTGTATTGCCAAGCAACGTAGGATGAGAGCGCCGCCCGATCAAAAGCGAATAAATTGTTACTAGCTAGCTTTCCGAAAGCAGTGTAGTAATACAGGATAATTCCTAAGACGCAGATCTGTAGGCAATGGCAGGCAATGAGAGCCAAAAGAAAGTGTCGGTGTATCGTCCAGGGCTTCCAGTTGGGGGTGTCGTAAGAGCTTGCAGTTGGTTGACTAACTAGGACACCATGCTGTTAGTTGAAGCGACTAAGGTATTGCTGTTTAATGACTTCAAGACACAAGTCCAAAAGATTTACAAGAATCACTGTTAACAGCTTCAATCTTGGACAATGCTTCTTTCAAGTCCGATTGACTGGTCATGCAAGAACCTCCAACCATCTTGGTTTCAGGGTCAGGTGGTTCCCCCATCGTCGTTGCTGGGTTCTCAATAGGTTGGTTTGCCACACCCCAGGCCTAGTAGTCGAAGAAAGTTGAGGTGGTTCCAGACGTTCGCAATTTCCTTGCCCACGCTGAGGAGGTTGGGACCGCACCGTCGCATTTTCGAGGAGAGTTCTTGCTGCATTTGAAGCTTTCGTTCATTCATTCCAGATGCAGTTATGTTTGCTTTTGCTCTTTACATAGGGTTTTTGACAGCATCACGCATGCACAGGCACAGGCATGTATCACCATGCATGTTCACCAATGGCCACATGCATATCCAGGAAAACTATAACGGTTGATGCGGACTTTGCCGTTCACACGTCTTGCCAAGTGCGTTCTTCTCCACAGTGAGTGGCCCTAACCCGAACTTGTACTGCTTGGCTTGCCAGCCAAAGAATGTTCTGCTGCAACGAGATCAAAAGAGAGATGCATAGCGTGCTTGCAAACCGAATGGAAAACAAACCTAAGCGTACGCAAAAAACAAATAGAAACAACCTGAGATGATGATGTGTCGCTCTGCACCCAAAGATCTACTGTTTCGAGTCTCCAAGAGAAGAAAGCCTTCGAGGAAGAGGGCGAGGGTATGAAGTGTTGACTTATCAAAGAGAGGGTGTGTGTGTGTGTATATGAGAGGTGAGAAGTGAGAGAGAGAAGAGGACGAATAGAATACTGTGCATACCTTGCCAAGCCGCCACGGCTCGCCGACTCTGCCCTCTGCCAACCGCGAAGTCATGGGGCCACAAACGGAGGTAATAAGTATCGGTAAGTGAGTTTGGACTGCCATCTCAAGATGACCAATTTCGCATTCAAACGAGGGTAAATCACGACTTTGGGCATTAGATCGAAGTTGTATGCATATAGCGCTAGCTAGGTCGACCATCACTGATTCACTGGCTCATTTCGTCGACATTTAGAAACTTGCGTTGGTGGCTTTGGTGTGTTTAAAACGCAAGGGATTGGGAAAATGTGTATCATAGTACAAGCAGCTTGTTGGTCACTCTCGAGAACACATGATGAGCAAGTTCTAGGACTTTACAAGGACCTTCAAGGCATACCGGGAATCTCGAGATCATTTTCAATTTAAGAGCTCCCACTCCAACCCAGTCTCATGGGCATTCTTCATTTGGTCCAGAACTCTCGTCGCTGGTACCGCCATCGCCAGAGTTCCGCCACCGCCATCGCCAACCCGAAACACCGAAACCACAACCGCCCCAAACACAACGTTCCGCCCATCCTCTGTCACCTTGAAAAACACCCCGCTACTGCTTCCCGCCTCCGCAAACGGTTGGGAATCCACCCCCGCCAGCATTAGTACTTTGGCCTGTTGCACGTTACTTGTATGTACCTCCGTGAGATCCTCCGCGGGGAAGGTTGTCCCACGGAGGTACAATTAAACCTCGGTATTTACAAACTGCCCCGCCGTCCACCCAGTTGTGTCTCCATCTTCGTACCAAATGTCATTTCTTCCCAATACTGGATCTTCAATGCTTCTAACTTCACCCATGAATATTCCTTTCTGGTGAATCTCTACGCTTCTTCTTAACATCTCCCACGAATCCTCCGCCCACCACTCCCCATTGACGCCCTTCCACCCCTCGTTCAACTTGATTAAAGCCCAATCCTCTCGAAAACCGTCGAAGTCTACCCCAATCTGACCGCACTCAACTGTGCCACACACTCGTCCCATCGCTTCTAACCGGGGCGTAACCAATCCGAGGATTGCTCCCCTATCTTTATCATCCTCTTGAAAAGTCAACAGTATGGCCAACTTTTTAATTACATCCAACTCTCCCGGGAATACCACTAGGCGGTCCGATGGTAGTAGTAGGGTTGCAGGAACGAACGGTTGCTCAAATGAAGAAGGTAGTTCGAAATGATGGACTTCTGCCTTACCAGACCAGAAGTCCGTTCCGTAGCTGCAGGGAATCTCCTCGACTGGACACAATTACCAGTTGATGTAGGGTATTCCAGGTCTTCATTGCGTTGTGTACTGACAGCACCTGATCCAAGGCACGATACCCTTCTCCGTAAGGCGACTCAGGCGAGGAATAGACTGCGAATTAGTGCGTGGAGTGGGGGACGAGAGGAGACGGGACGCCGTGAACCTTAACATTATACGGCGTCGGAGTTACTTCTCGTACAACCAGGAATTCCTCGACATCCTCCAAATCCGCCTCCTCGATATCGGTACTCTTTCAACTTCTTCGCAGCATGTAGAGGACCGGTGGCGTGCACTGCGGTGCCGGACGGTGCAGATACGAGCTCCGAAAAGCACCGTTTGCATCGTCTTGGACCAAGGGTTTTTGTTTTCTTATGACTCCATATTGGTTGATGGTAGGTGTACTGACCCCTCCGTGAACCAAGGGGTCTAACAAGCGGATCAGTTACGGTCTTCTTCTGAGATCATAGGAAACTCTTTACTTACTGAAAACTAGAGATCGTAGAAGAGCCTCTTTCTAGTTTAGGGAGGGAGCGGGCAGAAACGCTGGTGGCCAAATCCCTCGAAGACCATGCCCCATGTTCCGAATACGACACAGTTGCGCTCCCGGTGCAACTTCGCTGCCACCCAAGCTAGAAGCCTTTGGGCAAGCACCGGTGCTAACATGCAAAACCAACCTGGTTTATCGCTTGGCAACTTTCCGTCCACCAGGGCGCAAATGAGGGAACACTCGATGGCCTTGAGGAGGGTAGTAATCGCTTCCCTGGCTGCAATGATTTTTTTAGACCATCAGCGGAACGCGGCTGGCATGTCTGATAGCCAGCTGGATAGCCTCCGCGAGTGCAGTAATTCCCACGATGCTGCGGGGCTTCGGCTTCCGGACCAGGATACCACCACAGTTCCTCACTCCGCATTTGGCGGGAAAAGGGCGCATGTTACCCCTAGTGAACTGGAAGCGGCTAATTCGATCTTGTCGTTATGTATAGAGAGGCCGGTAAATAGTAAGAGACGGCATTGCTTCTAGACATCATCATCTCAGTATCCACTACCCATTCCGATACGCTTAGTGTTGGGCACGAGCAGAGTTTACTCGGGTACCGTGAGTAGAGTATAATTCGAGTATACTTTGCGCTACCCGAGTTAGACTTCCCAACATACGATGTTGGGGGATTGCGAGAATATTTTGTCAAGGTAGCCACGAAAGCCTGCAGTATATGCTCAGGGTGGAATGCAGTCACAAAAGTCTTTAGTATATACTTCGCAAGGGGAATAAATACCCCCAGGGTTTCTCCAGACGAAGTTCTTGTCCACCATCACAATCAGAATGGCCGATCTATTATCTCCAAGTCCCTTCTCATCACCTCCTCCCTCAAAGTCACCTATTCAACCTTCTGGAAGCAGGCCCCCACTGCCAGTGCTGGATATAAGGCAACATGACAATGCCAGCACAAGTTCATAGTCCGGAGGAGTTGATTTCTCAAGTCCGGCTGAATTTTTACTGGGTCTAAGCGGACGGTATAGTAAGTTCTAGATTTAGACCTATGGTATAGCTTGTGCCGGTAACTGATTGTACTGATACGCTCTGACAGATGAGTTTGCCAATGGAATGACTGTCACTCCGTCTACCAATCCGAATTCCGGCGATTCAAGTGCTACATTTATGAGCGAAAGATATTCTTGAGACGAGTTGATCCCTCTGATCCTGAAAGGCATGAGGTGCTTTATACTCACTGCTTTGATTCAGTTAAATCCTGGAGTACTGCTGCAAGCGCAACCACAACATCGTAGTATTTGACGCATTTGCCAATAAAGCATCCTTATCTACTACAAGCTGGGATACAGAGATGATGCTACGTAACAAGTATGACCTACAGCAAAAAACCTCAACTGCATGCAAGCGGAAGTGGTTAGATTCAGATGATGCAACTCCGGGTGTATGTGCGAGCTGGAAAACACGATTTCCTGGGGATCCACTGAATGCGGCAGTGTTTCGGAAGCTATTGCTGGTGGCTATTCTCGATGCCGGGCTTTCAGAGTGGGTGGTAGAGAATGTCCGTTTCCGAGAGCTCTTTAATTACCTACAGCCAAATGTGCGAACTATTTCCCACCGAACTTTAGAACGTAATCTTCATACCTACCATGGCGAGCTCAAAATTTACATGAGCGGTGAGTTGCAGTGCTTGGTGCGGAATGGTGGCAAAGTCAGTATCACTCTCGACGGTTGGGCAGCTTCAAATAATACACGGTATCTTGCGATGACAAGCCACTATATCGATCGTTCAAGCTGGAAATTGAATTCAACGATACTTGCCTTCGAACATGTTGGAGGATCCCATAATGCATCAACTCTAGCTGAGGTGGTAGTGTCAATCCTCAAATCCTTTGGACTACAATCAGCACTACGATGTATAAAAATTGATGATGCTACTGTGAATCCAGCCATGTGTACTCTATTGGTGTTCCTTCTTTCTGGCTACTCTCGAAAGGATGGAATTGTATGCTGTATGGCTCACTGTTTCATTCTCAGTAATCAAAAGATTCTGAAGAAGTTGAATGCGGATTATGTCCGGACATCAGACACCGAATAACCTATGGCCGGCGATGATACAATCGAAACCAAATCCTCAGGCTATAATCGGGAAGCTAATGTGACTGCTATCTTCCGTGTTGCACGCAGAATCGTTTGCAAGGCAAAGAATTCTCCCCTTCTACTGGATACTCTGAAACATCAGTGTGAAGCCTGCAACTAGACTAAACCGCGGGTCAGGGACAAGACGGGATTTAGACGGGTTTTCGTGTCATTTCGTGTCAAATCGACAAAATCGATCGCGGAGAAAGAATGACTTGACGGAATTACAATCTGACAATGCAAATAGATAGAGCGCATCAATTAGACCATTTAACGTCAAAGAATCATCCCAATCGGACAAATATTCATGGAGTTGACATGGGAGGATGATATGGACCCCCCCACTAGTGCTCTCCTCCCTGCACCACCCCCATCCTCCCATGTCAACTCAATGAATATTTGTCCAATTGGGATGATTGTTAGACGTTAAATGGTCTACTTGATACGCTCTATCCATTAGCGTTGTCCGATCTTGATTCAAACCACTAGTATTGCTCCGCGGGCGATTTTGTGTTTTTGACACGAAATTTTAGAAATTTGGACGGGTTGGACGGGTTTTAGACGGGATCCTGCTCCCGTCTAAATCCCGTGGTTCAACCTACCTGCAACATCAAGTTTCTTTGTCCTGTACTGGATGTTCCTGCTCGTTGGAACTCTACTTATGCAATGATTCGGCGTCTTCTTTATCTCTGTAAGCCATTGGATATCCTTGCAACCTTTCAACCACAACTGAAGGATTTCAATCTTGTACTGGACGATCATGACTGCACTTGCTTGGAACGGCTTTCAGAGGTACTAGAAATCTTTATTGAGGCAACAGTCAGACTCTGCGGTGATGGGTATCCTACTATTGCACAGCAACTTCCATACTATTCAGTCCTGTGCTCACGTTTGGATACCATTGTCAAAGCAGAGAAGTCACAAAACCGTACTTTGCATGATACCTGTACGGAAGGGTGGGCTGTCCTCAACTCATACCACCTGAAAACCGACGCTTCTTCAGTACACTGCATTGCCACCATTCTAGATCCTCGCTGCAAGCTTAATGCACTCAAGGAACCTGGGTGGAAAGTGAAATGGATCGAAGCAGCACGCAGGCATGCTGAGCGGATATACAACAAAGAATACTCACCTGAGTCCAAAGCACCAGTACACTCAGCACAGGCTGCCCCTGCTAATTCTTATGCAGTTTCAGATGAACCAGAAGAGATTACAATGTCCCAGTTTGAGAGGGCGGTGTTTGAATCAGTACCATCAGTTCTACCGGAGAATACCCGCTCAGAACTGGTCAGGTATTTGGCAGAGCCCGTTGTTGATTTTAAGGTGGATCTATCCAAGCGGTACCCTAGTACTACCAGCATTATCTCACAGCGTGCACTCACAGGAAAACATTTTGCAGTGGTGGAAGTGCAAGGCCGAGAATTATCCACATCTTGCCAATATGGCAGCAGATTACCTGGCAATACCTGCCACCAGTGCAGCCTCTGAGCGACTGTTTTCAATTGCATGTGACTTGATCTCACACAAGAGGAACCGCCTATCACCTGAAACTGCCAATGCTATCATGTGCTGCCGTACGTGGCTAGGCTATGAAGTGATCAGCCATGATGATTGGGATGAAGTGGAAACCGAAGAGGATGAAGAGATTCGTACTAGGTGGAAAGTCATCAATGGAACTGCAAGCTACTAGGCAGCGATCAATTGCAAGTTATTTGTCATTTTAGTTTAATAAATGTTTCCGTACTCGAGTAGCCATGAAAATACCCGAAACCGACGAATAATACTCGAGTATGCTCATACCCAACACTAGATACACTTGCAGTGTGCATTCGTTGATTGTGATTAGAGTCTCAGTTATTTTAGTCGCGTCTCAAGAATACCCCTAGCACAATGGTGGTAGGACTAGGTCGTGCGGCGTATCGAAAGATGTAGTCGTAGCTGTCGACCTGCAGGTATGCCTCGATTGCCCCACAAGCGCATAAAAAGTTTCCTATAAATGGACATTAAAACCAGGGTGCTCATTAACGCGTGACCACTATGCCACGTGCCTACCGCAAAACATCACCCTTACCGTTTGTTCAAAAAGTACGTCTCTCCCACTCCGTACACACACACCATGACCTCCTACACCGTCTCAACGGGCTCGCCTCGCCGGGCTCCTTGATCGGCAGTGGAAGGGTTCGCAATCGTGGCGACGCTGGTATGGTCGGCCTATGGGTTCATTTTGACCATGGGGAAGGTGAGGTTCGGTAGGTCGGCAGGTCCGTACTCGGAAGAGATTTATATTTAGGCATTCTTCAATCTGTGAGTGCGAGTGTGTACTGAATGGGGGTGTGACGAAGCTGACAGGTGTAGGGTTTTTAATTTGGCGTATGAGCTGCTGGTTGCAGTCGCGGTGTGTTGTTGTCGGGGTGGGAAGGTGTACTGCAGCAAGGGCCAGGTGAAGTTGTAGGTGATTGCACGGTGGAGGAGTAAATGGCTTGGACAGTACCAGTTGATTAGGGTATCACCCTCGGATTTTCAAGTCTCCGGACACCCGCCCCATTATAAGCGCCCTTGGTGACACATCAAACTTACAATGACTGTACATCAAAACTACAATTACTAGACATTACACTTGATGACTACTTACAGTAAAAACCGATTGCTACTCGAGTAAATCAAAAATTGAATACTCCACTCATACAATGGTAATTTCATGCCACAGGGGAGCAAGATCTTATCAAAGTCATCTAATCAATGACAAGGCTGTCCGGAGACTTAAATATGGGGCCTTTTTTCCGCCAAAATATCCGGTCGCACGACCCGGCACCCGTGTCCGTGGACAAAGTCTGAATTTTAAACTTTGTCCAGTTATCACTCTTAAAATTAGATTATATCTACAGGTCGTGGGACAGGGTATGAGGTTGTGGGATGGGGTTGTGAGATGGGGTACGGCCCTGTGGTTTTGCGCGTAGTCTTCATCACGGGGTCATACTTTGTTCACAACCCGTGGATAAAGTCTGAATTTCAGATTTTAGCTGGGTACCACTGTAAAATCAGTTTTTATCCACATGTTGACTTCAAAAAACACAGCCTGTCCCATGACCTTGTAGTGTTGCACACGAGACGAGCCGGCTCGAGATCTCGTCTCGAGCCAAAGTCTCGAGCCTGCCGAGCCTAGAGGATATCACGAGACGAGACGTCTCGAACGCTTTCTTGAGCAATCTCGAGATATCTCGAGACCTTGTGAGTGATATATGATGACGAAAAATAACCGAGAGGGTACTACGCCATGTATCTTCACCCTGATGTTCACAATTGGGAGATTGTCAGTAGCTTCCCGGATCGTCAAAAGGGCTGAGGGGTTGTAACAGCCTTAAGGATTATCAGTGAAGTTATGGTGGCTTGTGAGATTGTCAACAATTTAGTCCACTTCACTGCTACCACTAACCGCGACTTGGGCTCGAGCCGGCTCAAGATCTCGAGTTTTATCACTCAAAAGTCTCGAGACCCCGAGCCCCACTTGCAAACGAGACGGGACGTCTCGAGCCGGAGCCAAAGCTCGTCTCGTCTCGTCTCGTGTGCAACACTAGTGGTAACTGGACAAAGATTAAAATTCAGACTTTGTCCACAGACACGGGGTACGGGGTTGTGCGACGGGGTATTTTGGCTGAAAAACGTTACCATAGGTGGGAATTTCGGGGATTGAGCCCTCGATAATTAAAAATGGAGCCTAGTAACACCGAGCTTGATGTTGGGTTTTATCGGAATCCCTAAACTACAAGCCGCCCACCCATCGCCAACTTATAACGCGACATTGGACCTCCTATGATACCTGCTAACAAGGGACTCAATAGAAGGTTCTTCTCAGTCGGGAAATCATTCTGTATCGTATCTGTCCGGTAACAAGTAAGCCACGGAGAATTAACACAACCCTAGCTACACAGAAACACCCTCAATTCAATTGGAAAATCGCGATTCATATGTTATAAATACAAGCTGTGCGTTTTTCCATGTACCCACTCATTCAGTCTTTACCGGGACACCAAACGGGTTATAGTGTTTCTTTTCCTGCGGTCCATGTCAACATGCCATTTATTAATGCTCGTATCATCTCACAATGTGTGAGGGAGAACATTGGCGGCTCTAGCAATAGGTTTCGATTTGTTATGACGTGGCTTCTGTGATGTATATGCAAGAATTGATTGTAAAATGGCCACTTTGCTGATGTATCATCCCAAGTAGTTACTATGATGAAGGTGAGGATGAAGATGAAGATGAAGATGATGAGGGTCGTTGCCGAGGTGGTGAAGGTCGTCTCCGGGGTGGAGACGGTGATGGTAGTCGTCGGGGCGGTGACGGTGATGTCTGCCGTCGTGATGATGGCTGGTTCTCTTCAGAGGGGCTGGATCTGCGACCTATTCAGTCGTCGTCGGTTCTATCCGATGTATCCTGCCTTTGATTTGGCGGAACCTTCCACCTTCCGCTGTAACCGATGTCTTGTGTCTAATGTTTCTTGTCGACGTATAGTTGATCTTTGAGTCTCGAAAGATCCGCATTGCTGATGCTCTTCGTTGCGATTTGCACCTTGTGCACTGTAACTTACAATGCTTGGTCGCAGAGGGGTAGATTCCTCGCTCGTGTCAATGGTTACTCGGTTTACTGAAGGGCAGGATCGCGGCCGGCAGTAGTGCTTGTAGTGATCTTGTTAACAGGCGGCATGATTGGTGTTGGTGGTGGTGATTCAGCCGGTGAGGGAGAGGGTTCAATTCTGCGAGACGGAAGAAGAAGCACGAGAGCCATGGTAAACACATCCTGTCTGGAAACATTCTAAGTGGTTGAACGGAAGGTATCAGGGGGCACAATTTATACCCCGGTAAGACAAGGTTGAGTTACGGTAAATTTCATGACCATTGCCATTCGGTTGCGCAAATGCGCGTTGTGTGTTAGTCTGGAACTCTCACGTGACCTCGCAGGCTCGGTATGACATATGTCGACATGAGCTTCGCTCCGCTCAGACATAAGGCCTGAAGTTCACAATCAGGATAGAAAAGCTTTTAGGACAGTATTACAAATTTTCAGGTAGGTACGGTTAACGGTTGTAGAACCGTTCTGCAATGGAGATTGGAAACGCTTGTAAAACGATTACCATCAACAATAATGGAACTACAGTCATCCTCCAAAATGGCCCTCTTTTCATATAGTATGTCTCTGGTAAATATTTGGTATATCGCTGTAGATTTTATTTCCGACATCAGTGAGGCTGAGCACTATCCGTCGTGGTATGCGTATATGTCGCTCGAATCGAATAAGCTTCAGCTTGGCATCAAGGTACTTACCTTCTCCGCACCGAAGTTTCTTTCAACCACGGCCATCTTCAATTCAAAATGCAAGGCGCAGCTACGTTAGTTTGTTTCACCAATCTCACAGCTCCATATATATACTGACCACTACGGATGGTAGGAACCCCCTTCAGGCGCTTTCGCCAGTTGTTTCGGCAACCGACCTAGACAGAGCGACCGCAACCGTCAATGAAATGTCATCGAACATATGTGAACTAGTGTCGAGTCTTGAGCTCGCTGGTGCAGAACTTGTGCGTTCCCGATTTCCCGGTCGGCCACCCATTACACAACCTCATACCCCACCATTCGAGGCATTCCACAAGGAACGACAGTACTTGGAAAGGAGAGGTTGCCTCAATTCGTCTCACGATAGTGTGAGGCGATACTTGGCAGCGCAGGCGTCGCTTATCGATCAAGTTCAAGCAGCGGATCGAGTACTTGCGCGAGATTGTTTTGCTTTATATGAATTGAGGATGGAGATAGGCTTCATTGGTCTGTGTTTGCCAAGATGCATCGCTTCACCCAACATCAGTCAAAAGAGTAGGGAAGCATTTGAGAGGTGGAGACAAGGGCACAACGGTCGAGGATCAATGGAGCTGAAGGAACTGATACACGAGGCCAAAACCTGGGAGAAGACAGTTTGGAGAATGGTGAAGGCTGCCAAGGACGAATTCATCGACAAACTGGAAGATTCAGAAGAAAGAGGAGGAATACGCAAGCGAGGTTAGGGGGAGAGGCTGGGCACGAGACAACTGCGGAGGAGCAGACGGCTTAGATAGCACCAAGGGGGATTAGGGTATTAGTTACTGTATCCTAGAGTACTGCTCTCAGGATTATGCTTTATCACTCGTAGATCTATTTAAAGAGTGGCCATTAGTGAATGGAGATTATTATAGATCATCAACAAAAACGGTTGAAGTTGATTGGTATGAAGTGGCCATCCCCTTCTTCAATCTCTGTTCATAAATATTTTTCTTTCATCCAAAAACTAGGTTGGAATTGCGGAGATTGAACGCTAGATAATTATCACCTAGTAGCACCAAGCTCGATGTTGGGTTTGATCGGAATCCCTGAACTGCTCGCAGTTCACCACATCGCCAACAAGAACCTCAAGAGAGTGGATTTATTCTGCACTATATCTGCTCGGTAATAGTCCACTATGAATTTGTACAACCTTAGCCACACAGAAATCCCAAATGCATCCTCAATCTAGTCGAACACAGAATCATATGTCATGAATAAAAGCTTCATCATGGTTTCTCTTTCCTATGGTTCATGTCAACATTCATTTTATCAATCCTCGTATCATCTCACAAATGTGTGAAGTCACTGGCAAAACATCGGCAACTCTTTGTGCGTTAGAAGTGGGTTATAACTCGTTATGAGGTGGCTTCGGTGATGAATTTGCACTAATATATTGGCCGCTTTGTTGTTGTATGATCCCCGGCAACGAAGACGAAAGTGAAGATGAAAATGATGATGACTAGTTCTCTTCAAAGGGGTGGCGGGATCCCCGGCACATCGACTTCTAGTTTCGTCTCCGGGGGCATCACAAATATCGGGTTTCATGAGAACCCAGCGAGCGGAGCTGGGAGGGCGTTTTGGGAAAAGGACATCGAACCTCGATGGAAGGAATTTTGTCCGCACTTCTTGGAAGTCTAAAGGATGTACCGTCTGAACGAGCGGCCGGTCTGCCAAATTTTCAGAGTTCGAGTGATGTAGCTGGGCGAGCTGTGACTAAGTGTCGTTAATACGCGGAATTGATTCCTAGTTTCACCGCGGTTTACTCGGCCGCAGATATTACCTCCACGCAGAAAGAACGCGATACATACTCCGACAAGGCATCGTGTTTCTGGCTTTTGCGGTGTGGGTGTACGTAATCGAGGGCTGAGATATGCACGACACCTAGGGTGACTGCGGTTGGGTTGGTGACAGGTTCAGGACGTGAATGTAGCACGAAAACTCGGGAATTGAAGATCTTCTGTTCCAGAAAGTATGGCCCTCGAGAGAACAGGGGTGTATCACACCAGATCCGTGAAATTTTTAACCTTGAGAGTGGTTGGTGTGTTGCGTTGTGACGAGGGACGGTCATGAGACGACTACACAGGTTAGCCTGAGGATGCCGACTGAGAGGTGTATTGCAGAAATGTCTCTGAAATATACGATCCTACATTGCAAAAGCAGGATGACGAAGGAGAAATTACCCACCAGTAGTATGCTTCGTCGGCACATGTTGAGGGACCTTAAACATTTCATTTGACTACAGTCCCCGAGCGTGCGAGGGCGTGTTGTCTTTTCCATACTGGACTTTGAGGTGTTGTGCTGGTTGTCGGTGTCGAAGTGACCGACGTCTCGCTCGTTCTTTGTGTAAGCAGCAACGTAACGCTTGGTGTCATGGGGAGATAGTTACCAGGCAGTGAATGCAATGCAGTCATGCAAAAACTCAGCCGTAAGTTAACCTGAGGTTGTTCATCTTCCTGAATTTCTTTTCTATCGGGAGTTCGATTCGAAAGCAGTTATACCAACCATGAGGTTGTTGTTGGTATTGTTGTAATCATGCAACTCAACCTGAGGTTGAGTTTTATACACATACGTGGCGTCATTTGAACCTGGTATTCCAATGATTGTTGTTGTGGATCCTTGTTTGTTACATGCACTCAGGTTCTGTGCAGCATG